>CAIGQW010055820.1:3642336-3702808 GCA_903798125.1 Danio choprae | reverse complement strand
AGAAAGAAAGAAAGAAAGAAAGAAAGAAAGAAAGAAAGAAAGAAAGAAAGCAAAGACAAACAGGTTGAAAACAAATGAGGAGAGAGTAAATTATGACAGAGTTATCAGTTTTATGTGAAACAGAACCGTCTTCTGGCTTCATTTACTCACCATCTATGATATTTTAAAAAATTGCTGTAAACAAACAGGTGCTTGGTCACAATGACTTACAATGATTTTACATGTGAATATGCAATTTACCACATAGCATTCTCACAGTATAGAAAGTTAATTACTATACTGTTACTATGCTAATAATTATGTGAACATCCACATTCTGTAATCCTAAAATTACATTTTGTGACCCAACAGAGGTAGTCTTTTTTAAAATTATATTAATGGTATGGAGACATTTTTTATGTACCTGATATATGTATTGACATTGCTATTTTATATTTTTAACATACAGGGCCACTGGAAACTACAATGAAGATGGGAACTCTGGAACCAGTAAGCAGCAGCAGCAGCATGATGAACTCTAAGAGACCTGTCAACTGTGCTGAATGTCCGCTGTCCTGGAAGAGGAGAGAGTGGTCAACTTTATCAATGCATTTTTTATGCTTTTGGATTATTGTATCTACTCAACCTGGAATACAATGACTTTCTAAACATGTCTGCATGGTAAATATTCACGTGCTTGAAGTTCCTTTTGTACTTTTCTGAGTTTTTTTTCTGTTCTGGAATCTTCTGTCAACAGGGTTAAGTAATCCATTGTTTAGATTTGATGGTGTGTTTTTTGACATTTTTACTATGCAAATATATTAAATTTTATGTTAATGAACTAGTTTAACAATTAAAAATGTGATTTCATGAGTTTAGATTACCTTTCTTGGAATGGTAATATTAAGGTGACACTAAACAATGGTTAAAGTAACCTTACAAAAATACTTTTGTACATTTTTGCACATATCAGTGAATGTATTAATTACACTTCAGCTTTGTATACATTGTGAGAATTAAAATGCATGACTTTATAAAATATACTTTAAAGAAATGTTCAATGTATTTGTTATTTTCATGTATTTTCACAGTGTGATGAAAATAAATAAATGTGGTAGTGTTTAGTGTATCATTATATTTTTATTAATAACTTTCTTTTTAAACAATTGGGAATAATCAATTCGGTAAAGTTGCTTTAGCAATGTCAATTTACCCAATAAACATTTTTCCCACCAACTCGCTAGATGGAATAAATGAAATCTTTCATAATTTTTACAGAAAATTATATTCCTCTGAAAAAGATCTGACCCAGGATGACATGCATTCATTTCTTAACAACATCAACCTACCTCAACGTAATGAACATCAAATAAATACTCTTGAATCCCCCTTTTCAGAATATGACATTTTTAATGCTCTTAAACTCATGCCAAACAATAAAGCACTAGGCCCAAGGTTTTTCTGCTGGGTTCTAAAAATACTTTTGGTCTCTTTTATAACCACCACTTCATCTGGTTGATAAGTGAATTAAAACAAAAGCCAAAACTCCCAGATACCATGAACACAGCCACAATTGCACTCCCCCTCAAACCCAATAATCCAACATTACTGTCAAGCCTTAGTAGTAAATGTGCTATACTCTACTTTCATAAAATTCCACCAGAATGAAAGCCACTGAACATATGCACATAGGCAAATAAGAGCATCATACAATTTCAGCATATCTTTCATAATAATAAACTGACACCATTCTCCCACTTGGTCCATAAATATGACATCGGGAGTAATTGTTTCTTGGAATACTCACAAATTTAATTGTCAGTTAAGAAAAAAAGCACTTTGACAATTAATCTACTGTAGATATTTCTCCTCCAGTCTCAGAGCTAATTAATATAACTTGCTCAAAAAAAAAAAAAAAATAATTCCTATCCTAAATATACATAATCATATCAAACTGGACAGCACATTAAGCATACCCAGTACTGAATGCGAATCAGACATATCTATTATTTCTGAAGATTCTTTCTGGTAGTGATGAGCAAATCGAAACTGAAATATCGATACCTCAGATACCAGATCGTTATGCTCTAAAACCAATTTTCAGTTTTATTTAACCGATTTACAATACTTTTGATACTTCATTAGGTCATTATTGTTGGAGGTCTTTTATATTAATTGGAATTAACTGGAACAAAGTGGAAAGTAACTGAAATATTGGGATCTTGTTTAAATTTGCCCTTTCTCCTTTTCAACCTCCCCAAGGAATAAGGATGGAAGAAGCTCATACAACAACTCCCAGCAATTATGTATCACCAGCAGCTGTTCACAAATCAACTCATTCTCAGACAAGAGAGAACTGAGAAGACAGTCAAGTGGCTACGGAAAGCCAAAGGGCACATCCCTCTTCCTGAACCGCAGTCCATAGCCCACCATACCTCACCAAACTCAGCAACCTGGATGATATAGAAGCGTACCTCCACACGTTCAAAGGGGTCAAAAAGCTTACTTTTCTCTACAAGCTCCACAGTTTTGATGACTATAAAGCTGTCAAAAAATAAATATTACCCTGCATCAGGCTTTCACCAGTGGGTGTAGCGCTGCAATTTTTTCAATAGTAATATTATGAAAAAGTCCCCATCAGAGTACAGGTCACCCAGCTCAGCTCTGGGAGCCCCACCACCACCCAGGTTGCTGAGAAAGTGGTGACCGACCATCTGCTCAAACCCGGAGCCAACAGCAAAGCCATAATACCATTACATGCATTCACAGAGATACCCGCCAAGTACCAGCCTTTAAGAGTCATGATTTTTGCATCACCCGGAGCCTGGCTGATCAAAGTAGGCGTGGTGAAATACTTACCTGTCCCCATCCTCCTGGGAAGAGACTGGCCAGGGTTTGAGAATCTTGTCACTGTACTTTTGATACTTCAGTAGGTCATTAAGATTTAAAGGACGTCAGCACGATAGCCCAGTGGTTAGTGCAATGACATATAGCGCAACAGCGCTGCGGGCGTCCCGAGTTCGAATCCCGGTTCGTGGACCTTTCCCGATCCAATCCCCCTCTCTCTCCCACTTCACTTCCTGTCATCTTACTGTCCTGTCAAATAAAGGCAAAATGCCAAAAATAAATCTTAAAAAAAAAAAGATTTAAAGGTCATTTATATTTATTGGAATTAACTGGAATACAGTGGAAAGTAACTGAAATATTGGGATCTTGTCAATTTTTTTTTTGCTTTTGTTAGTTCAGGTTTGGACTATTGTAATGCACTTTATGTTGGAGTTAACCAGTCATGTCTTCATTGTTTGCAGCTTGTGCAAAGCTAACAATTGGCAAAGTGAACACATTACACCAATTCTCTACTCCCTCCACTGGCTCCCTGTTAAGTTTAGAATTAATTTTAAACTTTTGATGTTTGTTTTTAATGCCATCAATGGCTCCAAGCCATGGAGATCCAAGATGGCGCCGACGACGATGGCCGCCTTCGTGTCACGCTCTGCAGTTGTTATTGTTTTTTTGTTAGTTTGTCCTGTTTTTAGTCACATTCCTACAATTAGTTTCCCCAGAGACGAATTGTTGGACATTCGGACGCATACTCCACCAAATATCTTTCCAGACATAGACTTATGTGATGTTTTGCTGGACATAGTAGTCGGCGGAGCTTTCGCTTTCAAACGCTTTCGGGCGCGCAGACGGGGGAAGCGTGCAGGCGCGCTTGTGAAACTCAGACAGCGTGGATTTCGAACCGCGTTGCCTAGCATCCACCTGGCGAATCTCCGCTCTCTACCCAACAAAATAGACGAACTCATTCTGCTCTCTCAGACAAACAGGGATTTTTTGCATTCTGCTGCTCTGTGTTTCACGGAAACCTGGCTGAATGACGCCATACCGGACAACGCGCTTCATCTACCGGGCTATCAGCTGTTCAGAGCGGATCGCGACAGAGAATCAACGGGGAAATCGCGCGGTGGTGGGACATGCTTTTACATCAATGAAAGGTGGTGTACAGATGTAACAGTTTTAAAGAAGATGTGCTGTCCCGACCTAGAAGCACTGTTTATTAACTGTAAGCCTTTCTACTCACCGCGTGAGTTCTGCTCGTTCATCCTCATCAGTGTTTACATTCCTCCGCACGCGTGCCTGGCGATACAGAAACTAGCTGATCAGATCTCGGCGATGGAGCAACAACACCCGGACTCTGTTTTAATCATTCTCGGGGATTTTAACAAAGCAAAACTATCCCGTGAACTGCCAAAATATAGACAACATGTTACATGTCCCACAAGAGACAGTAACACATTGGATCATTGCTATACCACAATAAAGGATGCATACCGCTCTGTCCAACGAGCAGCTTTGGGGCACTCTGATCATTGTTTGGTTCATCTCATACCAACCTACAGGCAGAAACTGAAAACAGCCAAACCTGTATTAAGATCTGTGAAAAGATGGACTAATGAAACAGAGCGGGATCTACAAGCCTGTTTCGACCTCACTGACTTGAGCGTTTTTGAAGCTGCTACAAACGATCTGGATGAGCTCACAGAGACTGTAACATCTTATATCAGTTTCTGTGAAGACATGTGCATTCCCACCAGGACTCAACTCACATACAACAATGACAAACCATGGTTCACTGTAAAACTCAGACAGCTACGTCAGGCCAAAGAGGTTGCTTACAGAAACGGGGAGAGGGCCTTGTATAAGCAGGCCAAATACACACTGGAAAAGGAGATCAGAGTGGCAAAAAGGAACTATTCTGAGAAACTAAGGAGTCATTTTTCTTCCAGCGACTCAGCATCCGTGTGGAAAAGTTTGAAAAATATCACAAACTATAAGACACCATCCCCCAGCACTGTAGACAACAAACGACTTGCTAACGACCTGAATGAGTTTTACTGCAGGTTTGAGAAAACACCCCACACGCATTCTGAACTGCTCTTCACACCACCACCCCCTTCACTTCACACCCCCGTCTCCCCCACACCTGCACTTCAGTTCAGTGAAGATGATGTGCGCCAGGTTTTCCGGAAACAGAAGAGGAAAAAAGCACCAGGCCCAGATCTTGTAACACCAGCCTGTCTAAACTCTTGTGCTGACCAACTGGCCCCCATCTTCACCCTGATCTTCAACAGATCACTGGAGCTGTGTGAAGTGCCCTCCTGCTTCAAACGCTCCACTATCATACCCATCCCAAAGAAACCAAAACTTACAGGACTAAATGACTACAGACCGGTGGCGCTAACATCTGTGGTCATGAAGTCTTTTGAAAAACTGGTGCTGGCCCACCTGAAGGACATCACTAAACCCTCACTGGATTCTCTTCAGTTTGCATACAGAGCAAACAGGTCTGTGGATGATGCAGTCAATATGGGACTGCATTATGTTCTGAAACACCTAGACAGACCAGGGACCTATGTGAGGATCTTGTTTGTTGACTTCAGCTCGGCTTTTAACACTATCATCCCAAAACTTCTCCTGCCCAAATTAACTCAGCTCTCCGTGCCCACCTCTGTCTGTCAGTGGATCAACAGCTTCCTAACGGACAGGCAGCAGCTGGTAAAGCTGGGAAAATTCACATCCAGTATCCGCACAATCAGCACTGGCGCCCCCCAGGGGTGTGTCCTCTCCCCTCTGCTCTTCTCCCTGTACACGAATGACTGCACTTCAAAGGACCCCTCTGTCAAGCTCCTGAAGTTTGCAGACGACACCACACTTATCATTCAGGACGGTGATGAGTCTGCTTACAGACAGGAGGTTAAGGAGCTTGCTGTCTGGTGCAGTCACAACAACCTGGAGCTGAACACGCTCAAAACAGTGGAGATGAAAGTGGACTTCTAGAGAACCCCCCCTGCTCTCCCCCCACTGAGGATCATGGACAGCATTGTGGCAGCAGTGGAGTCATTCAGGTTCCTGGGCACCACCATCTCTCAGGACCTGAAGTGGGACACTCACATTGACTCCATTGTCAAAAAAGCTCAACAAAGGCTGTACTTCCTTCGTCAGCTGAGGAAGTTCAACCTTCCAAACGAGCTGCTGAAACAGTTCTACACTTCCATCATTGAATCAGTCCTCTGCACTTCAATAACTGTCTGGTTTAGCTCAGCTACCCAATCAGACCTCCGAAGACTACGTCGAATAGTTCGGACTGCTGAGCAAATCACTGGTACAACCCTCCCTACTCTCCAAGAACTGTACTTATCCAGAGCGAGCAGAAGGGCTGCCAAAATCACTCTGGACCCCTCACACCCAGGACACTGCCTCTTTGAACTTTTACCTTCTGGTCGACGCTACAGAGCACTGTGCACCAGAACAGCCCGACACAGAAACAGTTTCTTCCTTCAGGCAATCCATCTTATGAACACTTTAGGATAGTAATTGTGACAAACATCACTACTTGCTATACACTTTAGACACATACACTTATTTAAAACATACTTTACATGCCAGTTTGCACATAATAGCTGCACATATAACGCTGTATATAGTAATATACCTGTACATACACCTATCAACCTGCATATCTGCATTCACTACTTACTTCTATTTTTGAAATATATTTATTATCTGTTTTTTGTCCTGTCTCTGTGATTCTGTTGCACTGTAGAAGCTTCTGTCACGAAAGCAAATTCCTCGTATGTGTGAACATACCTGGCAATAAAGCTCTTTCTGATTCTGATTCTGATTCTGATACTTATTTATGCGGAATTTTGCACATTTAAAAACCCAGCAGAGCTTTGCGATCTGCTGACCAACTTCTGCTTGAAGTCCCTTGGTCAAGATACAAGCAGTGGGGTGATCGCTCTTTTGCAGTGGCAGGTCCTAAACCTTGGAATACCCTTCCTACTGAGCTTCGTACAATCACTGACCTGTCACTTTTTAAAGCCAAGCTTAAGACTCGTTTAAATTGGCTTTTATTGCATGGCACTGACACTTCTTTATGTTTTATTTTTTGTTGTATTTTATTGATATTCCTTGTATAGTTTTGCATTGTCTGCTTTTTTGTTGTGCTGTATAATTTGTTTTTACTTGTCTAAAGCACTTTGGTCAACATTGGTTGTAGTAAAGTGCTATATAAATAAAGGTTGATTGATTGATTGATTGATTAATTGATTGATTGAAATTTGCCCTTTCTCCCTTCGCACCTCCACAAGTGAAAAGGATGAAAGAGCTCATACAACTCGCAGCAATTTAGTATCACCAGCAGCTGTTCACAAAGCAACTCATTCTCAGACAAGAGAGAACTGGGAGACAGTCGAGCGGCTAAGGAAAGCCACCGCCCGCATCCCTCTTCCTGAACCGCAGTCCATAGCCCACCAGTACCTCACCAAACTCAGCGACCTAGATGATATAGAAGCGTACCTCCACAAGTTCAAAGGGGTCAAAGAGCTTTTTTTTCTCTACAAGATCCACAGTTTTGATGACTATAAAGCTGTTAAAAAATAAATATTACACCGCATCAGGCTTTCACCAGTGGGTGTAGCGTTGCAATTTTTTTAATGGTCATATTATGAAAAAGTCCCCATCAGAGTACAGGTCACCCAGCTCAACTCTGGGAGCCCTACCACCACCCAGGTAGCTGAGAAAGTGGTGACCGACCATCTGCTACGGGTGCTTCCTTGTCGGTTTAGGGGGCCAGTGATTATGAGGAACCCTGCAACTATTGATGACAGTGATGGAACTGGCAGAGCCGTCATTTGGCCGTGACACTGGAGAGAGAGTAGGCCCCTATCCCCAGAGTGGCGACCGCGCAAAGGATGAGACGATGCCCACCTATCCACCATACTGACAAAAAAACTGCTGGTCACAAGTGAGAATGATGGAAGGAAATGTCTGGCTGCCGGCACCTTATCCCCCCCCCACCCCCAGGAGAAGGAGGCAGAAGGAGGGACGCGTTGTCCAGACGTACTCGCCGCTGAGAGTGGTGAGTGTTCGGCAGTAAACCCAAGTGGGGGAAAAACCCGTCCGTCTGCAGAGAGCGCCGGAGCAGTCAGAGGTTGGCAAGGTAAGGATCTGCCTGCTGCCGTCTCCCAGCATGGGGAGGAGCAGGGGACGCGGGGCTCACCACCGGCAGGGAAAGAGCTGAAGGGAGCCATCCCAGAGAAGTCGGGGGAGTCACCGCTGTCTGCCTTGATGCCGAAGTCTGCGTCCATCCACCAAAGCTGGAGCGGAGCACGGGACCATAAATGCCGGCACCCCGAAGAGCCGCCGCTGGATGCCAAAAGACGGGCGGGTGGATAGATTCCTTCACAGGGACCCAGCACGTCACCAATCTCTCAGCTGGTGGAGGACCGGGAGACAGCATGTCAGGAGAACCGAGCCAAGAATTTCTTTTTGTTTTGTTTTTCTTTTGCCTCTCTTCCCTCTCTCAGTCTATTCTGTCTTTCCTCCTGTTTTTCCATCTCCTTTTCTCTCGGCCCGTCTCATATAGGTCTTGAGGGTGCTGTGGCGCCAAGACCCCCCCGCAGTATGCACAGAACGGGGTGCCCCTGGCCTGTCATGGGTGATGGGGGTATGTGGTGAGGGGGCGGGGCTGAGAGCCATGGGAACGGAATGAGGCCGTGGCGTAAGTGAATACATCTGCAGCACACATAAGAGCAGGAACGATGGCAGAGGAGGCTGAGAGAGGTCTAGGCCTGGACAGTTATGTTTTGTTTGTTTTGGTTTAGATTTTGGTTCCCTTTTATTAATAAATATCTTGTTTTTAAGATTTGTCAGTTCTCCGCCTCCTTCCCGGCGGCCGTGAACTTCATTACATATGCATATAATAAATAATACTACTAATAATAACAACATTATACAAAAGCAAGTTTTTGTGAATAAACTGAAAAAAGCCTCCCGAGATGAAGAAAGCATGGAGGCAGTGGTTTTTATATTTATGTATAAAATATTTTTTTTTGTAATATTTTAATCATTTAATTATTTTTCATTCATAAAGATATTTGCGTAGTGCTGTACATCCTGCATGTTTTTATGTGTAAGCGAGGCGCATAACGCCATGGCGGATGACGTCATAAGATGGCACCACGGATGGCTGCCTCGGCGTGGAGCTCTTCAGTTTTTGTAATGTTTTTCTTAGTTTGTCCTGTTTTATGTTTGTCATACGCGATCAGTTACACCAGGGACGAACTGCTAAACATTCGGCAGTGCACATTATTTAATCACCAACCGGTTTTTGATTTTTCTGGTGTTTTGCGGAACATTGTTGTCGGCGGAGTAGCTGCACTGCTTTAGAACGGCGTTGCCTAGCATCCATCTGGCAAATGTCCGCTCTCTTCCTAACAAAATGGACGAACTACTTCTGTTCGCACGCAATAACAAGGTCTTTACCAACTCTGCTGCTCTGTGTTTCACGGAAACCTGGCTGAATGAAGTGCGCTTCACATACCGGACTTTCAGCTGTTCAAAGCGGATCGTGATACGGCATCAACGGACAAAACACGCGGCGGTGAAATATGCTTTTACATCAACAGAAAGTGGTGTACGGATGTAACTGTGTTAAAGAAGATGTGCTGTCCTGATGTGGAAGTGCTTTTCATTAACTGTAAGCCATTCTACTCGCCGCGGGAGTTTTCCTCGTGCATTCCCATCAGTGTTTGAATTCCACCACAAGCACACGCGAGCACTGCACTGCAACAGCTGGCTGATCTGATCACAGAGACAGAACAACAACACCCGGACTCTGTTTTTATCATTCTCTGTGATTTTAATCAGGCTAAACTCACACATGAGCTTCCTAAATTTAAACAGCATATTACATGCCCCACCAGAGACAATAATATTTTGGACCATTGTTACACAACAATAAAGGATGCATATCGCTCTGTCGCCAGAGCAGCTTTAGGACTCTCTGACCACTGCTTGGTTCATCTTCTACCAACTTACAGGCAAAAACTTAAAACTACTAAGCCAGTATTAAGGACTGTTAAGAGATGGACCAACGACACAGAGCAGGACTAACAAGCCTGTTTTGAATGCACTGACTGGAGTGTATTTGAAGCTGTTGCCACCGACCTGGACGAGCTCACAGAGACTGTAACATCATACATCAGTTTCTGTGAGGAGTTATGCATCCCTACTAGAACTTATTTAACATTTAACAATGATAAACCATGGTTCACACCAAAACTTAGACAGCTTCGTCAGGCCAAAGAGGATGCCTACAGGAGTGGGGACAGGGTCCTGTGCAATCAGGCCAGGAACACACTGACAAAGGAGATTGGTGTGGCTAAGAAGAACTATGCCAAAAAGCTGGAAAACCAGTTTTCTGCCAATGACCCTGCAGCAGTGTGGAAAGGCCTGAAAGACATCACTAACTACAAGACACCATCCCCCATCATTGACGGCAATAAACATCTTGCAAACGAGCTGAATATGTTCTATTTTAGATTTGAGACAGCCGACCAGACACCCCACACTGCCATAACCATCTCTCTACACAGCCATCAACACCTCCAGCCATCCCCCTCTTCCCCCCTGCACTTCAGATCAGTGAGAATAATGTGCATCAGATCTTCAGGAAACAGATCTTCAGGAAAGCATTAGGCCCAGACGGTATCTCACCAGCCTGTGCTGACCAGCTGGCCTCCATTTTGTCACAGATCTTCAACAGATCACTGGAACAGTGCACTGTTCCATCCTGCTTTAAGCGTTCCACGATCATCCCAATCCCGAAGAAACCAAAGATCACAGGACTCAATGACTACAGACCTGTTGCCTTAACATCTGTGGCCATGAAGTCATTTCAAAGACTGGTGCTAGCATATCTGAAGAACATCACTGGAACTCTGCTGGACCCTCTGCAGTTTGCCTATAGAGCAAACCGGTCTGTAGATGATGCAGTCAACATGGGACTGCATTATACCCTACAACATCTAGACAAACCAGGGAACTACGCAAGGATTCTGTTCGTCGACTTCAGTTCTGCCTTCAACACTATTGTCACATCATTGCTCGAGTACAAACTGACCCAGCTCTCTGTTCTTAGCTCTGTCTGTCAATGAATCACCAGCTTTCTGACAGACAGACAACAGCTAGTCAGAATGGGCAAAATCACATCCGACAGCCACACCATCAGCACCGGAGCCCCCCAGGGATGTGTCCTCTCCCCACTACTTTTCTCCCTATACACCAACAACTGCACTGCAAAAGACCCCTCCATTAAGCTCCTGAAGTTTGCGGATGATACTACTGTTATCGGCCTCATCCGGAATGGTGACGAGTCTGCATACCGACAGGAGGTGGAGCGGCTGGCTTTATGGTGCAGATGCAATAACCTGGAGCTGAACACGCTCAAAACGATGGAGATCATCGCCGACTTGAGAAGCCCCCCCCCCCCCCCCTGCACTCCCCCCACTCACCATCATGAACAGCACTGTGGCTGCAGTAGAGTCATTCAGGTTCCTGGGCACCACCATCTCTTTTAGGATATGAAGTGGGACATTCACATAGACTCTATTGTGAAGAAAGCCCAGCAGAGACTGTACTTCCTCCATCAGCTGAGGAAGTTCAACTTGCCTCAGGAGCTGCTCGTACAGTTCTACTCAGCTGTCATCCAATCCATCCTCTGCACTTCAATTACCGTCTGGTTCGGCTCAGCTGCCAAAACCGACCTCCGCAGACTACAGTGAATAGTCCGGACAGCTGAACAAAACACTGGCACTACCTTTCCTACACTTCAAGAACTGTAGTCTTCCAGAGTGAGTAAAAGGGCTTACAAAATCACTCTGGACCCCTCACACCCAGCGCACTTCCTGTTTGAACTGTTACCATCTGGTCGGTGCTACAGAGCACCAAGCACAAAAAAAGTTTCTTTCCTCAGGCCATCTACCATCAACAGTTAAATATTCCCCTACTGTCCAATAAACGTGAAATACTTTTTCATACGCACTCGTACACAGCACTTATAACAATTTACAGTGCAATACTTTTTCTACGCAGTTGTACACAGCACCTTATAACTTGTATATTTATAACAAATCTGTACATACAACTCAACATCCAGAGCTTTTTGACGGATTGCATCTCTGTTTAATGCTTGTTGTTTTTTTTTCATATTTATTTTGTGTTGTCACTTGTCACTTTATGTACACTGGAAGCTTCTGTAGCCAAAACAAATTCCTTTTGTGTGTAAGCACACTTGACAATAAAACCCATTCTGATTCTGATTCTAACTAACTTGCTCTGCTCTGGACTTTAGACCTGCTTTCAGGTGGTCTATTGCACCGTCTATTTTATTATTATTATATTATTTTCCTCAAAATAGCAACGTGCCAACAATGCGCCTTAACACACCTCTTTTCTAGACCGAAACACCCATGAGTCCACAAAGTGGCGCAAATGGATTTGCTATTTAAACAATGTGGTGGAAAATGGGAAAATTTGCGTTGCACTGGTCTGAAAATAGCAACACTTGCAGCAAACACGTCAGGTGTATGGTAGGGCCCATAGTCTCTTAAGTTTTGATAATATTATTAAATATGCCAATATTTGTTTTGTTTTTTAAATTATTCACAATATTTCTGCTCCATTGTTAATTTTTTTTAAATTCCACACTAGAGAAAACATCGTGAATGACACGTTCTATGGTAAGAGGGGAATGTATTTGTCCCTAGACTTAAAACCTCTTGGTCAATCTTCTTTTATTTATAAAGCCACAAATCTATGGAATTCTCTCCCAACAGAAATAATCACATGTACAAATTATAAGATGTTTTCACGCCTGACTAGGAGGTGGTTTTTGTCAAATCAAATCTGTACACATTGAGTGAGATGTTTTTGATTTGTCAGTGTTTTATAATGCCTGTATGTTTTTAACTGACTTTATAATTAATTGATTATTATTGTTTTAATATTTACCTGTCCAGTGACTGCAGGTGGAAAATAGCAATCCTGCTACAACCTGGCACAACGCATCTCTCCTTTTTGAAGTTAATGTAATTTTTGTACATGTTCCTGTTAAATAAATAAATTTATTCAATCATTCATTCAACAAGATGAGAAGCCTAAACATTGATAATGACTCCTTCAACACTGCTTAAAGGATCCAAGTAAACATATCCTGAATTTTGACTCGCTTTGCAAGCACACAGCACTTGCCTAGTCTTCTGGCCCCACAGTCTTTAATGCCTTCCCGCAGTCAGCGCACACATTTAGGAAGTGTTTTAGTTTCCACAATATAAAAGACAAGACAGAGACAATCCTCAGCCAGAGATAGCATACAACTTGAAAAATATGGTGTAGCATGAATGAAAAATTGTGTGTTATGAGTCACTAGTCCAGCTGGAAACCAACACATTAGCATTGCTCTGTCTCTGTGTTCCAGTGCATTCAGTGTTAATCGTCTCCACAGATAAGTTAAGTGTGTTGTGTGTCTGCAACGAACTCCATGCTGCTAAGCACTTCCTAGTTTACAACGAACTTTCTTTGAACTCCATCTTAACTTAATTTAAAGACTTTGTCAAAAAATACTTGTTTTCATATACCCCTCCGGTGTCCAGTCCTAAGTGTGTTGTGACAGAAGGACCGACCAAAGCCAGATATCGGGATGGATCCCAGACACACAACACCATCACCATTGGACACCCTCACCGAATTCGTTGATGCACTCAAGGCTTCACTTCTTTGTGTTGTTCACCCTCCAGCGACTGTCTCTGCCTCAGGCAGTCCCATGGTACTTTCGCAATGTTACTCTGGCGAAGCAGCTGAGTGTAGCAGTTTCTGACTCCAAGTTAACCTGTACGTCGAGATGCATCCGAGCCAATTTCCCGTTTCAACTACTCCATTATGTACAGACCTGGTTCTAAGAATGGCAAGGCTGATGTTCTTTCCCGAGTTCATGCCCCCGATGGCCCAACAGAACCCGGACATATTATCCCTCCAGCCTTAAATGGCAGTCCTACCAGATGGACCTTGGAGGAGGAGATCCGTGTCGCCACTCTCCAGGAACCTGCTCCGCCGGAATGCCCTGAAGGTAAAACTTATGTACCCTCTACCATCAGGGAAAACCTTCTGGGCATGACACACAGGATTCCGGGCTCTGGACACCCAGGCAGCAGGTGTCTCATCCAAGATCGATAATGGTGGCCTAGTATAATCGGTGATGTCTACAAGTACGTCTGTGAATGCTCAGTCTGTGCCATGTCTAACACTCCCTGTCATCTACCCACAAGAAAACTAATGCCCCTTCCTGTTCCCTTCCTGTGGACTACTGGTTCCGGGTGATCGAGAGAGTGTGGGACTCAGCTCACATCTAACTCCAACAAGCGGTGAGACGGAACAAGTGGTTCGCCGATGCCCGAAGATCCAACACATCCATAAACCAACTGGGAGATCGGGTATGGCTGTCCACGTGAGATCTTTGACTCCATCTCCCCTGCAGTAAGCTGAGTCCCCGCTATAATGGTCCCTTCAGGATCCTGAGGCAGATCAACGGAGTCACGTATCAGTTCCAACTTCCACCAGGTACAGAATTCACTCCACGTTCCATGTATCACTATTAAAACATTGTTTCTCCCCCACCACACAGCCCCCAGGAGCTGATACGCTGCCCTCTCCTACCGACGTCCTGGAACCGAATTCGATGTACACAGTCAGGAAGATAGTAGATTCAACCAGGCCAACCAGCTCAAGTATCTGATCGATTGGGAGGGGTAAGGCCCGGAGGAAAGATCCTGGGTACCCAGAGCCGATGTCCTGGATCCATCACTCTAGGAGGACTTCCACCGAACCCACCTAGACCGGCCGGCCCCTCAAAGTCATGGAAGACCCCGGCATCGTGTAAGAGTGTCAGGAGCCGTCCCTGGATGAGGGAATAATGTCAGGCAGTCGCTGAATCCATCAGATCCACCTGAACCCACTTACACTCGCTCTCACTGTCCGGATTATTGATTAGCACCACCTGCACACAGATACACACACACACACACACTATATAATGCACCTCCACTCACTCTACCTCTGTCAGTCCTCATCACACCTATGAGAATCACCCGATCCATCTTCAGCGCTCTCCTACTCCAGTGTCTCCTCGACTCCCTCCTGTCTCTGGAGTCTCTGTGTTTCAGTGCATTCAGTGTTCATCGTCTGCACGGATAAGCTAAGTGTGTTGTGTGTCTGCAATGAACTCCATGATGCTAAGCACTTCCTAGTTTACAACAAACTCTCTTTGAACTCTTGCCTAACTTAATGAAGCAGAAACAGATGGAGCAAAAATCCAGAGAGTTTAGTCAAACCTTTCTATGAATCACACACAAATGCTATTAAAAAAGTTTGCAGTACACACACATTTAACTTTGCACTTTTTTGATCTCATCTATTGTTGCTCCTCGTATATTGTTGTACTGACACTATGCGGCTATAATATATTCCAGTGGTTATGAATTACAAAGTGATTTTACTGTATTTACTTTATTACAAACATGCACTTTTTCGTTTAAAAAACATATTAAACTTGTAAAAATCATTCTTGAGGTGCAGCTAATCACAGAGAGTAGGAACAGATCTTTCAATCCAGTTTCTTTGCAAACCTTGTGTACCCTGACATGTTTATATGCGTTACTACTAGGGTGGGACAAAGTATTGATATGCCGATTTATTGTGATATTTCTGGCTGTGATACTTTATTGATACTCTGGCACCAAGTATAGGTATTTGTCTATATATATAAAAATCTGAATTAATTAATCAGTCTTACACTGACAAAGATCAGTGTAATGGCTGCAGTACACCCAGTCACTTCCCGTAAAGGCAGATCATCAATACACCAGAGATGCAGCAGCATCATTTAAACTACTGACAGAGAAGCCATTGCAATGGTGAAAATCTCAGGCATATGGATACCTTCTTCTATCCAAGCTGGACCCAAGGTATTTGTGTATTTCAGATATCCAGCTTTTATTTAACCTTTACAGACCTTGGGAAAGTAGATGGTAATATGAAAACCTTGGCTGAAAATATTAGATAAATACAAAAAAACTGTTAAAAATTATGTTCTTTTTAAATTGGCGAGTAAATAAGTAATGTTCTCCACTGCTGGAGACATCATAAGTTTACAGAAAACTATAAAGCAATAAATAGCTATTTTGACAGTTTTTTTCTGAAATGTATTTTGCACAAAATTGAGCTGCTGCTCAACAAAGTCACAAACTGCTCTTTGCACATCAGCATTTCAAGCTTGTTTGACAGCTGTGCACTTGTTTTACATTTCTATAAAACCTGCTGTTAATAAAAGAAATGCATCTTAGAACTTTTTGATGGATTTTTCATTTACAAATTGTGTGATATGTTGTGGATAGTTTTCTTGTGATATATCAGTATTTTGCAGAATCCCTGATATTGTGATATATTAATATTGGGGGAAAATATTGTGATAATATTGTATCATGAGTTAACCTGTGATTCCCACCCCTAGCAGGGTTTCTACAGATATCCTACTGTCAAATTTAAGACTTTTTATGACCTTTTTAAGACCATTAAGTATTAAATTCAAGACCTAAATTGCAATATCAAAAACACATATACACATAAAGAGAAAATGCCAAAATCACAAAATTAGTGGCAAAATAAATTTATTCAAATTGAACAGTACTGAAGACAGGTTAAATGCATCATTGAACTACAGAAAAAAAACATCTTAGTATGTCTGCAGATGTGTGCGTGCGTGCATGCTACAATATTCTGAGCTCTTCTCCTTTGGCTAAAATCTCCTCCTCAATGTTCTTTAGCTCATCTGATTTCTCAGTGATGGCCAAACTTCAAGGGACCTCTCTATTACAGGCTGGTTTTCAAGCCACTGATGACCACAGAAAGATAAGGGGAAAATGGTGGACTTGCTCACAGCAGTGTTGTCCTCTCTCCTTGCAGGCACATTGTGGAATAATGTGTGCATAGCCCTCAGTAGTTTTTCCACTTGCCATACGGAAAAGTCACTTTTGACTGCATTATGTAAAGTATGGAGTCCACATCTCCCCACAGCAACAAGCTGAGAACCTCCATACCTTTCTGCATGCTCTTGTTGGAAGAGTAAAAACCATTTAAAATTCACAAAATTCACATCCATTGAAATGGACACCAGTCTCCTTATGTCAAGGGGATCCACACTCCTTAGATAAACAAATAAAGACAAGATTAAGACCAGAAATAACAGAATTTGTCGAAATGAATATGAATTAAAGCGTTGTTTAAAATAAACCAAGAAATGAGTAAGCATGGATTACACTGTGAATGCAGCCACCCTTTTTTATTAATTGTGCATATATTTAATGTCTATATTTTTTACGATGTCTATTGAAACATGTATATAGCCCTATTTTATACAGCACTATTGTCCTAGTATGTTATCCAACCCTTGGCACATAGGCCTTTTGCTTTTTGCCTTGGATCTGCTCAATTAAAATTTTTCATAGTTATTGATGTTATACATGTTAATTAAATACAATTATTTCTTAAACAATTATAGCTAAGGGAGGTAGACACATTACTGTTTAACAGGTGATACAAACAATATGAAATGGATAACAATCAACTTAATACAACAGAAAAGTTATCTCAAATACAAAACTATACATGTAAAAGTAAAAATGGTAATTAAAATATTAACGTTACTTACTTTCACATGCTTTATTATGTCCTCAGCTGTAGCATGCCTCATAAACTGGGATCTCAGGTATCTTGACTGTATCTGCCCGCTTTTCCAAAAAAGTACGTGCAGGTCCAGCTGTTTCATTTTGGAGGTGCGATTAAGACTTTCATCAAACATCAGCATGAACGGTCCCGTCACTTTTGAAATGAGGTCTCTCTTGATAAAATCGGCTAGTCCAAAGTGCACAACATAAGCTAATTTATCTTTTCCGCACCGAAATGATTTAGCGATGTCAGAGTCTGGAAACATTGTCTGAAACAGTTCGCCGATTTCTTTATTCGCACTATAGGACTGGTGTCTAGTAACAGTGTGGAGGACCCAGAGCACCTCTGCTCGTAGTGTTGGCTTTAATCCAAAAGCGACACGGAGATCACTTGTAGGGTTTGCAGAGCTGTAGTGTGGGCCTTGCCTAGGCAGTGAGGAGCTAGCAGATGCTTGGCAAAATTGGCTGATGGCTGTCGTTTGCTGGACACCCTTTATGGCAGTTGGATGTTTCTCACTTTTTGCATGAGACTCCAGTACACAAATAATACAAATCAAAAGATTTTAAAGCTTTTTTCTAAAGGTAAGAATACTAAACCTTCTTCCATCTATCCTCCATTTTTCGGTCTGCTTTTTTAAATATTATTTTTTTTAAGGAAATTATTAGCTTATTACCAATCATCTGGACTATGCAGATTGCATAGGACCTATCAGCCTGCACGCACAATAAAGTTTTGTGACAGAACTTTGTATTAAGCCTTTTAACTCAACTGTTACCACTTCAGTGTTACTCCTTATTTTATTAATTTAATTAACATTATTTAATTCACAGACCAAAATTACCTGGCTCAAATTAACTTGTCTAGTTAATAGTCTAGTTAATGAACAATTAAGAATTAACACAGTAACTTCAGCAGAAGAGTATAGTTGAATTTCTAAATTGGGAATTCTATTACACCCAAAGGTCCATACTGTCATTAAAGACTGACGTTTGTTTGGAACAAAGGCCTGCTAGATCATATGAATTACATTTTTAATTTGTGAAATTTCTTGCTAGAAAACAACAGTTTCCAAAGATTGTATTTTATTTACATTTTACATTTTATTTTAAAATATAAGTTTTTTAAAGATTTTAAGATTTGATTTTTTTTTCTGTTAAACACTAATAAGATATTTTGAACAATTCTAGTTGCTGGAATCCATTGACTTCCATAGTAGGAAAAATAATACTAGCAATTAGGGTGCCAGCTACCATAATACTTCAACACAAGAAAGAAACTCAAATAGGTAGGCATAAGTGAAGGGTGAGTAAATTATGAAAGAATTTTCATTGTTTGGTTAACTATATACTAAATACAAGAGCAGCTTGGGAATTTTGCTATAGAAGTTTAACTTTTTGCTTAAAGAAATAAAGAAGTGTGAAGTGTGTAGTGATCACATATTGAAAACTCACTTGCGTAGGGTGAATTGGCAGCCGAGCCATTCAAGAAGTTCGGGGAGCCAGTCAGGTTGGTCATGCCGTTGTTGCCATAGCCATTCATGCTAGTGGATACTGTACTGTAACTGCTCTGCTGAGGGGTTGAACTGGGTACATAGCCATGTGGTGATACGCTACTTGTGTTACGACCAAAACCTTCAGCAAGACAGAGAATACTTCAAATTAGTGTGGCATGATACGGCTTTATTCCACACCTCAATTTCTTCACAGCATACTTGTTCAAGTGTATATGAGTCTATGAGAAGGAAAAGTAAACAAGAGAAACCATGTCTTACCCTGGTTTCCACCTTGAGATGATTCTGAGACATTCACGGCAAGCTGCCCAGTAAAGGAATTAACTCCCATCATGCTTGTATGGACAGAGCTGTTAGTGAGACCAGTGAGCTGGTTGTGGTTTCGTGGCACATTATACAGGGCCTCAGCAATGTCTGCTGCTCGCTTAAGAATGATTTCCTTAGAAAAGAAATTATCTTTCAAAATGTATCCATCATCTCTAAACTTAACACAGCATGTGTGAGTGTTTTCAAACTATATGACCATAGTCTGATTTCCAAAAGAAATGTCTCTCTGTCTGTCTTTCTATTATGTATATAAACCATATGACATACTGTTGATAAGAGCCACTTTGCCTAATAAATACTTGTTGTGAGTCATAATACAGTTGCAATGCATAATTTCGCTGAAAATATCCAGATCTGCTCCAAGAAAGGTGCAGGATGCGTACTGCATTTAGGCTGCTTTCAAATTCAAACCCTCAAAATATTACATGTCGCAATCAATGATGAACTAGGTGAGAACCAATAAGCATTTGATTTCACTGCCATAGTACTAGTCATAAATCATCTTGAAGCAGCAATTTTTACATCTGAAAAGTGCGCCAGTTGACGCTTTTTTTTTTTATATTGAGGAAGGAAGAAATGAAAAGCACCAAACATTTATTTTTAATTTTGGTCTGTTTCTCAAATCGTATGGATTTTAAAGATTTGGATTACAGTGCAAGAATAAAATAGATTCCTTTTATAATTATATTGCATTAATGTCGGGTTGCTTCTGTTGTCAGTTGAAGTATGATGGAAGTAACGGCCTTTATGTCCCACAGGAAAAATATGACATGATAAGTAACCGTTTGAAATTACAGAAAATGTTTTTCATTTTAAGGCGTTAAAGTGTATAGATTTACATTATGAAGTCAAGCAAGTAGACATCAGAATTCACACAGCACATTATGAAATGTAATTATTTAATATCAAATAAATGAGTACATAATAGTCAATTTTATTATTGTAATCCCCTTCTGTTATTCCTCTTGTATATTTATTGTTATACAAATTGCAATAAAAATAAAGAAATAAATAAATAATAAAAAAGACATGAAAACGCTGAAATTATGTCCCTAATTTACATTTTAATGTCTATTCAAACATAAGTAAATGTGCATTTGATATCATGATATGCTTTCTTAACATTTGAATGTGGAAAATTTGAATCCTGTTTTCACTTTAATTAAGGTCATTAATGATCCACCACTTTGCTTATTTGGTAACACCACAGAAACTGACAATCTTTCTAGCAAGTATAAAAACCCACTCTTAATTCCCCTCACTATCGCCAAGAAAACCATTTTAATAAACTGGAAAAATTGCATTCATATTAACCACTGGACCAATCTCCTTATAGAATATACAATATAAAAACATTCGAAAAAAAATACATTCACACATAAAAATATATCCATCTTTACCAACATTTGGAACCCATTTCTTTAATATCTTAATATAGTTCAACCACCCTGAACTAAATCCACGCACTCTTCCACACACAAGCTTCCTTCCTGTCATTATTAATATTTTTTCTCTCTCTCTCCTTATTGTAATTTCTCATAATTTAATTTCCTTCTCTCTTTACCTAATCCTTTCCAAACTCAATACATATATGTCAGCTTTAATAACGCTATTTAAATGTACCTGTAACTGTCATTGTAATTCAGTATAATGAGTGTTGTGTCTGAAAATATATATATTTATAAAATAGTTTTGACTGATTATAAATAATTATAAACAGAGACATAATTCATTATAAGCATAAGCTTCATAGATAGTGTTAACCAAAAGTCTGTCTAATCGTGAAGCATAACCTAACCCTTAGCTAGTAACAGAGACATGTTGACATGCAGATGCGATGAGCTAGTGCCAAGTTCACACTGTATGAATTTCAAAATTGTCAGATCTTCATTGTTTTTGCACAACATGACTATCTGGGGTAGCATTTATTTGCTGCTGTGTTCACACTGCATGATAGATCAGTGACAAGAGCTTACACACTGCATTACTACACTAGAAACACACGACAACTCTGTCTGGCTCACAAACGCATGCGAGAAGTGATAAGCAAATAACACAAGGGCTGATTCCCCCCCTCTAGGAGCGGATTCCAGACACTCCAAATACAGACCAGGAGGGAGGTGGAGCTGAAGAAGAGGAAGAACAGGGCGAGGGAAGGAGGGCCATGTCCGTGCAGCAGAGGTGGGCCTGGAGTGTAGAGTTGTGGAGGGTCTGGAGCGTGGAGCTGCAGAGGGCCTATAGCATGGAGCTGTGGAGGGCATGGACCATGGAGCTGTGGAGGGCCTGGACCGTGGAGCTGCGGAGGGCCAGAAGTGTGGAGCTGCGGAGAACCTGGAGCATGGAGCTGCAAAGGGTCTAGAGCATGGACTTTATTCCCCAAACATTAATTGAGGTCTCTAGATAAAGTTTTGGATGGGCCTAGCCGAGCATGCCCGGACATTGCTCGGCTCTGGTTGTTGCGTTTTCACAGAGAGATGGCTGGGTCACTGTGAGAGCATCTAGAGGTGGGAGAAAACACTGTATGTCCATTCCAACATCAAACAGGTTTAGCCCCCTCAGTGATGCACACACTGAGAAACCTGATGAAAGTGCCCTAGTAATTGGCGACTCCATAGTACGGAAAATGCAAATAGAGACACCAGCCAGCATAGTCAAATGTCTACCGGGCACCAGAGCGCCTGACATCATGTCAAATTTAAAAAAGTGCTGGCTAAATCTAAACGTAAGTTCAGTAAGATCGTTATCCACATCTGTGCTAATGATGTCCAGCTACGTCAGTCGGAGATCACTAAATGTAATGTTAAAGAGGTGTGTGATCTTGCAAAGATGATGTCAGACACCATAATATTCTCTGGTCCACTGCTCGCTTATTGTGGTGACGAGTTTCACAAGCGACTCTTATCACTCAATAGCTGGATGCCAAAGTGGTGCCCACTGAAAATCATAGGTTTTGTAGACAATTGGCCAAGTTTTTGGGGTAGACCTGACCTGTTGAAGAGAGATGGTCTTCATCCCACCTGAGCTGGGGCAGCTCTCCTCGCTAGTAATCTGGCATTTAGTCTTAGTGTTGGCACTTGACTAACTGGGGCCCAGGTCAGGGAGCAGACAGATTGGCTTAACCAACCGTCTGCTAGCCTACACAGTTTACCAAACTCAGATAATCTCCAGCACACAGATAGTTCTAGATGCACTTTGTCTAACAGAAACCTGGCTAAAACCAGACGATTACATGACTCTAAACGAATCTTGGGAAAGGTAGAGGCGTCTTGGGAAAGGTAGGGGCATAATATACAGTAATATTTTTTGTGTCACCCAATGATCTGACTTCAAATATAATTCATTTGAAGTAATATTGTTGTATATTTTAGTGTGCATATTAAACAATAAATTTCAATCTAAATTTATATTGGCAACTGTATATAGGCCTCAAGGGCACCATACCGACTTTACAAAAGAATTTGCTGATTTCTTATTCAAAATAGTTCTGGCCACAGATAAAATATTAATTGTTGGTGATTTTAATATTCATATAGATAATGAAAAATATGCTTTAAGTCTGGCCTTCTTAGACATACTAGCCTCCTGAGTGAAACAGCATGTCTCAGGGCCTATAATCATACTATAGACCTAATATTATCACATGGTATCGATATTGATAATGTTAAAGTTGTGCAGCAGAGTTTTGAATTCCTCACTACATTTAGGATATGTTCCTAATACTTAAACTAGCTGTCATTAAGCCTTTCATTAAAATCCACAGCTTGATCCTAAAATATTAGTAAATTATAGAACCATTTCAAACCTGCCTTTTCTATCAAAGATACTAGAAAAAGTCATGTCTGCTTAACTATGTTCCTTCCTACAGAGAAACAATACTTATGAAACATTTCAATCTGGATTTAGAGCATTTCATAGCACAGAAACAGCACTTCTAAGAGTTACAAATGACCTCCTCCTGTTGTCCGATCGTGGTTGCATTTCTCTCTCTTAGTGTTATTGGACCTCAGTGCTGCATTTGATACAATCGATCATAATATTCTTATTGATAGGCTTGAAAAATATGTTGGTATTACAGGAACTACATTGGTCTGGTTCAGGTCTTATCTATCAGAACGTTATCAATTTGTATCAGTTAACGAAGAGGCATCATACAGATCAAAAGTACACTGAGGGGTACCACAAGGCTCAGTTCTTAGTCCCTTACTATTCACACTATATATGCTACCGCTAGGCGATATCATTAAAAAAACATGGAGTTAGCTTCCAGTGTTATGCCGATGATACACAACTTTATATCTCCTCTCAATCTGATAATTTGTACAAATTTACAAAATTAACAGATTGTATAGCTGATATAAAAAATTGGATGACTAATAACTTCTTATTACTAAATTCAGATAAAACTGAGGCCTTGCTTATTGAACCCAAAAACCTCACAAGCAAAAACCTAGAACACTGTCTAACCCTTGATGGATTGTCAGATCAGTCCTCATCTTCAGTCAAAAATTTGGGGGTGATTTTTGATAGCAACCTGTCGTTTGAAGGTCAGTTTTCAAGGATCTGTAAAATTGCATTTTTACATCTTAAAAATGCTGGCAAACTTCAACATATGCTATCAATAACTGATGCAGAAAAGCTTATTCATGCTTTTATGACCTCTTGGTTAGATTATTGTAATGCGTTACTAGGTGATTACCCTGTTCACCTAATTAACAATCTTCATTTAGTTCAAAATGCAGCTGCTAGAGTGCTTTCTAGAACAAAGAAAAATTATCATATTACACCAGTTCTTTCATCATTGCATTGGCTCCCTATTAAATATCGTATCATTTTTAAAATTGTATTGACTACCTACAAAGCCCTGAATGGCTTAGCTCAACAGTATTTAAGGGAGCTCCTGGTGTATTATAGTGTCCACTATGCTCATTTAATTCTGGACAATTGATTATTCCCAGAATATCAAAATCAACTGTAGGTGGTAGATCTTTCTCATATCTGGCACCTAAACTCTGGAACAGCCTTTCTAGCACAGTCCAGGAAGCAGACACACTCTGTCAGTTTAAAACTAGATTAAAGACACATCTCTTTGCATTAGCATACACATACAACACAAATGCTTTTGAAATCCAAATCCTCTAAAGGATTGTTAGTCTGCATTATTTAGGGCAACCGGAGCCGGGAACACTTCCCAAAAGACATTATAATTTGAATGGGTCAGGAGAATTTAGATTATGGTATTTCAAGGACAGAGACCATGGCAGAAACTATGACATGATGACACTCAGGACAGGAAACCATCTTCTGAGCCAGCAGCGGACAGGCGGTGACCATAGACTGAGCTGGCAAACTGACTGCGGCCTTCTTGTGAGCTGTTTACCTGGCAGCCATTTTGTGCCGTGACTGTGTGGTGGTGGACTGATGAACAGGAGACAGGAATATAGGTGATGCCAGCATAATAGAGTTAGTGGAAAGAATAGCAAATTCAGCAACAATGTGTGTGTGTGTGTGCTGTCTTTATAGCCCATTTGATTAGTCCTGAACAGCTTCAGCTGAGTGTGTTTGCAATCAAAGGTGAACCCGGAACAGGTGTGAGAATACAGGTATGATGAAATTTGTAGTTCATTTGTTTGCAGATTTGTAGTTCCCCTTCATATGGGAACTCCAACTTGTGTCTTTACAGACTATGGGAGTACATCAGACGACCAATCACTCTGGAGAGTAAGAAAACGGGCCAATGAACGCCAAGTGAATTGGCAGAGCTCAGCTCCACAGCTGACAGTGTTTAGCTATTAGCGCTATATAAGCTGCCTGCTGAGAAGCGAGCCTTAGAATTGTTTCTTCAGAGCCTCACTGAGACTGGAGCAAAACCTGTGCCACGCTGAAAATACTGAAAGCAGCATTACTCACCAGTGTGGGAGAAGATGCAGAATCGGCAGTCGATCTGGATTTCCCGTCCCTTGGGCGTTTCACTGGTGTGAAAATAAAAGAGCAGTTTTCTTTAAAAGAGCAGAGTTCTCTAGGAGAGCAACATGGTCGAGCAGCGCGTCTTTTTCAAGGTGTCGTTCCGACCTTGCGTTTCTGGATGCGGTGGTTTCCTCGCCCCGGATGACAGACACGAGCATTGCATCACATCTCTGGGGGTCCGGCATGTTGAAGCGGTGCTCGTGGACAGTTCTTGCCCTCACTCCGAGGGCTTGACTGTTGCACAGTTAAGGTCGTGGCGTACCCTAGCATTAGGGTGCGTCACCCCTGCCGCTCCCCGCCATGCGGTTAGCACTCGGGCAGGCCTGAGGGTTACAGTGGGGGCTTCTCCGTCGCCTTCAGGCCCGCGGACCCCCCGCTCCTCTTCAGTGTGCTCTGTCCAAGCTTCGAGTGGGAGCGCTGATCCATCCCCCGGGCTGGCCGTACTCTCATTAGATTACACCGGGGATGCGATGTCCACTGCTACATCGGAGGGCGGAGGGGTCGGAGGGATTGTCAGCGGGACCCCGGATTAGGAGTCGGACATGTTAGCCGTGTTATCCCGGGCTGCTTCGGCCGTTGGACTGGAGACGGCTTGTCCCCCAGCTCCGCGGCTGGGCCACTTAGACGGGTGTTATGTGGGGGCTAAGAAGAAGGTGAAGCCTTCCAAGCCCCCCATCCCTTTCTTCCCGGAGGTACACAGTGAGCTCACGCAGGCATGGAGGGCACCTTTTTCTGCCCGGTCCTCGTGCGCTCCCGCTCTCACCACCCTTGATGGCGGGGCAGCCAGGGGATATGAGGCGATTCCCCCGGTGGAGCGTGCTATTGCGGTCAATCTTTGCCCGCAATGCGCGTCCACCTGGAGAGGTCCACCCAAACTCCCTTCCAAAGCATGTAGGTTATCTGAGTCTCTCACGGCCAGAGCCTACACCGCTGCGGGCCAGGCTGCATCTACCTTGCATGCGATGGCCACCTATCAACGCTACCAAGCGGAGAAGTTGGCTGAGCTGCAGTGGGGTGGTTCTTCCTCGGGCTTGATGCATGAGCTCTGCACGGCAACCGATTACACTCTCATGACCACCAAATTGGCTGCTCGTGCCCTGGGGAAGACGATGGCCACATTAGTGGTCCAGGAGTGCCACCTCTGGCTAAACCTGGTAGATATCCCAGGCTGGCCTGTTCGGCGACACCGTCGGGGAATTTACCCAAGAATTCTCGCCGGTGAAGGAGCAGTCCAAAGCGATAAGGGAGGTCATCCATCAGCGGGCTCGGAAAACTGCTCTCCCCACTGCCCCATCCGCTCCCGCTGCTCCTTGCCGAGCTCCGAGCTCCTCCCGCTGATCCAGGGCGCGGTTAAGTCCGGTAAGAGGACCGCGAAGCGTCTCTGAGACGGGCCACCCGGAGAAGAGGGGACCTGCTCTTTCCTCGGTGGAGGGGCGAGGACACACAACATCAGAAATAACACCACCACTGCCGCCCTCTGGGCTGGCGGTGACCAAATTCTCAATAAAAGAGCAGTTTCCTCTCTCTCTGGGTGCGCATGCCCGAGCCTTGCCAGTCTGGGACGCCCCGCCTTCCAGCTCGAAGCGCCGGGCTCTTTCGCCTCAGGCTTCCAGAGTGCAAGAGAACGGGCTCCTTTCTCTCACTCCAGCCTCATCGCGGGATCCAGGGAGGAAGGTAAGATAAATTCTCTTATTTTCGGCTCTTCCCTGGGCCGCTCTGCTTCCCGGGGTGAGCACTCCCTTCCCAAGCTGTCCCTCCGTTGGCACGTCAACGATCGCGCCAATGATGCCATTAGCGCAGGCTCTGCCAGCCTGGTTAGCGCTGCCAAGCCAGTCGCGGTGGCTCATACGGACGATCGGACTCGGCTATGCGATACAATTCGCCATTCTCCCTCCCAGGTTTACGGGCGTCCATTTCAGCCGAAAGATGCCGAAAGATGCAATCGAGCAGGTCCCTCCAGCCGAGATGAACTGCAGGTTTTACAGCCCATATTTCATCATGCCCAAAAAGAGCGGAGGGTTAATACCAATCCTAGATCTGCGCAGACTGAACCGTCATTTACACAAAATGCCGTTCAGAATGCTCACGCAGAAGCGCATACTGCAGTGCGTCCATCCTCGGGATTGGTTTGCAGCAATAGACCTGAAGGAAGCATATTTTCATGTCTCCATTCTTCCACGCCATCGTCCATTTCTCCGGTTTGCGTTCGAGGGTCTAGCATGGCAGTACAAAGTCCTCCCCTTCGGGTTCTCCCTGTCTCTGCGGGTTTTCACCAAGCTCACGGAGGGTGCCCTGGTGCCCCTTCGGCTGGCGGGCATCCGCATACTCAATTATCTCAACGACTGTCTGATTTTAGCATCGTCTCGAGAGCAATTGATTATGCACAGGGACAAGGCGCTTTGGCACCTCGACCAGTTGGGGCTTCAGGTCAACCGAGAGAAGAGCAAACTTTGCCCCGTGCAGAGAATCTCTTATCTTGGGGTGGAGCTGAACTCGATCGATATTGTCACGCGCCTCTCGGAGGAGCGCGCCAGGCTGGTGGTTTCCTGTCTGAGCTCGCTCGACAGGAATACAGTGTTTCCACTGAAATTATTTCAGAGGCTCCTGGGGCATACAGCATCTGCAGCCGCTGTCACGCCACTTGGTTTGCTTCATATGAGACCGCTTTAGCGCTGGCTTCGCGATCGGGTTCCCAGACGGGCATGGCACGCGGGCACGCACCGGGTGGTCATCACTCCGCTGTGTCGACGCACCCTCAGACCCTGGATGGATCTTGCTTTTCTACGGGCCGAGGTGCCCCTAGGGCAAGTGTCCAGGCTTGTTGTTGTTTCAACAGATGCCTTTAGCACGGGCTGGGGGGCCGTGTACAACGAGCATGCAGCTGCGGGTTCGTGGTCCAGACCCCGCCTGCATTGGCATATCAATTGCCTAGAGCTGTTGGCAGTGTTTCTCGCTCTCTGCCGCTTTTTACCGGTGCTAGAACAGAAACACATGCTGGTCAGGATGGACAGCATGGTAGCAGGTGCTTATATCAACTGTATGGGGGGTATACGTTCTCGTCGCATGTCTCAGCTTGCTCGCTGTCTGCTCCTCTAGAGTCACACGCGGCTGAGTTCGCTGCGTGCCATTCATATTCCAGGCAGTCTCAACCGTGCAGCCGATGCACTCTCAGGGCAGACAGTATCCCGAGGAGAATAGAGACTCCACCCGGACTCGGTCCAGCTGATATGGGAACACTTCGGGGAAGCCCAGGTCGACCTGTTTGCTTCCCCTGAGAACGCCCATTGCCAGTTGTTTTATTCCCTGACCGAGGCCCCCCTCGGCACGCATGCGCTGGCACACAGCTGGCCACCGGGCTTATGCAAATATGCGTTTCCCCCAGTGAGCCTAATCGCACAGACTCTGTGCAAAGTCAGGGAGGATGAGGAGCAGGTCTTGTTTGTTGCGCCTCTCTGGCCCAACCTTTTTTCAGGATAAGCTGGAGCACAGGCTGTCCCCCTCCACACTGAAGGTTTACGTGGCTGCCATCGCCGCTAATCATGACGCGGTGGATGGCAACACGCTCGGGAAGCATAATCTAATCATCCAGTTCCTCAGAGGCACGAGGCGATTAAATCCATCCTGCCCCCCTCTCATGCCCTCTTGGGACATCTCTGTAGTATTAGCGGGTCTGCAGGGAGATCCGTTCGAGCCACTCGATTCGGTATCATTAAAAATTCTGTCCATGAAGACAGCTCTGCTGGTCGCATTGCCATCGTTCAAGAGAGTCGGGCACCTGGAGGCATTTTCGGTCAGCGAATCGTGCCTGGAATTCGGCTATGTGCCCAAGGTTTCTACCACCCCGTTTCGAGACCAGGTGGTGAACCTGCAAGCGCTGCCCTCAGAGGAGGCAGACCCAGCCTATTCACTGCTTTGTCCCATTCGCGCTTTGCGCCTTTACGTGGAACGAACGCAATCTTTAAGATCATGTGAACAGCTCTTTATCTGCTGCGCCATGCTCCCTAACACGGAGATACGTGCGCGTTTTTCATTCTGCTAGTAAGTTCCCCATCTGGCGGACCCTAGAGGATTCCTCCGAGGCCCCCAGCACCCGTCTCAGCGTAGGAGTCGAGTGCCTGGCTCAGTGTGATGTCTGGTACGCCCAAATTGGTCTACCCACATGCTGAGGTTCGGTGCCAGCTATGCGCGGTTCCCACGGTGACCCCATACGCATATATTAACCACGGTGTGTTCCCCCTGTCCAGGCAGACCCGTGTCTTCCCTACCCGCTAACCAGCTTATCATATGTAGCACTCCCACTTATTAGGGCTAGTCCATATGCTCTTATTGCCATCAGGTCTCCCCTCTTGGGTAGCAGATGGCCTCCACAGCGTCCTCCCCCTTCGGGGACTGGCACGCTTTCCCAACGCATTGTCGTTATTTAAAATCCCTAGTCTATATTAGTTAGGTAAAAAGCACATTACAAACCCGATCTAAAAATCTAAATTTTTTCCCATGTAATGGTAAATAGAGGGCCTAGGGGACGTTGGAAGGTTGCGCTCTTGGTGATAATTGTGCGCGCACGCTATGCCTGGCAAACTTTACATCAGGAGCGTGACGGGCTTAGCTGCTGTGGCGTTTTCCAGTCTCCCATAGTTTGTAAAGACACACGTTGGAGTTCCCATATAAAGGGGAACGTCCTGGTTACGTCCGTAACCCACGTTCCCCGAATAGGGAACGGAGACGTGTGTCTCCACTGCCACAGCACCTGAGTCTCCAGCTGTTAGCTGAATGTTCGGCTCTTCAGCAGGCAATTCTAAGGCTCACTTCTCAGCAAGCAGCTTATATAACGCTAACAGCTAAACACTGTCAGCTGTGGAGCTGAGCTCCGCCAATTCACTTGGCGTTCATTAGCCTGTTTTCTTACTCTCCAGAGTGATTGGTCGTCTGATGTACTCCCATAGTCTGTAAAGACACACATGTCTGTTCCCTATTCTGGGAATGTGGGTTACGGACGTAACCAGGACGTTCTCCAGTGATCTGCATGGGCTAGATCGCTGGTGATTGTGACACAAGGGTAAAATCATGCAGTGTGAACTCAACTTAAATTTAAGCTTAGGTCTTATGGGACTGAGACAAAAGTGAACACATGTAAGATCATTCATTATCTTGGCATATCCTGTTGTGAATTATCTTTAATGCACTTGTTCTGAGGGTCTGATATTCAATCCAATTACTTACGTAGATAAGGAATAGTTTTTAAATAATGTGTCAAAGCAGCTAACACAGATGAAGTTCTAGTAAATTGAAACTGCTTCAGTTCAGTTGTCACAATAAAAGTACAGTTTACTTCAGTTCAGAGTAACGCAAATTTCACTGCTGAAAGCACTGCCAAAACATTGAACACTGAAGAGCAACTTCACCAATGAGCAGCTCCACAAGTTCCAAACTAAGCAAGTCAATGGCAAGGAACAAACTCCACTAATTTAGGAAAATGAAGGACTCCTCTAGCCAAACGTCTAGTGCAGTGCTGCAGGTCTGAGTAGGTCACCAGCGGGTATTCAGGCTAGCCCACAGGATCAATGAGGAGACTCGTCTGTCTATCCTGTACCTTTTCTTCAATATTCTGTAATCTGTTTTGCTGTGTACTATATTTAATTTTGTTTCATATGCAATCATATCAGAATTATTATGAAAATGTGAACATGTTATTTAATTAATGTAAGATGTACAAATGCTTGAAACATCATTCCTGATTTTGAATCTTCATCCTGATTTTCAAGTATTGCCTGTTTTTGCTATAAAGCTGCTTTGATACAATCTGCCTTATATAAAGTGTTACAGAAAAAAAAAATTGTTTGACTTGACTGTCTAGTTATAAAGGTAAAACAAAACACAAAAACAAAGTAATCAGTCTTTTCTATCTCATAATGATGCAAACACACCACAGGTGTAGTAATGGTAATATTGATCTTACATAAAAAAATGTGCATTGCAGGAAATTAGTAATAATATTAGTCAACAACAGGTTTAGAAATCATTTTAAAAGTGTTTCTTTAGGTCTCGGGCCAAACAATGACAGAAACACCCATACATTTTCAAAATGTGTAAGCAAAAAAAACTGAGAAAGAAATCTCCTCCTCACCTGGTTGTTATGAGGCATCCCATAAAGTGACTCCACCAGATCTGCTGCTCTTTTCAAAATCACCTCCTGTATACACAATAAAAAAAAGGAAAGTATAATGAAATTGTTTTAATAACATCTGTAAATCACAGCCAAGTGGGACACACAGACTTAATGTCTGCTCAATAGCTTGTGTCTGTCAGGATGAAAAGTGCAGTATTTCAGCAAACATCTGTTTTGTGTTGATGAAAGACAATGTAACCTACAGTACAGTCATGGCCAAATGTTTTGAGAATTACATAAATATTGAAAACTGGAAAAGTTGCTGCTTAAGTTTTTAAATTAGCAATTTGCATATACTCCAGAATGTTATGAAGAGTGATCAGATGAATTGCATAGTCCTTCTTTGCCATGAAAATTAACTTAATCCTGAAAAAAAACTTTCCACTGCATTTCATTGCTGTCATTAAAGGACCTGCTGAGATCATTTCAGTAATCGTCTTGTTAACTCAAGTGAGAATGTTGATGAGCACAAGGCTGGAAATCATTATGTCAGGCTGATTAAGTTAGAATGGTAGACCTGATATGTTAAAAGGAGGGTGATGCTTGAAATCATTGTTCTTCCATTGTTAACCATGGTTACCTGCAAAGAAATGCGTGCAGTGAAGAAGATTTTTATTTTCTAAACCTATGTAAAAACACATTTAATTGTGTGAGTGGAGGGCCATATGAATCTGCCATTATATGTCTTTGCAAACAGGTGATAGGTTAGGCCAAAGGGGTCATAAAAGAGCATGAGAGAGGACTTGGGGATACAATGAGAACCATCTGTGTCAAAAAGCATGAAATGTATACAACATATGTTGAAACTGTTATATATGTTTGAAAAGACACAAACTGTATGGAATAGGAGGGTCCTGTTGAGATGCTTGAAAACATAAACACTAGTAATGATTGCCAAATTTCAACTATATGTGGTAAAATAGTGATGAATACATTAGATCTGTACATTATAAGGGCCAACAAAAAGAGGGTACTTTAAATTGGGGTTGTAAAGGAGGGAGAGGCCTGTTGAACCAGGAACCAGCTGTGAAAACAAAGGTGGGAGGAAGCAAGGATAAAGGATACAGCAAATTTGAGGGACGGTGGATTTGTCCTGGGGAGAGACTGAGATGGGTTTGCTCCAGGCTGTCTCTGCTTTGTTGGAAAATATTCCATTAAAGTATATTCTTCTGATATTCATAACCTTTAGACTAAGTTTGATTCATTAAGAGAAAAGCCGGAAACCACGACAGCAGTCATCATTGCGTTGCATAAAAATGGCTTCACAGGCAAGGATATTGTGGCTCCTAAGATTGCACCCAAATCAACAATTTATAGGATCATCAAGAACTTCAAGGAAATAGGTTAAATTCTTGTTAAGCAGGCTCCAGGATATCCTAGAAAGTCCAGCAAGCGCCAAGATCGTCTCCTAATGAGGGATCAGCTGCGGGATCGGAGTGCCACCGGTGCAGAGCTTGCTCAGGAATGGCAGCAGACAGGTGTGAGCGCATCTGCACGCACAGTGAGGCGAAGACTTTTGGAAGATGGCCTGGTGTCAAGAAGGGCAGCAAAGAAGCCACTTCTCTCCAAAAAAAAAAACATCAGGGACAGATTGATCTTTTGCAAAAAGTATGGCGAATGGACTGCTGAGGACTGGGGCAAAGTCATATTCTCCGATAAAGCCCCTTTCTGATTGTTTGGGGCATCTGGAAAAAAGGTTTGTCCGGAGAAGAAAAGGTGAGCGCTACCATCAGTCCTGTGTCATGCCAACAGTAAAGCATCCTGAGACCATTCATGTGTGGGGTTGCTTCTCATCCAAGGGAGTGGGCTCACTCACCAAAAACACAGCCCTGAATAAAGAATGGTCCCAAAACACCTTCCAGCAGCAACTTCTTCCAATAATCCAACAACAGTTTGGTGAAGAACAATGCATTTTCCAGCATGATGGAGCACCGTGCCATAAGGCAAAAGTGATATCTCAAATGTTGAAATTTTGGGTCCATGGCCTGTAAACTCCCCAGTTCCTAATCCCATTGAGAACTTGTGGTCAATCCTCAAGTGGCGAGTGGACAAACAAAAACTCACTAATTCTGACAAACTGATTCAACAAAGTGATTATGAAAGAATGGGTTGCTATCAGTCAGAATTTGGCCCAGAAGTTGATTGAGAGCATGCCCAGTCGAATTGCAGAGGTCCTGAAAAAGCAGGGCCAACACTGCAAATACTGACTTTTTGCATAAATGTCATGTAATTGTCGATAAAAGCCTTTGAATTGTATGAAGTGCTTGTAATTATATTTCAGTACATCACAGAAACACCTGAAACAAAGATCTAAAAGCAGTTTAGCAGCAAACTTTGTGAAAACTAATATTTGTGTCATTCTCAAAATATTTGGCCACGACTATATGTTTGTAGTGAATGTCGCTCAGTTTTACAGTACTGGGCAATAACTGTACAGAGTCAACACTTTGTAATAAATGTTGTGATGATGGTACATCAGAGATGGAATTTATGTGTTCTTGCCAATGAGATATAATTTAACATGCACTTTTCTGAGCAATTACATCAAAGGAAAAATGACAATATGTTATGAACGTTTAAGGGCAATGCTGACATGTAAGCAGCTACAGACTACAGCAAGAGGTAGAGTTAAAGAATAGATGTGATCCTGAGTCAATCCAGTGGCTACTAGGACATCTCACCCCTTCGAGACATTTTGAATGATCTATCTGCGAGGTAAGACTTAAACTTGAGATGCACGCTGTCATGAGGACTGACTTTTTTAGATGATGTTTAGGAAAGAAACAATTGTGAAAAGATATGTTAAAGATGTGAGGGAGTGCAGGTACAGGGCTGCACTCTAGGTTGACATAGTTGTTGACTCAAATCATGCTCCTTCTGCCATCTTAAAGAATGCAATTTGTAATTTGCAATTTGTAATATTGGTTTATGTTGTACAGATATACTATAATAATGAGCATTAAAATTTGAGATTAAGAACTTACAAATAATATGATTATAACTGTGTAATGGAAAAAATAGCATGTAGCTTTGCTGAATATTTATAATTTGTTAACAAGGATATTGTTCAGGATATTGCAACATATTGTACTCTAAAAAAACTAGCCCAATGTTTCCTGACACCTCACCTGGTCTGTGAATCAGAGTGAGTGAACAAAGCATGTTTTATGCTATAATTCTGAAGCTCTAGCACAATAAATGCAAGCCAAAAAATGTAACTCAATTCTCTTAAGCTTAAACACATATTCATTTCAGTCAGTTACCATGTGTCACTCAGAGTTGCAATTGGCCAGTGAGAACTGTTGCATGGAATCTGATCTAAATCGCCTCTGTTTTTACCTAGGAACCCTCATCAGAGTTAGCGGTGTTAGCTAACTCACAGGGAGACCTAAAGATTAAGGCCGGGGCACACCATTGGTTGGCCTTGGGCCGTTGGTCAGTGTTAGTCATGCTAGATGATTTGGCCTCTCGTCAAGTTAACATCAGAGCTTGTTGTCCAATTTATCATGTAGAAACTTGCATTAGCTATCTGCTGAAGCCAGCACTATGATTGGTTATTCAGTAATAAATCAGAGTGCAAGAAAAAATGTAAGTGACATACCCAAGTAAACAATTCAAGTCAAGAAGGAACACAAATGAGTATTATTAATCTAATAATCCTCATTTGTGTTCCTTCTTGATTTGAATTTGTGTTCCTTCTTGACTTAAATTGTGACATATGTCACTTACATGTCATCAGACATGTTTGCACAAGTGAATCCCTCGGTGGTGAGTGGCAAGTACTGTGATAATAGTACTAAATGAATTTGTGCATTACATCTTTCAGTTTCCCTTTGTTGATTGAGAATATAGATTACTGCCACCTGCGTGTGTGACACATCCTCTCATCAGAAGCAGAATGCACGATCCCATTTCAGTCAACTGCTGTTAATTTGCTATGTTCATGTGCAGCTTTTTTGGTTCAGACAAGATCAGAAGCAAGCCGATGTGTGCAGGCCTTTTAAGTGAGAGCTAATCTACTGGACGTTGCACCACTTTTTTCAAATTTTAACATTGGACAATATTAACATTAAATACTGACAATCAGTGTATTTCCTGTTGTTACAAACAGGTGAACAATTAACTGTTTTCTGCAATGTGTCTTGAAGATACAAAGAAAGACCATCACAGAGCACCAACTATTCCATTTCACAAAACTGACACAAAATAGAGCAAATCTACTCCATATCCATTCACATAACTACAGCCCCAAATAAGAAAAAGTTGGGACAGTATGGAAAATGCAAAAAAAAAAAAAGCAAAAAAAAAAATTTAATTAAAAAATTTAAATAAAGTAGTAATTTCCAAATGTACTTTGACATGATATTTCATGTTTTGTTTGGTCAACTTAATTCCATTTGTAAATATATACATAAATCATTTCCTGTAATTCAGACCTCCAACACATTCCAAAAAAAGTTTTTAGGAGAAATTTAGGGCTAGTAATCAGGTAAAATGGTTAAATAATGATTTGTTGTTTGAAACAGGTGATGCCAACAGGTGATTGTAATTATGATTTGGTACAAATCAACAGTGCATAACATAATTAAAATATTCACACACATGGGCTCAGGACTACTTGGACTACATGGGCTGACTACAAGTACCACAATATGAAGTTACATTCACAATTGCCAGTTAAAACTGTACTGTGCCAAAAGGAAGCCTTATGTTAACAGTGTCCAGAAGCGCTGTTGACTTCACTTGACTAGGCATATGGGATGGACCATCACATAGTAGAAACATGTACTGTGGTCAGATGAATAAGTATTTCAGGTTTCTTTGGGAGAAATGGACGCTGTGTGCTCTGGACCAAAGAAGAAAAGGATCATCCAGACTGTTAGCAACAACTCCAATAGCCAGGGTCTGTCATTGTATGGGGTTGTGTCAGTGCCCTTGGCAAAGGTAACTTGCACTTCTGTGATGGCACCAATAATGCTGAAAAGTGCATAGAGATTTTGGAGCACAATATGTTGCCTTCAAGAACACATCTTTTCCAGGGACATCCATGCATATTTCAACAAGACAATGCAAAACCACATTCTGCACACATTACAAAGTCCTGGTTGTGGAGGAGGGGATACAGGTACTTGACTGGCCTGTCTGCAGTCTTGACCTGTCTCCAATAGAGAATGTGTGGCACATTTTGAAGCACAAAAAATGCGACAACAAAGAGTTGTTTGCAGGAAGAATGGGACAAAATTACACCTGTAACACTTCATCACTTGGTGTCTTCAGTCCCTAAACGTCTTTTAGTAAGTAAACATAGAAATCACTATTTTATTTTGTTATTTGCAATTTCCATACTGTGCCAACTTTTTTTGATTTGCGGTTGGTTGTAAGTATGTATGTATGTATGTATGAATGACTCAATTTGACTAAGGCACAGCAACTTCACTGAAAATGAAGAGAAGCACTGTTCAGCTGACAATTCTGATATGCTGGTTTAAGAAAGGATATTAGTCCTTTGCCAAAAGTAATAAAATAAGTACCGTCAGAGTGTCCCTAGTTCAGACCCCAGCACTCCGTTCACTAACCAGCAGAAGTCCTCATCGCTTGAGTTTTAGGCCCTGTTTGCAGCTGGTATTATGATGCATTTTCATCAATCCGATCCCAAGTAGACTGTGCTAAGTACAGTTGTGAACAGGGTCTAATAAGTTTTGAGCTTGTCCACTTTCAACCTCTTCCAGAAGTGGGTGAAAAATTTATTCAATCAGATTGCACAAAAAAATGCAAACACAAATGTGGTTGAATCCATTCGAACAGCCAATAAACACAACCTTCTCTCCACCTACTAAGCTCATTCATAAACATATTTATAAACACACCTAAAAACATATTTAAGGTAATTGATCATTTTAGTTTTTTAGAAGAAATGTAGAACGATCTCTAAAAAGTCTGATAAGTTTAATCTTTTTAACATTTAAAATTTTTTTCTTTTGCAATTAGTTTTTTTAATGGCTGTGTCATTCTGTTTGAAAATGCAGCAGATCTCATGCAGCACCTGTGAACTAGTACATATGAAGCCTTTAATGTCCTTTTAATTATTTTATTTTATTCTATTCTAATCAACACTGAAATGCGAGTTTTCAACACTGAAAAGCCTTGAAATCTTTGTATAACACATATTTTGAATAATTGTTTTTCTTGCGATCAATTCCTCTGTCAGCTCTCTCAAAATCTGTCAGGTTCTGTTGTTGTGTTTCATGTGCTTTTCCCATGTCATGTGACTCCTTTGTTCTGTTTCCTTGAGAGCTTCCTTGGCTATGTTTTGATGATTGTCTGCTGATTTTATCGTCATCATCCTGGTAATGTAGATGTTGGACTGAAGCAACTAATATTAATTTACAATTACGAAGGGCAGAGGGTTGCTGAATAACTACTGAGAAATCTCAACTGCTGTCTGGGCTTTCACTGCCTTTCGACACCTCCATTTCTTCATGTGTTCAAAAAACACATGAAAAATGGCAACGCGTTCAATACTTATTTGCCCCACTGTACATAGTCTAGTTCACTATAGTAAACCGGCCCATGGTGGCAAATAAAAATAAATAAATAATAATTACATGTTTGACAGTAGATCATATTGATTATGCCATGCTTGTTTATACATAATCAGTTACATTTGGTTTGTTTGTCTTTATGTTCACCTGCTTGTTTTAGGAGTTACATATATATCATGTTTGCAGGTGCAGCGTGTTATATTCTCAGACAGTATATCTGTGAATATACTGGCAGTAACAGGTCTCTGTACTCTGTACTTCCTCTGCCATAATAATCAAAGCAGCAGCAGCATCAGTGTAGCTGATCTATGCCAAACACATCAACATTGTCATATACATATTTATGCCATACTGAATCCCAAGAGTGGTCATGACAGAAGTACAACTTCTGACATGAAACTCTATGCAAGCATAGGTTGATAGGTCACCTAATCTGCTCCTGCGTCATTAATTACATGCCACAGGAGATTGGTTGCTGTTGCCTCAGCAGCAAATGAGCATGATCCTCATGATTTTAAATGCTCAGTTTCATTCTAAGATATATGCTGCAGCAGCGTTTTGGGAGACTCTTCTCCACCTTAGCCCACTTGTGTTTAGATCTGCTACAGGGGTTACATATTTGAAGCAGCAGTATGGTATATTCTGAGACAGCCTGTCTGTGAATATACTGACAGTAGCAGATCTCAGTTTTGTTATAATAATCAAAGCAGCAGCAGCACTATAGCAGATCTATGTCAAAGATCTAAGAACAAACACAACATTGCCATATGCATATTCATTACCATACTAAATCCTGAAAGTGGTTATGACAGAAATGTAAAATCATGGCGACATTTTAACTTTTGTTTAGACAATTGATGCATTTTGTTACTGCAGCTGCAGTTAACAAGCACCTCGTTTTAACAGCAACATTTCACATTTTATTTTGAGGGTCCCTTATATATAGTCTGCTGACCATAAGCTAATTTAGTTCATAAAGTAAAGTGAGCCTTGTCAAGTATGGTTTTACTTATGTTTGAAATAGGTCCTCTGCTTTTAACCCAGGAGTGCTCAACCCTGTTTCTGGAGATCTACCTTCCTGCAGATTTCAGCTCCAAACCTGATCAAACACAACTGAACCAACTAATTAGGATCTGAAGGAGCACTTGGTAATTAAAGGCAAGTGCATTTGATCAAGGTTGCAGCCAAAAAAAAAAGAAAGGTAGAACTCCACGAAAAGGGCAGCCCTGTTTTAAATCATCCAAGTGCACACACACTTTTTGAGTGAGGGGTGAGAGCACACACACACACAAACACACATAGTGAGCATATTATTGCTTCCAGCCTTGCTCAGGGACACTTCAACTGGACATTGAAAGTATTGGGTTCATTCACTACCCTTATCTTCAAACAAACAAATAAACAAACAAACACGGTGAACATACACAGTGGGCAGCTATTGCACAGGGAGCAATTATGGGTTGGGTATGAAAGGTGGGGAGAGTGAGGTTCATTCCCCCATTCACTCCCTCCATCTTTAATTCCTGCTGGGACTGGGAATAGATCATTCATCAATTACAAGGCCAACATCCTAACTATTAAGGCCACAACTGCACCATTGGTTTCTTGTTCAAACCATCTATAGTGGGATCATCAAAATCAAGTGTTAGCCAAATTTCTGTTGATGTTCAGTTGATTTGATTCAAATTATTTTTAAAGCTATTACTGGTGTTCTCTTTGAAATTAGGAAAATGCAATTCATACCTTTGGCAAGCGTTCTGGGTCTCCTGGATGTCGAGGTATCACTTTCTGTAACCGCTGAAAACCATAGTCTATGGTGGGCTCGTTCAGGGCTATAGACAACCAAAAGAGAGTATTTTAAGTAATTGTATGAAAGATGGTTATTAGTAACATTTTAAAATAACCGCACAATATGAATCATTTATTAAGCATTAGCAAATATAATTAATAATTTCTTAGGCATTCTCTACATTCATAGACATTAGTAAGCAGTTCTAAACTACAGCTACAAATGCTGTATTTTTGACATAAGCACAAGTAAAATGTTCTTGATGATTGTATTTTCATACTTTGTTGATGACAAATTTTTCATTACTAAATTAACAACTGCATAATTTACAAACAGTTATTATATTTTTCATAAAAAATTACATAATCATGGAAATGAAAATGCAAGTTGTTACATCTCATTCAGAGTAACAGTATCAAGGAGTACTCACACACACAAATTAGGGCTCAAGGGAAAAAAAATAACTATATATATATATGAATCGATTCTCAAAAGTTCAGAATCAATTCTTTATTCAGATTAGATCATGACACGGCTTGCACAGGCATGAGCTCTAAACATAAAAGTAATTAGCATTGATTATTATATAGTAACTTAATATGTAAAATGTATGCTGCCGAATTTACTTTATTTGGACAGATGGATAAACTTAATTATTATAGATGAGATGATGCGTGGGGCCTCACAGTGGCGCAGTGGGTAGCACGTTCGCCTCACAGCAAGAAGGTCGCTGGTTCGAGCCATGGCTGGGTCAGTTGGCGTTTCTGTGTGGAGTTTGCATGTTCTCCCTGTGTTGGCGTGGGTTTCCTCCGGGTGCTCCGGTTTCCCCCACAAGTTCAAAGACATGCGGTACATTGGGTAAGCTAAATTGTCCATAGTGTATGAGTGTGAATGGGTGTGTATGGATGTTTCCCAGAGATGGGTTGCAGCTGGAAGGGCATCCGCTACGTAAAACATATGCTGGATAATGTGGCGGTTCATTCCGCTGTGGCGACCCCAGATTAATAAAGGGACTAAGCCAAAATGAAAATGAATGAATGAATGAGATGATGCGTTGTGTTTCCGTTGTTTGGCTGGGGTGCTGGACACTGTTCGAATTCCTTCAGCAATCGAAAACAAAACCTTTAGTTTCTAGCAGCGTTGTGCTTCTCATCTGGTGTGCGAGTGTTTTAGAATCATTAGGAGCCATACAGGATCACATTAACATGAACACTGACTACAACAGAATCGTATGTCCCTGGCACACTCTATTGAAGTGAAACTGTGTGGCTTGTGTTCTGCAAACACAAGTTGTAAATGAATGTGAACCAGGCCTACTGCACTGTGGTGCAATCTATGTTTTAAAGTTGGTTTTATGCTTTAAGCTGAATACTAGTATCTTGCAAAATAACTAGTAAAATAGGCCTGTTATGTACTGTCAATATGGCAAAGGCAAAAGACAGTAGTTATTTGAAATTAGTTATTAAAACTATGCTTAGAAACATGGTGAAAAATCTTCTCTTCATTAAACAGCACTTAGTAAATATTTGAAAAAGAATTCAAATTGCACAAGAAGGCTAATAACTTCTGATAACTACATTTATTGACATTTTCTTAATGTATAAACAAACAAAAAATGTAATGCTCTCTTATTTTTGTTTGTTCTTCATAATTGCTGTAATCTGGGGATTTAATGTTACATTCAGAGCTTGTTCATCCTGAGTAATTCTTTAATACAATAAAAAATAAAACAAAATTATGGCAGTAATTTCAACATAAAAACAAACATGCATGGGTATTATGTTAGCCTGCCACCTCTGGCATAACGTTGTATGCACATTACTCTAGTTATATTTGGCAGAAAAAACGAATCCACGGCTGTAATATTGACATCTAACCTATGGTTTTGAGCATACTGATCTCTCTGTGTTATTAAATTATTACTTTATGACGGAAGAAATGTGTATCTGTTATAACATCTTTCTTATTGTTTCTTTCAGTATTACCATAACGTGAAGTCACCACTGCTGGGCAAGGTGCAAATAAACCACGATGACTTTCACAGTAAGTGCCTTTTTAACAGCTAAGTAACTTATATGTTTATTTCATATAAGTCTCAAATACTGCTTAAATATAGCTCTAAAATGTAATTTGTGTGTATAGTGAGAGCTACCATGTGACGTGACTTGGTATAATGCAGACTGTTAGGTGTTTCTCAAGTTCACATAGTTATATATTATCCAGTTATCAGTTCTACTTTAGCCTTATTTAGCCCTTGAAATTATTTAACATTAATTTGGAGTTGTTCTTGAAGGGATAGTTCACCCAAAAAATAAAATGTACTCACTATTTACTCAGCCTCATGTGGTTTCAAACCTTTGTGAGTTTATTTCTTCTGTTGAACACAAAATAAAGTATTTTGAAGAAAACTGAAAACCTGTAACCTTTGACTTTCATAGCAGAACAATTTTTTCCACATAGCAATCTCACAGAATGGAAATTTACTTATTATACTGTTACTATGCTGATAATTGTGTCAACATACACTCTGTAATTCTAAAATTACATTTTGTGATGCAACAGGAGTAGTATTTTTGAAAATTATGTTAATGACATGGTGGCATTAGTATATGTATTTGATGTAGACTTTGTATTTACATTGCTATTTTATTACATGATTGGTTACAAAAAGATGTCAATTCATGAAACAGTAAACAACAGCATGATGACTTAATCAGCCCTGTCAACAGCTCTGAATGTCCACTGTCCCGGAAGAGGAGATGGTGTTCGACAATTTAGGAGACTTTATCAATGCATTTTTTGTGCTTTTGGATTATTGCATCAACTTATCCTGGAAAACAACAACTTTTTTTTCTTGGAATTATCTGTGTCAGATGGGTTAAGTAATCCATTGTTTAGATTTCATGGTGTTTTTGACATTTTAATATGTAAATATATTTGATGTTTAATGTTAATGAACTGTTTAACCATTAAAATGTGATTTCATGAGTTCAGATTACCTTTTGTGGAATGGTAATATTCAGGTGACATTACACTAAACAATGGCTGAAGTAACCTCACAAAAATACTTAGATTTTTTTTTGACATTTTTGCACATCTGTGAATGCATTAATTACACTTATATTATGAGTGTGTATATTATGAGAATTTATAAGGTATACTTTGTATAAATGTTAAATGTATTTGATATTTTAAAGTATTATCACAATATTGTCTGTTTAATAAAATAAATAACTAAATGTGTCAGTGTTTAGTGTATCATTATTTTGTGTATTTTGTAACTCATTTTCTTTTGGCACAATGGGAAAAGTTGCTTTAGCTATTTAAATTTACTAATATACATTTGTTAAATTGGGTAGAACTAAAAAAAAAAAAGCATGCTACAACATTTAAAATCTTTCATTTGGGCCAATAACATGATTGGGCAGACTTGATGTTTTTTCTATGGGCGCTTTTCACAAGCCTGTTATGATGCGTTTAACGGTCATCAGCATCTTAAATCCTTGAAGGTTTTTAAAATTTAGATTTTTTTTTAAACGTATGTACATTTGTTTGTATTTATGTATGTATTATATCATCTTTGCTTTAAATTACAAAAACGAATTACCGCTTGTGCGAGGTGTTTCTAATGCAGCATCTATAGGACAGAACAGTAAATGTCTAATGCAGCATCTATAGGACAGGACAGTAAAGTTATTCTCTCTTCTGGTAGCCGTTATCAGTCTCACACTATTTTTTTTTCCTTTTTCTGAAAGTCTTTATAACATCATCGTGGAGTTTTTCTTTCATTATCTCAGCAAATAAGATTGTAAAAAAAATTATTTGTTGTATTCTCCCATTCACTAGTTTTTCCAACTATGACGACTTCCGCTACTGAGCAATCCGGAAATGTGAAAAGGGTCTATTGGCTCAACACATTATTTGAGCCACCGTTGTTTGAGATGGAGGTCATGTGATCCTCCCTGATTGATATAACCTGTGAGAATTAGCATAGATAGCATGGTGAGACATCAATCCAGACACATTCACATTCATTTGTTCAATGCTCCTGAATAATCTACTGCTGGTTATCAGGCTAACGCAGTAAAGGAATTATTGCTTGTACATTATTTTGTTTATTTGATATCCTTTGACTGTGTTGTTTGTGAAACTGGTTTGGTTTGTTTGCCTTTAGTTTTCCCTGTGTTCATAATAAAATAAAAAATATATGGACATCAGTATCTTGGAAGCATGTAGTGTTTTAATGACCAGCGGTTAGTTACACTGAGGGTGACTTTGGCGTTATGGCAGGGCCATTAATAACTGTATAAGTGTAACTACTCCTTAACATACTGTCTCTTTATTTCATTATCAAATACTAAAGTAACAAAAATACAACCCCAAATCAAAAAAAGTGTGTCAAGTGCAAAAACAAATGATTTCTATGTTTACTTTGACTTGTGTTTCATTGCAGACAATACAACAAACATTATTTAAAGTGTTCCTCATGATCTAACACATTTTTAAAAAGTTGGAAACAGTAAAGCATTTACCACTTTGTAATGTTGCCATTCTTTTTTACAAGACTTAAAAGATGTTTAGGGACTGAAGACACCAAGTGATATAGTGTTTCAGGTGTAATTTTGTCCCATTCTTTCTGCAAACAAGGTGGGTAACAGTACGGGATCTTTGTTGTCACATTTTGCACTTTACAATGCAGACTTTACTGCAGACAATCCTGTCAAGTACCTGTATCCTCTTTCTCTCAGCCAGGACTTTGCAATGTGTGGTGCGGCCAGACTGCTAGGATGGGTGTTACATGGGGGCTAAAAAGAGGGTGAAAGCCCCCAGTCCTCTTCTTCCCGAAGGTACACAGTGAGCTAATGCAGGCATGGAGAGCACCTTTTTCTGCCCGGACCTCGTGCGCTCATGCTCTCACCACCCTTGACGGTGGAGCAGCCAGGCGATATGAGGCGATTCCTCTGGTGGAGCGTGCTATTGCGGTCTATCTTTGCTCGTAAGGTGCCTCCACCTGGAGAGGTCCACCCAAACTCCCTTCCAAAGCGTGCAGATTATCTGAGTCTCTCACGGCCAGAGCCTACACCGCTGCGGGTCAGGCTGAATCCGCCCTGCACGCTATGGCAACCTATCAATGCTACCAAGCGGAGAAGTTGGCTGAGCTGCAGGAGGGTGGTTCTTCCCCGGGCTTTATGCATGTGCTCCGCATGGCAACCGATTATGCTCTGATGACCACCAAATCGGCTCCTCGTGCCCTGGAGAAGACAATAGCCACATTTGTGGCCCAGGAGCGCCACCTCTGGATAAACCTGACAGATAGAGAGATGTTGACAAAGCTCTCTTTCTCAACGCTCCCAAATGCCAGGCTGGCCTGTTCGGCGACACCGTCTGGGACTTTACCCAGAAGTTCTCGGCGGTGAAGGAGCAGTCCAAGGCAATGGGGGAAGTCATCTATCAGTGGGCTCGGAAAACTGCTCTCCCTGCTGCTCCATCCACCTCCGCTGCTCCTCGCAGAGGGCGTCCTCCCATGGCCGTGCAGCGATAGACCTGAAGGCCGTGTATTTTCATGTCTCCATTCTTCTATGCCACCGTCCATTTCTCCGGTTTGCGCTCGAAGGTCAACCATGGCAGTACAAAGTCCTCCCTAGCCCTAGCGCCTCTCCAGCTTCCGGGCATTCGCATACTTAATTATCTCGACGACTGGATGATATTAGTTTTGTCCCGGGATCAATTAATTATGCACAGGGACAAGGTGCTACAGCACCTCGACCAGTTGGGGCTTCAGATCAACCGAGAGAAGAGCAAACTTTGCCCCGTGGCCCAGGCTGGACTTGATCGCCATGGTCATGTGCCTCTAAGAGGAGCGCGCCAGGCTGGTGCTTTTCTGTCTGAGCTCGCTCGACAGGAATACAGTGGTCCCACTGAAATTATTTCAGAAGCTCCTGGGGCATATGGCATCCGCAGCCGCTGTCACGCCACTCGGTCTGCTTTATATGAGACCACTTCAGCGCTGGCTTCGCGATCGGGTCCCCAGATGGGCATGGCGCATGGGCACGCACTCTCAGTTCCTGGATGGATCTTGCTTTTCTATGGGCCGGGATGCCCCTAGGGCAAGTGTCAAGGCATGTGGTCGTATCGACAAATGCCTCCAGCTTGGGCTGGTGGGCCGTGTGCAACAAGCATGCAGCTGCGGTTTCGTGGTCCGGACCTCACCTGCATTAGCAAATCAATTGCCTAGAGCTGTTGGAAGTGTTTTTTGCTCGGCTGCTTTTTACCGGTTTAAGAGCAGAAACACGTGCTGGTCAGGAAGGACAGCATGGTAATGGTGGCTTATATCAACCCTATGAGAGGTATACGTTCCCGTCGCATGTCTTAGCTTGCTCGTCGTCTGATCCTCTGTAGTCACACGCGGCTGAGTTCGCTGCGTGCCATTCATATTCCAGGCGAGCTCATACTCCTAGCGTCCCGAGGAGAATGGAGACTCCACCCAGGTTCAGTCCAGCTGATATGGGAGTGCTTCAGGGAAGCCCAGGTTGACCTGTTTGCTTCTCCCGAAAACGCCCATTGGCAGTTGTTTTATTCCTTGACCGAGGCCCCTCTCGGCATGGATGCGCTGGCACACAGCTGGCCACCGGGCATGCGCAAATATGTGTTTCACCCCAGTGAGCCTAATCACACAGACACTGCAAAGTCAGGGAGGATGAGGAGCAGGTCTTGTTTGTTGCGCCTCTCTGGCCCAATCACACCTGGGTTCCCAAACTCACACTCCTCGCTACAGCCCCTCCTTGGCGCATTCCCCTGAGAGAGGACCTCCTCTCCCTGAGACGGGGAACCCTCTGGCACCCACGCCCAGATCTCTGAAACCTCCACGTGTGGTCCATAGATGTTAACACCATCACCCAGGCTAGATTGCTCCTGTCCCAACATTTTTTGGAATGTATTGCAGGTCTGAATGACAGGAAAAGATGTATATTTACAAAATAAATGAAGTTGACCAGACAAAACAAATATTTTGTTTTCATATTTTCATAATGAATTACAAGTCAAAGTAAATTTGGAAATCACTACTTTGTTTTTTATTTGCGTTTTCCATACTGTCAAACATTTTCTGATTTGGGGTTGTAACATGAATATTTTTTTAATTAGGTTAATAAACCCATTACCCATTTAAGTAAATAAAGACAATTTCATCAGAAGTCGTTACTTTGGCACATTTGAGAGAAGCAGAACTATGGAACTTTAGATAATTCAAGCTGGGTGGCATTACAAACATGCATTATAAGAAATGCAGGTTAGTTTTTTGGTCAATAAAATAAGATGGACTTTTATTATAATGCTGGGTTCACAACAAGTGCGAAGCACTGTGTCATTCACTCTAGATTACTTATGGTAATCAACAAGATCCTTTTAGCCAACACATGAATTCAGCTCTAGTTTAATAACTTAAACTTGCATGAGTACATGACTGAAGCGAATTCTGCACGTTCGCGGAAAACGCGTTGCAGATTCAGTATCAATAAGTGGCCCACATTGCTATGATTTTTTACAGTATGCAATCAACTCACATGAATAGTTAAATATGCATGTGTAATGTGTATTTGTAAAGTAATGTGTATTTATATAGAGCATTCTATTGTGTATTGCCATACACCCAAATCACTTCACAATCATAAGGGGAATCTCTCCACACCCCCACCACTACCAGTGTGCAGCATCCACTTGGATGATGCGATGGCAGCCACAGGACAATGGCACCAGTGCGCTCACCACACACCAGCTATTGGTGGAGTGGAGAGACAGTGATAGAGCCAATTCTGTAGATGGGGATGATTGAGAGGCCATGATGGGTAAGGGCAGATGCAGGGAATTTGGCCAGGACACAGAGGTTAAACCCCTACTCTTTTTTACAAGTGTCATGGGATTTTTAATGACCACAGAGAGTCAGGACCTTGGTTTAACATCTCATCCGAAAGATGGCGCACACACAGTTTAATGTCTTCTTCACTTTAATGGGGCATTAGGACTCAAACAGACCACAGGTTGAGCACCCCCTGCTGGCCTCACTAACACCAACCTAGTTTTCCCATGTGGTCATCCATCCAGGTACTGACCAGGTTCAGCCCTGCTTAGCTTCAGTGAGTAAAGGCTGATTTATACTTTTGCGTCAAGCATACGCGTATGCACCGGCGCAGCCTGCTTGTGGTCGTATAGCCCTTACCGTGGCTGTCACTGACGCGCACCTCTCAAAAAATGTAACTACACATCGCAACGTTGTGTAGCGCAAGCTCTGTGATTGATCGGCTTGGTAGTGCTGACGAGTGTGGGTGGGGGTGAGAGCCGCGCGAGCCCGATGGAGCGAGTGTTTATAAGAGTCGAGTCCCATAAAAGAGCTCCAGATGGAAACTGTTGTTTTGTGTTTACCTTATAATTAATGTTGTTGCATGTTTGCCGGTTCTCAGATTAAGCCACTTGTACATCATGGTAGCGTTCAGAAAAAACAAAACACTATCGAAGAAACTTGACGCAAAGGAACATAAAAACCTACTGCTAGCTAGCGTTTCAGAAGTGTTACTGCAGAGCAACACAAACAGTGTGGTCCTAGAGCTTGACACATGTGGGCAAGAGAAAGATTTGGAATGTCCATTTGACTAATACGCATAATTAATGAACAAACCTAAATATTGGAGCATTGGTAGGCGGATGTTCATATCTATATCTTAGATATGTTCTGCTTTACTGGCTGAACGCAAAAATTCCCATTACATGAAGGACGTTATTGATTTAACCGAACCGACTAATGCAATGGACATGGTGTAAAAGCAAGGAAGAAAATGCTTTGCAGGCCAAAAACTTTCTGCTGTAGGAAAGAGAAGTGAGGTTAAAGTCAGTTTGACATCGCATGACTGAAGTCACTTTAAACAATTAAAACTAAAATGGATAAACGTTTTATAAAAAGACTATGAAAGGAGTAGGTTACAGCCTAAAAATATATTTCTGTAATTTTTGATGAGCTCCTTAATAGCTGTGCTATTAACAAGCTTAGTGCGTGTTGCCAAGATACATTTGTTTTTGTTAAAAATTAATTTCCAAAAATATTTAGAACATTTAAATGGATTATTATTAATTATTTTAATTTTATTTTTAAACAAAAAACAGATTATACACAAGAGACCAGACCACACTTCCATAGGCTATGCAGGCTGAAATCATGACCCTGATGTTTGAATAAAATAAAATAATTAAAAGAATGATAATGCCTTTGTGGCGCGCAGGGCATGTACAGGCTACCCGTAACGGAGGAAAGCAGGTTGGCAGACAGGTGGCTGAAAAAGTGGGTCAAATCAAAGCAATGATTAACATCTGTTTCCCCTTAGTGATTGGGCAGAAGAGACGCTTGAAAAGCGAGACGGCTGACAAGAACGTGAGAGAGATGAGTCTGGAGAGTACGACAGCCACAATTGCACCCATATTTTGAAAAATAAATAAAGACTGTTTGTACCTTTATCACCGACCCTGCCTTCTTCCAACATCCAAAGCAAAGTTTACTACAGCCTTTGTCCATGAAATAAGGCATTCCTAGAACTGCAATAAAGCAGTTCACAGTGCTGATTTGAATGAAGTGACATAGCCTTTGTCAATAGATTAATGCAGTTAAGCGTATTCAGAAAAATTGGCTACTGCATGTAATAATAGCCAACATTTGGAATTCGCCACCTTGCAATGTGGGAGAGATGGAAAGAAATGTATTTTTTTTAAGCTGGGTATATGATTTTTAAGCAGGCATCAATATCGGAGGCAACCTCACACTGGTCTTTGTGCTCAGGGAAAAAGGGAAGGAGTAAAGAAAAGATCCCATCTGTGGAGGCAGCCTCAAGCAGACAGACAGAAAAAAGATTATAAGTAGCAAAACCTAAAAGGTGTAAGCAAGACAAAGCAAAACTACAGGTTAGAGCCTTGGTCGGGGATGAATGAGCTAGGGTAGGTGTATAATTCCATATTTAAATTAAGCTAATGCTGCCCCAGCAGTGGGGTGGGGATGACGGTGCAAGTACAGTAGCTGGTGGATGCTACAGTACGAGGCTAAGCGGCCTCATGGCTGGATGGCTGGAGGCATCTTGCAGAACAATCTCCACCCACTCAATCTCTGGCCAATCAAGACTGCCTCAAAGGCTTTATTAATGGCACCTGTGCCCACAGTTTGCTCTTTCTGGCTGCACATGGCTGAAATGAATCTAGTTTCTTTTGTTGTTTTCGTGTGTGCATATCTGACCATGTAAGTGGCTTTTGTATAATTCAAGTTGACTTAAGTGTTCATATGTTTCATGTTTGCCATATTTTCTATTTAATTAAGTACTTTGTTTGTTGGTAGACCGAAGCATTGAACAGTCGTGACCAAAAGTTTTGAGAATGACACAAATATTAGTTTTCACAAAGTTTGCTGCTAAACTGCTTTTAGATCTTTGTTTTTAGTTGTTTCTGTGATGTACTGAAATATAATTCCAAGCACTTTATACATTTCAAAGACTTTTATCGACAATTACATGACATTTATGCAAAGAGTCAGTATTTGCAGTGTTGGCCCTTCTTTTTCTGGACCTCTGCAATTCGACTGGGCATGCTGATAGCAACCCATTCTTTCATAGTCACTTCTTGGAGTTTGTCAGATTTAGTGGGTTTTTGTTTGTCCACCCACCTCTTGAGGATTGACCACAAGTGTTCAAATGGATTAGGAACTGGGGATTTTCCAGGCCATGGACCCAAAATTTCCACGTTTTGGTCCCCGAGCCACTTAGATATCACATTTGCATTATGGCACGGTGCTCCATCGTGCTGGAAAATGCATTGTTCTTCACCAAACTGTTGTTAGATTGTTGGAAGAAGTTGCTGTTGGAGGGTGTTTTGGTACCATTCTTTATTTATGGCTGTGTTTTTGGGCAAAATTGTGAGTGAGCCCACTCCCTTGGATGAGAAGCAAACCCACACATGAATGGTCTCAGGATGCTTTACTGTTGGCATGACACAGAACGGATGGTAGCGCTCACCTTTTCTTCTCTGTACAAGCCTTTTTCCAGATGCCCCAAACAACCGGAAATGGGGCTTTATCGGAGAATATGACTTTGTCCCAGTCCTCAGCAGTCCATTCGCCATACTTTTTGCAGGAGATCAACCTGTCCCTGATATTTGTTTTGGAGAGAAGTGGCTTCTTTGCTGCCCGTCTTGACACCAGGCCATCTTACAAAAGTCTTCGCCTCACTGTGCGTGCAGATGCGCTCACACCTGCCTGCTGCCATTCCTGAGCAAGCACTGCACTGGTGGCACTCCGATCTTGCAGCTGAATCCTCTTTAGAAGAAGGCACTTTCTGGCACTTGCTGGACTTTCTTGTATGCTTTGAAGTCTTCTTACCAGAATTGAACCTCTTTCCTTGAAGTTCTTGATGATCCTATAAATTGTTGATTTAGGTGCAATCTTAGTAGTCACAATATCCTTGCCTGTGAAGCCATTTTTATGCAACGCAATGATGGCTGCACGCGTTTCTTTGCAGGTCACCATGGTTAACAATGGAAGAATAAGGATTTCAAGCATCACCCTCCTTTTAACATGTCAAGTCTGCTATTCTAACCCAATCAGCTTGACATAATGATCTCCAGCCTTGTGCTCATCAACAATCTCACTAGAGTTAACAAGACAATTACTGAAATGATCTCAGCAGGTCCTTTAATGACAGCAATGATATGCAGTGGAAAGTTTTTTTCAGGATTAAGTTCATTTTCATGACAAAGAAGGACTATGCAATTCATCTGATCACTCTTCATAACATTCTAGAGTATATGCAAATTGCTATTATAAAAATTTAAGCAGCAACTTTTCTCATTTCCAATATTTATGTAATTATCAAAACTTTTGGCCACGACTATATTTCTGTTATTTCCTTACTAATTACTGAAAAATTGTATTTCTGTTATTTTCTTGCAGAAACCACACACACACACACACACACACACACACACACACACACACACACACCTTCACTCTAGAGCACAAGTCCTTGTGGACTGTTAATAAATACAACTAGAGTGACTAGACTGGACCTCAGTTCTTACCGACAGCACCACTGGTTTCAAGCTAGCTAACCAAGCATTCCCTCCTCACTCCTTTTTAATTTTTGAATTTGCATTTGTCGACGTCAGGGGGTTAAGTGTGAAACAGCAAACAAAATTTTGCAGAACATCAACTCAAATCCTTATAGATGCATTTGATGCTAGACTAGCAGCATTACAAGGATTACCTAACTTTCATGAAGGACATAATGAAAAGAGATGATGCTGAAAAGTTTCCTGAATTCGAATTAGACAATCAATCTGCATGGTATGTCCCTCACAAAGGGATGAACAGCCCTCAAAATCTAGGCAAGATTTGTTTTGTCTTTGATTGCTCTGCAAGATTTCAAAATACTTCTCTGAATGACAATTTGCTGAATAGGCCCAATCCCGCAAATATCCTTGTTGGAGCCTTGTGTCACATCTGCAAAGGAGAGATAGCCATTGTGCGTGATGTAGAGCATATGCTCCATCAGTTTTATGCTACCTCAAATGATCATGACTACCTCAGGTTCTTGTTGTGGGAAGAAGGCAAAATAATATCTCCTCTATCAGTTATTTGCATGAAGGTCCACTTGTCTGGAGCTGCTTCCCCAATCTGGATGGGCAAATTTTTGGCTTAAGTTCCTTGCTTCACATGGTGAAGGCAAGTTTAATCAAGCCACAGTGAAGTTGAAACATTTTTTACAGTTAAAACAAAGATCAGAAAAGTTTCTGTAAATCTTTTTCAGACATAAAAGTGTCAGATAAACTCTGTTAATGAATTTATAATTGAGTTCATGAATACCCAAAGAAGTGCATTTAGAGAACTAATTGTTGCATATTTCAGAACAATCTATGTCTTCAATTTCATTACCTAAATCTTTTTAGGTACTTCACATTCCACACATTCTTCAAACTCTCGAAAGAATTAGAGCTCATTCTATGTCAAATGGTTTTGGGGTCAGGTCATTTATGGTCACAGTAGCTTGAGGGCTAGCATGAAGAAATTTTATCAGATTAATGAATTTGGGACCTAGATTAAACATCTTAAGAGTGGCAAAAGGAAACTCCCAAGGCTTTTTCTACGTCAAGGGAAGTCAAGTCAAGTCAAGTTAATTCAAGTCATGCTTTATTGTCATTCCGCTAAATGTGTGGACATACAGAGAGAACAAAATATCGTGTCTCGCAGGACAACGGTGCTACATGGATTAATCGTAAATACAAACACAACACTGGACATAAGAGCTATTATAAAAAACCTATGCATAACTAACATATATTATAAAATAGAATAAAATACTTAAACTATAGACATAAGACAGGCTATAGAAGTACTTTTTCATGAGACTAAACAATGTTGTGCAGGATATTGTGCAAAAAAAGGTATTTCAGGTCTAATATTGCGCAAGAGGTATTTAAGATTGAAGCAAGCAGTGCAACATGATTGTGGTACATTTATAGCAAACATTGAGTCCTTGTAAGGTGAAGTTTAGATAAAGTGTCAGGTGCATAGGAGAGAAGAGTGTTTCTACACGTGGTTTGTCAAGCCCACTCACCTAAATGAAGCACAATTTAAAATGCACAGTGTTTCCAAGAGACATGGAGTGATTAGGAAAGTGTCTATAGTGCAAATGTGCAACCTGGTGCAAGAGTCAAAGGGACAAGGGGGTGTCCTTCCACAGGTGGTTTGTTAAGCTCACTCACTTGTATGGGACATACTCAGGAATGCATGTGGAGGTTTCAGAGGGGGTAATTTGACTGGAGTTGAGGGCTCTGACAGCCTGTGGGAAGAAGCTCTTGAGTTCATCGTTGTTGCTGATGAAACCTACCACTGTTGTGTTATCGGCAAACTTGATGATGTGGTTGGAGCTGAACTTATCAGTGCAGTCATGGGTCAGCAGCGTGAAGAGCAGTGGGCTGAGCACACAGCCTTGTGGTGCACCTGTGCTCAGTGTGGTAGTGCTCGACATGTTGTGGCCGACATGGACTGACTAGGGTCTTCCAGTTAAAAAGTCCAGGATCCAACTGCAGAGAGAGGTGTTAAGGCCTAGCAGGTTGAGTTTATTAATGAGCTGTTGTGGGATTATTGTGTTGAATACTGAGCTGAAGTCAATGAACAGCATTCTAACATAAGAGTTTTTTTTTTTTTTAAGTGGGTAAGAGCCAGGTGGAGGGTGGAGGAAACCTGGAGCAGTTTGGACTGTATGCAAACTGGAGCATTTTGAGTGTATTTGGGAGGCTGGTCTTGATATTGTGCATGACTAACCTCTCAAAGCACTTCATCATGATTGGAGTCAGTGCTATGAGACGGTAGTCATTTAAACAGGACACAGATGATTTCTTTGGCACTGGTATGATTGTAGTGGACTTCAGACATGTGGGGACGACTGCCTGTGTCAGCGAGGTGTTGAAGATATCTGTTAAGACATCTGTCAGTTGTGCAGCACAGTCCTTCAAAACACGGCCAGGTATGTTATAAGGACCCGCAGCCTTGCGTGGGTTGATCCTAGATAGGCTCTTTCTCACATCGGCTGTAGACAGACAGGAGGGAGTTGAGGTTAGTTTTTGTGGAGGTGTGTCATTCTGCATTTCAACCCGTGAATAAAAGTTGTTGAGTGCATCTGGGAGGGATGTGTCATCATTGCAGGTCTGTGGTAGGGGCTTGTAGCCCGTGATAGATTGAATGGCTTGCCACAGGCTCCGTGTGTCTCGGCTGTCTGTGAAGTGATTATTGATTTTTGCGCGTATAACCGCTTTGCATTCCTGATGCAACGGGACAGGTTGGCCCTTGGTGTTCTGAAGGCTGCTGTGTTTCCTCATCTGAAGGCTTCATCTCTGGTCCGAAGCAGCCCACGAACCTCTGCTGTCATCCACAGCTTCTGGTTAGCACATGTGGTGATGGTTTTGGTGATTGTAACATCATCAATGCACTTTTTGATATAGGCATTGACAGTTTCAGTATATTCATCCAGGTCTGTGTGGTTGTTGTAGGTGGCTGCCTCTTTCAACATGTTTCAGTCTGTGCACTGAAAGCAGTCATGTAGTGTTGCTGTCTGGCATCTACTGTGTGGCATTTTCTGGCCAGACTGTGATGGGTTTTTGAACTGATTTGGTGAGTTTTTGAAGTGGCTGGTATGCTGGGATTAGCATAACAGAGATGTGGTCCAAGTATTCGAGGTGGGGGCGGGGGTCGGCTTTATACGCGTTCTTGTTTGTAATGTAAACAAAGTCCAACGTGTTGCTTCCCCTTGTTGCAAAGTTCAGATGTTGGTAAAACTTTGGCAACACTGACTTCAAGTTTGCATGATTGAAGTCGCTGGCTATTATGAAAAATGCTTCCGGGTTATTTGTTTGCTGTTCGCTGTCTTTGTGTTTGCGCTCGGCGGGATGTAAACCGCGACAATATCAATGGTTGTGAACTCCCGTGGCAAATAAAACAGGCGACACTTCACGAGCATAAACTCCACCAGTGATGAACAGTGTTTTGTCACTACCACAGTACTTTTGTACCATTCTTTGTTATGTAAACACACAAAACAAAGACAATACCAGACAATGTTGTATCTCTGTCTGCGCGGTAGCATGTTAGCCCATGTAGTTTAAGGAGTCTGGGATGTTGTCCTTTAGCCATATTTCGGTGAAAACAAACACACAACAATCCCTTGCCTCATACTGTGTAGATCTGGTAAGTTGTATTATGTCCAGTTTGTTTTCCAGCGAGCGTACATTTGAGAGCATGAGTGTTGGAAGGGCAGGTGTCATGGGGTTAGCCCTTCGCCTGGCTCCTATGCCTCCACGCTTACCGCGCTTGCGTCCTCTTTCGCACCGCTTTCAGTACTGCCTTGTGCGGGTAGTATCTTATGGAGAGGCTGTGGTCTCGAGGTCCGGGTCCAGCAGTAAACAAAGGCCTCTTAGCTTCTCAGCCGCTGCTGACGAGAGTTTATGCATGTTTCCGCTGCCAACTTTCAAAAGGCTTTGGTGATCATAGATGTGTACCTTGTAGATTTCCTTGTGAATCTGCGGTGAACTGACAGTATTTGAGGACAAACTGACGACAATAAAAGACATAAAAACACCGTTGTATGGGCCGTGAGAAGCCGCTGTGTCTGGACGCGCCACCATCTTGGATCGACTGTAATACGGGATGGGGTTTTATGTGCTTGTATTGAATTTAAAATATTTAAGAGTCAACAAATATTGTCTGTGCCAAAACATGATTTTATAAATCCTGTCTGGTCTGGCTTAATAATCTGTGGTAACACAGTTTCGAGTCTGCAAGCAAGTATCTTTATTTTACAATCGGTGTTCAGGAGACTTATTGGTCTATACGAGGCACATTCTTGAGAATCTTTGTCTTTTTTAGGGATTAAACAAATAGACGCTGTTTTCCATGACTCAGGAGCCACTCTGCAATCTAATAAATTTTTGAGACAAGGGAAAAGGGAACTTGTCCAGGTCTGGCAATTTATTCGAGGGCATAGAATGGATTGCACTAAAGACTTCTGGCGACAAAGGTGAATTTTAAAGTCTCCTATCTTCATCAGAAATGGTTGTAAGGAGAATTCTATCTAAAAATTCAGTAATATCAGATTATCCAGCAGTAACTTGTGATGTATATAATGTTTTGTAAAGACATTATAGACATTCTAAATAATTCTAAATAATTATTAATTGAAGCAGCATTGTATGTAATTGACCCATCTGAAGTCTTCATTGATTAACTGTTCTCTCTGAGTGTTTTTTGTTTTTTTTGATGGGCCAGTAATCTGTTTATTTTTATTTATTATTTCATAGTACTTTTGTTTTGAAAGGAAAATATGTTTTTAATGTAATGTAGGAAAATATATATATATATTTTTTTTATGTGATCTAAATTAAGTTCTGCTCTGGCATGACGTAGTTGAGCCCAGTTTATTTGAGTAGGGACTGTACTATGTAGACATTACAGTCTTTTTATATCATTTTCTAATTCCTGTTTTTTTCTAGACTAAGTCTACAATATGCCCTCTGATTGTAGTATTAGCAGCATCTCAAATAGTTGCAGATGATTCTGGCTAATTTTCATTATCTGTCCAATAATGTTTTTAACCCTTCCCAAACTGATTCACAAAACAATGAATCATTCAATGTGGAAGAATGAAATATCCACACCAGGTCAGGGGAATCCTCGTTTGGGGTGTAGACATTAAGTATAATGATAGATTGCCCATATACTGTGCCTGTTATTAACATATATTTTCCATCCGGGTCGTTAATCTGATGTTCTAAAATAAAGAGGAAATGCCTACTAATTAAAATAATTGTGCTTCTCTTCCAGGTGTTTGCTTTGCATGATGAAAAGAATATCTGTCCAACACAATCCCGATTTAGGTGTTCTGAATCAGATAAGTGTGTCTCTTGTACAAGTTGTAAAATAGGTTTCTAATGTCTCTAGAGTGTGTATGTTGTAGTGATCAGCGGTAAAATCAGGAACTTATGGAAATATAATTTTTATATGAACAAATGCTGCAGCCAGTTAAAGTTTTACTTTAACTCTGCCCCTTTTGTTTAAGCTCATCAGTTAAAAGTGGCAATAGAGACAGTGAATAAACATCTGTCATTTGTCTTTCTGGAGAACAAAGGTGTTAACAGAGCCAGAACTTGTAGAACAGGTTTTTGCATCTAATCAACATTGCCTCAGACACAGAGAGACACACAAAGACCATGGATCACAAAATTTCCATTTCATGAAGTGGACACAATTTAGTTTTTCACACCATATACCTTTACATTCTAATAATCATGTATATATTAAATATGCGCTGTTTAAAATACTCCACTCTACGAAACCTTGCATGTTAATGTTTATATATGAATGCTTGGGTAAAGATAAACATGCATAGTGATGTTTAGTCTTTATATTTTTAGCTTTGCTGCGTGTTCCAGCAAGGATTTTCATGGTGTTTGAATTCACAGTATTTCAAGACTGCTGAAACTGCATTTACTGCTTTTACTTCTATTTTTTTTATATATATATTTATTATCTGTTTTTTTGTCCTGTCTCTGTAATTCTGTTGCACTGTAAAAGCTCTGTCACGAAAACAAATTCCTCGTATGTGTGAACATACCTGGCAATAAAGCTCTTTCTGATTCTGAAACAAAGCTTCAGGACTGCCACCTCCAGAAATCTGCGATCTGCACGTATTAGAATAGCCAGATTTCCTCTCCTCAAAGTTCAAGAGACCCACCTCTGCTTGGTCCATGCATCAAGACCTGCAGGAATATCCAGCTTCTTCCAACCACTGCATCAACAGCAGAAGTGTAAATATATCAATTTCCAAACCTCTATCAGACACCTTGTCATAGTATGTTTCAGTATAAAATATTCTAATTAGATGTTTTCACTGATATTCTTTAATAACAAAACCTTCTTCAGACCAAACCAAAGTAAATTATCAGTACATAATTTGGTGCCTTGTGTGAGGCTAAATTATCAATAATAATATCAATACCAAAATATTGATTGTGACATTTGTGATAAATTCAAAATAACACTACAATGTGATGTTTGAGCTTAAAATACCATTATTTTTTATGACTCTTTGAAATGTCCACTTATAGGTTTTGATGCAAATTGTGCCATTTTGATGCCTGTAACTTTAAATTTAAATGAGATTGTTCTCTCAGCACACTTTTCAATGGAGGTCCGGGCTACAAATGTATATGTCACCATAGCATCAGAATCAAAACAGGACAAACATTATCTCTGTGAAAATCTAAAAATGTCATAAAAGTGGCTCAGAAGAAGGCAGTCAATGGAGAATACAGTGTTAATTTGTGCATCCTAAAACTGGAAACTTTTATAATGCTGCTGCAATGCTGTGTCACACTGATTGGGATCCATTTGCAGGCTTTCATTAATATCATGGTTAAACAGGCAATGGGGTTAGAGGCTGGTGTAGTGATCAGCGGTAAAGTCAGGAGCTTGTGGAAATTAACTTGTGGAAATTAATTTTCAATTTGAACCAAATGCTGTAGTGTTAACAACTTAACTCTGGAAATTAATTTTCAATTTGAACCAAATGCTGCAGTGTTAACACTTAACTCTGGCCCTTTTGTTAAGCTTATCAGTAAAAGTGTCAATAGAGACGGTGACCATCTGTCCTTTGTTCTTCTTAATAACAAAGGTGTTAAGAGCCCAGAACTTGCCAAAAGGCTTCCTGATCTAATCAACATTCCTTCTAATCTACATAATCTCAGACACATGGATCACAATACTTCCCATCTCACAAATGGAATATCTCACTTCATATAATTTTAGATTCAAATAATCATTTATATATTTAATATGCACTGTTTGAAATACTCCACTGAATGAAACTTTGCTTATTAAAGGTGCAGTATGTAAGTTGACACCCAGTGGTTAAACTAGGTATTGCATTCCTGGATCAAAACAAACCCAAGTGCAGGTTGCCAGACTGAGGACAATAAGGAGTGAGTCTGATGATCGAGCCTAAAGGCTGATTTAAATCGTGTTCTATAGAAGGCACACGATAGAATAATTATTTTTCACATTAAAAAGAGTTTTTGTTCTTACCAAAACCTCGAATGGATATATTAGAAACGGCTTATATTTTTTGCAGCTGAACAACAGAAAACCGACAATGATCACACCTCAGGTACACCTCATGTGCTTTATTCAGTGTTAAATACTAACAATGTGAGTTTGAATGCCATTTTACATGATATTTATTGTCATACTACTGAAAGCAGCAGCAGCAGAGAGTTTACCTCATCTTGAAAGTAAAAAAAAACTGTTTGAAATTGAACTTTAGAACTGTGACTCAAAACCAACACATAGTGATTCAGCATGTACATTTAATATGTTAAAGAGGTTTATTATGCATTAATTAGATTATAAACCTTACCATGCTTCTTTATTTTTATTATTTTGTATAAGATTTTTTTAGTTTTTTATTTTTACTTTTTATTATAATATGCAAGAGGTACACATATTGTGTGCTTCTGAATGGCTGTATTTAAAGTTCTGTCATGTTTCGTCTGGTGCAAACAGCCAAAATGCCTATCACTGCAAATCACATCACGTAGTGTGTTGTTAGGACATGGACATGTAACCTGCTCACCTACTGTAATGTTTAACCTCGTAATATTCATATTATTTGCTAATTAATAATCTCATGTGGATCTCGATTCTGCGTCTCATTTCGTAGTCTGCTACTGTCCACCGGAGGTCGCATTTTTTCAGTTAAACAAGAATGTTTACTTGGCATGTTTCTTAAATATCTGCAAACATATTATGGTATTTTAATGCTTTAGATTCAAAAACTTACATACAGTCAAAGACTTGCATACAGTTACATCTGCAAACATATTATGGTATTTTTATGGTTTAGATTCAAAAACTTACATACAGTACCTTTAATGTTTATATATGAATTCTTGAGTAAAGATTACATTACATAGTGATGTTTAGACTTTATATATTCAGAACAATA
>CAIGQW010055820.1:3621518-3637336 GCA_903798125.1 Danio choprae | reverse complement strand
AGATAGAAATGTATATCATGAATGGGTACTTTAATGCTGATGAGATGGGGGCTGAGAAAAGCAATTTACCCTGCTGACAACAACCCTTTCATTTGCATGCTTTGTTTCTACCTGTCTCCACCTATGTCTGTAAAAATATATATTTAAAACTGAGTGCCTGGCTGCACTAGTAAGAGAAATTTTTAGATGAACGCCACAGCAACGTTAAGTTCTCATTAAAGGATTCTGCTTTGAAAATTACCCGAAAATCTCCCTGGTTTTGGTCTCTTCTAGAAATTCACAACAATATCTTCCATGTCACAAAAACTGCTTTCTTTCATCTAAGAAATATCGCTAAGCTATGAAGCATGCTATCCATCTCAGATGCAGAAAAGCTAGTTCATGTTTTTATGACTTCTAGGCTGGATTACTGTAATGCTCTGTTTGCTGGTTGCCCAGCATCCTCTATTAAAAAACTTCAGTTAGTGCAAAATACAGCTGCCAGAGTTCTTGCCAGGTCTAGAAAATATGACCATATTTCCCCAATTTTATCCTCCTTACACCGCCATATTGATTATAAAATATTGCTTCTTACCTATAAAGCTTTACATAATCTAGCTCTTGTTTATCTAACTGAGCTTCTGTCTCGCTACAATCCAACCTGTTCTTTAAGATCTCAAAACTCAGGGCTTCTGGTAGTACCCAGAATAGCAAAGTCCACTAAAAGAGGTCAGGCCTTCTCATTTATGGCCCCTAAACTCTGGAATAGCCTTCATGATAATGCCCAAGGCTCAGACACACAATTCAATTCGAATTCAAATTATCTCAATTCAAAACTATCTTAAAGAGCTATCCTTTAAGTAAAGTATACACACAATGCATCACATAATGACATGAAGCACGAGTGTGCTCGATGCAGGTGAGTGGCCTTGCCAGCTACCTGTAGGACACACTCCTCCTGTCTTAATGCACCAGACATTCTGTTAGAAACACTCATATGCTTTACATGTTTGTCTATATAACTGCTATTTTCATATATATAGCACTTATTTTTTGCTTCGACATTTAATATCTTTTGTTTAAATTCACTATAAACATTAGCTATGCTAATTATTTTCCTTGTTCTCTTTTTCCACCTTGAGATACTCATCCCGGGGCCTATAGAGATTGTGCAGCGTCATTGATGTAATCCAAGTGCTGTGAAGAGACGGTGCCAACCATAGAGGACTTCTAGAGGTCTCCATAACCCTTGACCAGGCCGTATCTTGAGCAGATGCTGTACCAGTCATAGAGGGGTGGAGAGCATGAGACTGATTCCTGAAAGACCCAGTGAAAAATGAGTCTCTGCATTGATCTCATGGGCCAGCCTGTGCACCCGCTGGATCTACTAACACCTGCAGCTTCTCCACGATGGACGTCCAGCGTTCTCCAGCCCCTGGCTCCTAGACTGCAGCTCTGCATAAGAAGCTTGGCCAGAGGAAAAATGGTCATGCCCAACTGAGCCTGGTCTCTCTCAATGTTTTTTCCCCTCACTTTAGTCAATTGGTGAAGTTTTGTACAAAAAAGGAATTTTAAGAAATCTTGACCAACTGAAAAGTATGAACATGAAAATTACGAGCATGCACAGCACTCAATACTTAGTTGAGGCTCCTTTTGCCTAAATTGACTCCATGCAGCTTGGCTTGGTCTTTTGTCCGTAATAAAACACATAGGTGTGAAATAATACAGGTTGTGTTGTTTTTAACATATCTGTTCTATGAGTAAATACCTAGGTCAACTACCATCTGTGTGTGCCATTTGCTAAAATATATGCCCTAAAAGGTTCCAACTTGAGTTCATTGTCTACAGTAAGGAACTCTACATGGTAAGTTACCTTATACTTCATTCATTCATTTTCATTTCGGCTTAGTCCCTTTATTAATCTGGGGTCGCCACAGCGGAATGAACCGCCAACTTATCCAGCATATGTTTTACGCAGCGGATGCCCTTCCAGCTGCAACCCATCTCTGGGAAACATCCATACACACCCATACACTACGGACAATTTAGTCTACCCAATTCACCTGTACCGCATGTCTTTGGACTTGTGGGGGAAACCGGAGCACCCGGAGGAAACCCACGCCAACACAGGGAGAACATGCAAACTCCACACAGAAACGCCAACTGACCCAGCCGAGGCTCGAACCAGCGACCTTCTTGCTGTGAGGCGAACGTGCTACCCACTGCGCCACTGTGAGGCCCATAAAAGCATCGGCCGGCAGGGCCCCGGGACAGGCGCTCCCGGGAAGGGGGAGGCTTGAAACCCACGGCCCCCGACGCCTCTCCCACCCCGGAGAGGGGAAGACCAGCCGGGTACCCGACGGGAGACCAAAACGCCAACCTTGGGGGTCGCCGAACGCGTTCGCGCCTTAGGGGAGGAGGTAGACCACCCCGCGCGGAAGCTACCTTATACTTGAAAAAGCTAAATTTTGCCATGACAGCTAAAAGTTTTAATAGTTATGCTAAAATTAAATCAATTCACTATGTATGCTTTTATTTCAAAAGGATTTCTAATAAGTTTCTGTGAAAATGACTGAACGCGATGAAAGAAATAAAATAATGAATTGCTATATTTCTTTCAGTGTCAGTGGTTGCCTCCTATAACTATGACACTATCTATAGATGGCATACTGCCTTTTTCCCTCTTTCTCACTGGAACGAGTGAGTCATCTCAGAAGATCCATCTGTGCACCAGATCAGCTATTTTTTTCTTGTAATTCATTTTTGATATAGAATAACTTGTAAGAGTCTATCCTTTGTGTGTGTGTTATAATGTAATATCAGCAAGGAAGCACAAAATAGGTAATTAAGTAAGCAAATATTTAAATAAGTCATCAACTTGACATATGACTTAATGGAATTAGGCACTGATCAAGTTGAGGAATGAGGTAAGACCAAAACAGTCCGATTCAAATATGAGTTATTGTCAGGACAATTCAATGCTGTTTCGGGGGGGTTGGGGTCCATTCTGTAATGCAACTCCTCTGAGCTACATGCTTTATGCTCGAAATGAGTTAAAAACTTAATCTGTGTTGATCTGAGAAGGCTTACCTGTGTAGATGAATCTTCCTGGTGTGCCCTTGCAAAACTGTTTGGACTTATAGGAGAGTGTGACCTCTACCACCCCAGGGATGTGGCGAGGAGGGGTCTGAACTCTGATTGCATGAGGTGTGATGAGCTGTAATGACAATATGAGAAAGGATAATTAAAAAAGGCAAAAAAGGAAGGTCTATAAAAATAAGTCTATAATATGTGAAATCAGCTAACACTCAGCTATAATCAGCTAACACTCAAAGTACAAAAGCTGAAATTGGCCTGTTCTGAACTAATACAAATACCACGTGTCATGAGTTGGGCAGGGTCGAGCACCTGTTAGAAGGGTAGAGAGTACGGGGAGAACAGTTGTTCATAAGTAGGTCAATTAGCAAATGACTAACATCTATGTCTTTGCACTGATTGACTGCATAAAAGACATATGGTAGAACACATCAGTGAGAGAGAGAGCTGGAGTAGTGAGAGTGACTCCAAACCAAGAATCTGAGGTTAATAAAGATGATACAAATTACAGTATATTATAATATATATATATATATATATATATATATATACACACACACATATTCAGCAATATGTAAATAAAAATCTGTAGAAAATATATAGAAAAGAAAAGTTATTACAAAAAAGAGAAATAAATCGAATTTGCCATTTATTCCAGAAAACCTGTTTGCTTTTAATGTAAAAATCTAAAAGGTCTCTCTCTGTTTTAATATTTTTAACCTGTCTCCTCTGCAAATTTGCGATTTAGTTTGGATTTTTTTGTTTACTCAAATTAATTTCTCGAATTTATACATCTTTAAGGATAATACAGGGAAATTGCATACCACTATTAAAAAAAATGATAGAAATATCATTCTTATAGCAGTTTTCATCCCCCGTGCCTGACCAAAATATACCTTTCAAACAATTTCAGAGGTTGAAAAGGATTTGTGACAAAGAAGATTTTGAAATTAAGGCACAAGATATGTTTCACAGATTTAAACAATGTGGCTATATAAACTATATAGTATTATAAATTACTATATAGTAATTTATAAATTTTATAATAAAGCAAAAAATAACAGCAGAGATGAATTGTTAATAGAAAGACCTAAATCCAATCATCAGTAAGTTCTGTTTATTTTGTCACACAATACAGTGCAGAGGCAAACAAAATTAAGAAAACTGTAAAAAAATTATTGAAATTGGAATAATTGGTTTATTTTCTATATACATTCATGTTGTGCTTTTTGAGAAATATGTTGTACTTATCTTTCTTAACTCTTTTTTTCTCTCTCTCTTTTTCATTATTCAATTAATAATGACTATTGAGTTGACTTTGTGTTCAATATATCATTTCTGTACTCTTAGATATTCTATTGAGTCATGTGATCATAGTGATTAAACTAACTCCAGACATACTTGAACTCTGTTTCTCTGATGAAGGCAAGTGTTTGCTGAAACATGTAGGTGTAGTTTTAATGGAATAGCCATGTTTAAAAAAAAGGCTTTTGAAATTGATGTTGAATGATTAAGAATCTGAGCTTATTTGTGAGAGTTATCTCAGAGTAAATGTTCAGCAGTCAGTCAACAGACAGTTAGCAGGGACACTGGTGCAAATATTTGACGTATGTACAAGAAATAAAAGAACCAGTTTTCCATGTTGTCTGTGATGTGACTCTGAATGACTCTGTCAAAAGTCATTCAACAGCATTTCTTATATTTTCACTTAATTTTGTTGGGCCTAATGTGAAAACAACTGAGCAGATGAATATACTGTGGAAATATGAATTTATATAATCTAGTTTCAAATTAACAATAATCTATATATAACTGAAAAGTTATATTCTTTGGTTTTTAATTAGCTCATTTCATTCAAAAGCTAGGGTGTGACATTGAAACCTCTTGCTTCCTGTGCACGGGCTGAGCCAAAGGGATGCAAATGCTAAAGGTAGGGTCCCAACGACTGTGCCTTTGTCTTTGGGTGATACTTTTAAGCTAGTCAGGGCAGGTGAAACCTCGGGATCTATTCAAGCTCCTAAAACAGGATCTTCAACTAAAACTCATGCTCGTTTTCTATGTCTCCACCTACAAACACTGCCCCCTCCCAAAACACATAAAAGACAGGACTACTCTGTCTCAATTAGACTTGATTACAGACTCAGTTTAGACGTGCTACAGACTTGTGATAAAACTTGCAGACTGCAGACCTGTAAGAGACTCCTGAAAGTCTCTTGCAGACTCATGGACTTCTTAAAGACGCTGAATGACTGCAGATTAACCAACATGTTTCAATAAAGAAATTCTTCTGCTTGTTCAAGTCTCCTGGACTGGTTTCTCTCTTCATTAATTTCTTTTTCTTTTTTTCCAACAATACCTTAAGTAAAATAGCTGTTTATTGAAAGTTAACTTAAATGCAACAAATAGTTCGTAGAGCACTCTTAAAAAAATACATGTTTGAAAACAGTTTGGACTAAGTAACTTTACATATGAATAAAGTTAAATTGAGATGATGTTGTGTTGTTACTTATAGCCTTATAGCCATCTGAATCTGTATAAATACAGACTACTAAAAAGCTCTTAGTTGTAGAAAGGTACAGAAAACTTGTTGAGGATTTGTTGCATATCTACTAATACACTATTTAACATCTACAGCCCAAATTGGTAACATATTACTGACCAAATCTTTAACAAATGTCTATATGCTGTAGATGTTGTAATGATTGCAAAATAACATTTAAAAGACAATCTACAGATACTATCCAGATGAGAGTATGCAGATATGAACTTGTAATTTAACTTATAGTCAGCAGACTATCTATAGGGGGACCATCAAAATAAAGTGTGACCCATGTTTTTTTATTTTTTATTTATTTCAGTCAAAAAGAAAATAAAACTGCTTATCACAAGTAATCTGACAAACCTTTCTTCTTTGTCACACTCTCACTTAAACATTAGTGCCAAAATCTGGGAAGAGGACACAGAACATCACCAGGATGCAGACCCTGACATCAACACCATTTTTGGATGTCATCAATGTGCTTCAGGTCTTCAATAACAACACCACGCAATCCTGGACCTGAGAACTGAGCAGGAACAAATGTTCCAGGCAGTGATACAGATAATAATAATAATAATAATAATAATAATAATAATAATAATAATAATAATAATAATAATAATTCCTTACATTTATATAGTGTTTTCTGGACACTCAAAACGCTTTACGCATTGGGGGATCTCCTCATCCACCACCAGTGTGCAGCATCCTCCTGGATGATGCGACGGCAGCCATATTGCGACCGCACACCACACACCAGCTGATTGGTGGAGAGGAGACAGAATGATGAAGCCAATTAAGATATGAGGATGGTTAGAAGGCCATGATGGATGGAGGCCAGTGGGCAAATTTCAGTCTTTCAGTGCAAGCAGTTCCGCTCATTCTAACTGAGTGAGAGTGGCTGGCCCTTTGTGTTTGCTCAGCAGCTCCTGGACACTTGCCACAGATAGCTGATAGGTGACAACAGGCAATAGGGCAATAAGGAAATCAATGATATGGTGGTGCTGGAGCAGTTCATAATCCACTTGTTCCCCATAAACAATTGAATCTTTCTAGTTCCACTGAAAGAGGTATGTGTGTGTTTGTGTGTGTGTGTGTGTGTGTGTGTGTGTGTGTGTGTGTGTGTGTGTGTGTGTGTGTGTGTGTGTGTGTAAACACACCACAGTTCATGTGCCCTTAGATCCAGAGGGGTGGGTAATGCTAATGTATGCCCACGACGCACCATAGTCTAGCCACCATGGCACAAAAGCCATGTGCAACGCACTGAAACAAGTGGCATACTAACCCAGCACACGTCAAGACATGTCCAGCTTCAACCATTAAACCTGATTCACAGAGCACCACTGCAACACAGAGGAACCACCTTCCCCTGGTCAGACATCCAGATGGATCGGATGGAACCTTTTCCTTGGCCAACAAGGAGCACTTTTTTTTCCGCTCAAATTTATATGCCAGTCCATCAAGTGGGTAGAGTGTTGACACAGCCCAAACCACGGCATATCTTCTGATGATGGAGAGTCAACCAACAACATCACAACCAACATCATGCAGGAAGTGCAAAGACTCCTGGGAGTACACGCTCAACTGCGTACCAGCCAACCTTTAAATCTGCTCATCACAACCAGATTAAAAGACATTTGGCTACAGGCCAGGAAAGGGGGAAAGAGACCCTGCAACCGGTGTCATGGTGAAACGTCCAACCAAACACAGCCCTCACTGACACCACTTCTTCTCTCCCCTTTTCCCCCTCTCTTTGCATCTTTTACAGCGGATGCTGATACACAGGATGCAGCCACGATCCCGTATTTCTGTCTCACCAGAGGACCATCACTCATCACTCATTCCTGGACAACTGCTGATACCACTCTGTGCCTCTCGACAGCAGAGTACGCATTAACAATGGCCTTACCGGTGCCCTCCTCCCAAGCTTTCAAGGCCAAGACCGGAAAAGGGGTGGAGAACATGGAGAAACCATGCCAACGCTGCTAGAAATGTAACCATGACCAGTCGACCCAAGAACGGAGGTTGAGGGAAACTCACCTCCAGCTCAGCCAGTATGTTAAGTTAAATCCCAACCAACCAGGTTTTCTCCGAACCTCCTTGTTTGGGAAGGGGGGAAATCTGTAACATACAATCCGATGTTAAAATTCCATTGTGACCCCTAAAAGGGTCTTGGTTCATTCTACATGAGATTATGACACCTGGTGCCAGCAAGTCTGCCGGTGAAAGTCACTCTGTGACATCTTATCTACCAAGATACTGGCCAGAGCTAGAGTTGACCTGTCTTCAAAGACATTCCAAAGAAAAAAAACCTCCATCCTGGCACACGCACACACACACCAAGACACACACTGTTGAAATGAACTCAGAAATCTCAAAATTCAGCCCAAAGTACATGTAATGTGTTTGTAAACTTTTGTATTCTCTTCCTTAATTTCACCTTTAATTCTTACACCGGTATATGTCCTTTTCAAGACATTAGACAAACTAAGAATGCATAAATTATGTTTTATGTATTTCTAAAATAGTGTTGTTTGGTGTCAATCTTCTCCATACATAATTCTACAACTCATGATCTAGGACATAGGATGATAACTTGTATGCTTGGTGTAGTTTTAAACCAATAGTTAAAGTTTTGTCTGTCTGTCAAGGGACTGTACACATCAGTGAGGAGAACAAAGGATGTTTTCCATGAGACTTTTCCTCTCATGCCATTGGTCAGTCAGGAGAGACCGGGAGTTACCTGACCAATGCCTTTAAATACCCGTTACACCCCCTGCATCTTGGCAGTAGGCCTTTGCAGACATCCCTGACACAAAAAGTTGCGTTTTTCTTTACACATGTGACTTGCCTGGGTCCATGTTTCTTATTTTCCAGGAAATTAAACTCAGTTTAAAGTTTGCGTCCCGCGAATCCTCCGATATGCGTCGCAAGCTCTACGCATTGAGAAAGGACTTCTTCTTCCAAGCATCAAAGAAACTGGCACAACAGGAGAGAGACAGACCCACTAGGTATATTCAGGTATTTAGTTGTGCGTTTATGCTGTGCCCCTTTATCAAAAAGGTGCTTTTATAGTCTTGGTGGTTCTTAATAGTTGTGTGGGACTGAGTTAGATTTGCTATTCTTTTATCTAAATTATTCTATTTCCTCGCTTTCTTTTTTATGTTTTTGTTGTTATGTTTTGTACATTTGTTTGTTATTTTTTAGACTAGTCAATAAATTATGCTATATAACCACGTTGGATTGTCTTTGTTTTGCCTCATAGAAAAAGATCACTTTAACCATAAAGACCCTTGCTACAGCTTATTACAGTTATCACAAACTTCTAAACTATTCATCTACTTTACATGAAGTAGCTTTTTAAATAAATAAATAATTACAGAGTCCGCTCAGATGAGCGGGCGAAGTCATTGTTATGTTTATTTTGTTAAAATTAACTATAAGTTAATTCTGAATATTCATAATTAATAATAACTTGTTTTTATTAATCATTAATATTCATAAATTGAGCTAATTTTGCTACAGATGGGACTCACATATCAGGAATTGGTGTTGTGTTTGCAAAAGAAAGAAGAAATGCCTGCATGTGTTTAGCGTTTTTCCTTGTCACAAACTCAACAGCAATCTGGGGTTAATTATTGTGATATCTCAATTGCAACAGAGAAATACTGTAGACTGTAATACTGTAAAGAGATATCTCTGTAGACAAAATGCTGTTTTTCTCCCGTAAGCACTTATTATGCGGTGTCTGTCACCATCTTGTGGGGGAATGTTAACCATCTATGCTCTGCTCAGTATGACAGTCTGATGGCCGCCAACGCACTGAATCACCAAAATTATTAATATTTAAAATAGGCACTATCCTTTTAAATTGACTGCATAGTTGCAATCTAAACAACTACATCCTCGCTTAAAAAAGCCTCAAAAGTACATTATGTTGTCCAATAGCTGCAATATTTGTCAAACTGTAGTCCTCTGCTTGCCACTCGCGTGTAATACACAAGGGTGAAGAGGCTGTACGAGTGCAGATATTACTTTAATATCTCACAGATATCAGCCAATCAGATTTGAGAACCAGACAGAACTGTTGTATAAACATATACACAGATATACATACATACAATTTATGTATATCCGGTTAAAACAAATTCATTTGTTAATTGCCTACCATCACTACAGACAGTCAGAAACAGAAACAATGGCAGGCCAGAGACTTACATTTTTGCAATGGATTTTTGTTATTTTGAACTCATCGAAGAAAAGTCTGCCAGGAGCCAGAGCGCCTGACATCATGTTAAATTTAAAAGTGCTGGCTAAATCTAAACATAAGTTCAGTAAGATCGTTATCCACGTCAGTGCTAATGATGTTCGGCTATGTCAGTCGGAGATCACTAAAAGTAATGTTAAAGAGGTGTGTGATCTTGCACAGACAATGTCAGACAGCGTAATATGCTCTGGTCCCCTGTTCCACATGCCACATGCCCCTGTTCCAGATGATTACATCACCCTAAACGAATCTTCACCTGAAGGATATCATTAGAAACACCAGCCATGTCTTAAAGGCAAAGGTGGAGGTGTTGGCATTATATACAGTAATATTTTTAGTGTTACTCAGCGATCTCACTTTAAATATAATTCATTTGAAGTAATAGTGTTGTATATTTCAGTGTGCAATTTAAACAATAAATTTCAATCTAAATTTATATTGGCAACTGTATATAGGCCTCCAGGGCACCATACCGACATTACAAAAGAATTTGCTGATTTCTTATCTGAAATAGTTCTGGCCTAATCATACCTTAGACCTAATATTATCACATGGTATCGATATTGATAATGTTAAAGTTGTGTAGCAGAGTGATGACATTTCAGATCACCATTTAATCTCTTGTTTATTGTGCATTGATACGTCTACAAAATCATCTTTTATTTATAAATATGGTAGAATGATCACCGCTAGCACTAAAAATGGCTTTGTCAGTAACCGACCTGATCTTTCTAATTTCCATAGCATTCCAGGCAGCCTAGAAGAGCTTGACACTGCAACTAAAACTATTGATTCTGTCCTTTCTAGCACGTTAGACATAGTTGCGCCGTTACACTTTAAAAAAAATCTGACACCACGGCACAATGAGCACACACGTGCCTTAAAGGAATGGGGATGGAAGAAATCAAACCTAGAGGTTTTCCGTCTGGCCTGGAAAGCTTATTTTTCAACGTTAATAGAAGAAATTAAACACAATCCTAGGGTCCTGTTTAACAGGATAGCCAATCTAACTAAAAATAAAGCATCAACATGCATTTCTCAACACAGCAGTAATGACTATGATTTTTTTCACATGCAAGATTGATGATATCAGAGATAAAATAAGCACCATCAATCTGCCTCCTACACCATCATCTCAATTAGAGCACTGTAGACCGTTAACGAAAAACTTTAAACTTTTTCAGCAGTAGGTGAGGAAGAACTGTCTAAACTGATAAATTCTGATTATTCCCAGAATATCAAAATCAACTGTAGGTGGTAGATCTTTCTTATATCTAGCACCGAAACTCTGGAACAGCCTTCCTAGCACAGTTTGGGAAGCAGACACACTCTGTCAATTTAAAACTAGATTAAAGACACATCTCTTTGCATTAGCATGCACAAAATACACAAATGCTTTTGAAATCCAAATCCTCTAGAGGATTGTTAGTCTGCATTATTTAGAGCAACCGGAGCTGGGAACACTTCCCAAAAGACATTATAATTTGAAAGGCATCTGCACTTATGCGAGTCTGTTTTTATTATTCCCGAGGTTTCCATAATCCTGGACAAAGCCGTATCCTGAGCAGCTGCTGTGGTGGTCATGGAGGAGTGGAGAGCATGAGACTGATTCCTGTAAGACCCCAGTGACAGACGAGTCTCCGCATTGATCCTGTAGGGCCAGCCTGTACACCAGCCGGTGACCTCTCCCACCTGCAGCTTCTCCACGATGGACATTCAGCTTTCTCCAGCCTCCGGCGCCTAGACTGCAGCTCTGCACAAGAAGTTTGGCCATAGGAGAAATGGCCGTGCCCAACTGAGCCTGGTTTCTCTCGAGATTTTTTTCCTTCACTTTCGTCAATTGGGGAAGTTTGTTCCTCGCCACTGTCACTACTGGCTTGCATGATTCAGGACTTGTGGAACTGCGCATCAATGGATTTGCTCTTCAGTGTTTGAACTTACAGCAGTGCAAATTTAACCACACTGAACTGAACTAAAATGAACTTAAACTCTGAAAACTGGACTGACACTGTTTCAATTTACTATAATCTCCTATGTTAAGCTGCTTGTGCTATAGAAATAAAGATGAATTTAATTGAATTGAAAAAGAAGTGGATTGTCATTAAGTGAGAATAAAGCAGCATTTCCATCCAATGCGTCAAAGAGAACAAAATCGTCACTTTCTGATTAACTGGCGCCAAATTTCAACAGTTAAAACGTAATTTGCTGCGGTAGGAGAAGCTGCACAAATTTTTTCTTTATTTAATAAACGACTTGCAACGACACGCAATGAACGCATGGTGGCATTTGAAGGTGTGAGATGCAGAGCACAGACGATCTTGACAGATAATTAACCCTCTGTGGTCTGCAACCGCATATACGCAGTTTGAGGCATCTTCTCCTGATAACATCGAAAATAATTTAAATTACATCTTCAGTTTTGATCGTACAGATAAGAGCAATACATCAATCGAATCTGTTAGGTGTCTACTTTTTGTGTACACTCACAATAACAACAAAAGTGTGTGCTTTTGCAAAATAAGAAAATTAACAGTGTACGCATTCTTTCTTTTGTCTCTCCACGAACTATTTTTAGAAATGCGTCTCTAAAATGAACTGAAACTCCGCGAAAACAAACAACACGTACATGAGACATATATCTATATAGAAAGCATGAAGTGTCTACTTTTAAATGCTGCGAGTGCATGTTAAAAACAAATATTGTTTGATAAAGTAATCAGTATGAAACCAACACTATGTCTAGTTTCTCAGTCTGAGCTCATTATTTTGAATGCGACCACGCCCACAAGGCTTTGTTATTACAATCGTTCATGTGCGACGCGCGCAACTCCCACGCATACAGTATAGTGACCCAAAACAAACTTTGCAAAATTTAAATCATTGTAATGTTTTCTTTGAATGAGAGAACAGAATAATTTTCACATAATTGTGAAGTAAATATTCTAGCCTACAAGTTACTCAAAAGTCTTATTCAGGCCCATTCATTGTGTTTTTTTGGACTTTATTTCAGCTACATTTGTTTTTCTTCAAAACCTACTAACCACGCATAATATTTATTTTCTGAAAAACACAAGCATGTACATAAATATTTCCTACATATTATTGTAGCACATTTTGTGCTCAATACAAAAAAAAATCATGTTGGCCAATACTATGTAATAAGTAGCCAAAATATGCACAAATGTCAGGGCATGTCAAAACATCTCAGGGGCTCCGAAATCACCTAAGACCCCAGAGGGTTAATAATATAATAACACTAATACTGAAATAGTTAAGGCATTTTAGAATGAGCAAAACAACATTTCAGATGTTTTACAATGTGGTCAGCCTTCTGCTTTATCCATTCACACACATTTTTATCATCACATGATCTCTTATAACAAAATCACATAACTTTTTTTAATGCGCATACTGGAGTTTGTTTGGTAAAAGTGTGTCCGTCATATTTATACGCATCTTTTCTTATCGAATAAAAGTTTATCCAACTCAGCTATGGTCATATGGTTTTTATGCGCATTTTCACAATTTATGCGCATCTTGGCTTTCCATCAATGTTTTTTATGCGCATATTCAAAATGCACATTTTGTAACTCAATATTGTAATGCACTACTTTCAAAAGTAACTTTCCCCAACACTGCTGACGAAATTATTAAAACAACTGTTTTCAGAAGTTTCTGAACCTGTTCTAACATTTTTAATGTATCCCTACTTTTAGGATATGTGCCTAAAACCTTTAAACTAGCTCTTATTAAAAAACACAGCTTGATCCAATAGAATGAGTAAATTATAGACCCATTTCAAACCTGCCTTTTCTATCAAATATACTAGAAAAAGTCCTTTTTAGTATTTTAGTAAAAGTTAAGTAAGTTCCTTACTAAAAAGAAACAGTATTTGTGAGAAATTCCAATCTGGATTTAGAGAATTTCATAGCACAGAAACAGTACTCCTAAGAGTTACAAATGACCTCATACATAACTTTATATCTCGTCTCAACCTGATAATTTGTACGAATTCACGAAATTAACTGATTTTATAGCTGATATTAAAAATGTTATGTTTATTGGACCCAAAAACCTCACACGCAAAAACATTGGGGGTGATTTTTGATAGCAACCTGTCATTTGAAGACCAGATTTCAAGAAACTGCATTTTATCATCTTAAAAATGTTGCCAAACTCTGACATAGGCTATCAATATCTAAATGTGGAAAAGCTTATTCATGCTTTCATGACCTCTAGGTTAGACTACTGTAATGTTTTACTAGATGGTTGCCCTGTAGGCAGGTTGAATTACTGCAATGGACTCCTCACTGGCCTCCCCAAAAAGATAGTCAGACAGTTGCAGCTCATCCAGAACCTGCTGCCAGGATTCTGACCAGAACCAGAAAAACAGTGAATATCACACCTGTCCTTAGGTTTTTACACTGGCTCCCAGTTACATTCAGAATAGATTTTAAAAGTATTATTACTTGTGTATAAATCAATAAATGGCCTCAAACCTCAATACATTACACATATGCTCACTGAATACAAACCTAACAGATCACTCAGATCATTAGGATCAAGTAAATAAAAAATTCCCAGAGTTCAGTCAAAGCAGGGTGAATCCGCCTTTAGCTGCCCCCCACTGCTGGAATCAGTTTCCAGAAATGATCAGATGTGCTTCAACATTAGGTTCATTTGAATTCATCTGTTTAGCTGTGCCTTTACTGAATGAGCTCTGTGCTACGTCCAACAGATTGCACTATTATGTCTTTCTTTTCTTTTTCATTTATTTAAAACCTTTAAAAAGTTTTAATCGTTTTTTTATTTTTATTTTTTGTTTTTTTTATTTCTTATACTTGTTTCTTTTCTTCTTGTTTATGAAAAGCAATTTGAGTTACCATTGTGTATAAAATGTGCTATATATATAAACTTGCCTTGCCTTAAATCAAAGGACAAATAAGTCAGACTCATAAGACTCTCATATGGTGTTTGTTAAAAGCCAAAGAGTAGAAACGAGATTTAAGACTAGAATTAAAAACAGAAAAGGTTTTGGCCTGCCTAACTTCTGTGTATTTGTTCTAAATGCTCCTATTATTTTAAGTGCATGTATGATACATTAAAACAGTGTGTTTTCTTTGAGCAGGTAAAATTAAAGGTACAGTTCATTTATCAGACTGCTTGTATTAAAAGATAAAATCGTATTCTTGTGTTGTGCAGTCAAACAGTAAAAATGTTTATGCACAAGCTGAAGTGAACCGCGAGAAGATAATAGACCTACATGTGAACATTGCGGGCACCAATTTGTTTGCGTGTAGGTCTATTATCTTCTCGCGGTTCTTTTCACCTTGCACTGAACTGATCCACCGAGAAGAAACAGGCGCTCATGAGCTTGTTACAACAATCTCGTGCCAACATCTCATCATCTGTGCACACAATGCGCGCTCGCTTGCGCAGAACTTTTTTTTTTTTTTTTTTGTCAGCCTTGGCGCGGGACTTGGTTTAATTGTTATCTTTAATGCTATTGGTTACCTTCCCCTTCCGCAAGTTAGCCGGGATTGGACGCAGGTTATGATAATGCATTATTTGATCTGTATTGAAGCCTATTTCCCCATAAATAAAAAATATAAGCTATATATCATATCCAGTCAATGTGAAACTATAATAGACTTGCTTTCTCAAAGTAAAAATAGGTGATTCCCATATATGCATTGGGTACAGCAATTCAAATGAAGATTGTAGAAATTTCATGGTTGCGCCAATACATGGCGACAAACACCCATCTAAATGTCTGTCACTGTATTCTTCAAAAATGATTAATCCAATGAAACAAAGTATTTAAAAGCAGGTTATTGAATCATTAACTGAAATGAGATTGAAAAATATCAACCTAAAAAAAAATAAATAAACAATATATATGTGTATATATATATATATATATATATATATATATAT
>CAIGQW010055820.1:3574278-3621418 GCA_903798125.1 Danio choprae | reverse complement strand
TATTTATTTATTTATTTATTTATTTATTTATTTATTTATTTATTTATTTATTTATTTATGCCCACTAAGGATGATATCCTAGTCATTTACAAAACAAAAACGTTTAGATAAAATGAAATGAAGATTGTCCACTGATCTATATTATTATTATTATTATTATTATTATTATACAACCCCAAATCAGAAAACTGAATATAAAAAAATATAAAAAAGAAAAAAAGAAAGTGATTTCTAAATTTACTTTGACTTGTATTTTTATTGCAGACAATACAACAAACATTATTTAATATATTCCTCATGATTTTTATTATTATTATTTTTTCCCCTCAAAATAAACACGTATTCCTTGCACTTCACCTCGTACCTAAACATCACTGGTGAGCTTGGTTCTTTTCGGCATAGATTTGCCATCATACTACTCCAACACTGTGAAAGAGGGATGCACCTAAATTCCAGGCATCACCAAACATTGCCATGGCTCTTTTAAGAACCACAGAATGCCACCTAATGTAGGACACTAATCTGACCAATGTGTACAACAAGGAGATACACACTAACTTGAGGCAGCTTCCACAGTACAACTAACCAGTGCAGATACAGTCAACTCCAATGGACCATGGTTTGTTCCACACCACATGGTACATCTCGAGTGGTGTTTAATTGCTCTTTCAGCCACAAGCAAACAAACCTGAATGAAAATGTACTCCTTAATCCCACTCTAGGTTCACCACTGCTGGGAGTGTTGCTTAGGTTCAGACAGTATGCCACTGCCATAAGTGGAGATATACGAGCCATGTTCCACCAGATAAGACTTCTACCTGAAGACCAGCCACTTCTCTGCTTTCTCTGGAGGAAAATGGAAAGAGATCGTACCATCGACATCTATCAAGTATTACCATTTGGGACCACTTGTAGACCATGCTCCAGAGACATGCCAGAGACAACAGTGAGGAAAACAAAGAGGTTGTTGAGTCTGTCTAGCAGTCTGTGGACACCTGTTTGCAGTCATTTCAGTGTCAGCATCATGTCAGAAACTCATTAACAAAATGAGATCATTGTTAATCACTGGTGGGTTCGACATAAGGCAGTGGGCTAGCAATGAACCTGATGTGATTGCTCATTGTTACAACCCTATGGCTATCATGTTTCATCTGCAATGTTGGAATTATCTGCCTCTCTCTGTTCTGCCGAGAAAACATCTGATTGGTTACTTCAGACTGATTGCTCACTTTTAATTGGCCTACAGTGTGACACAACTTTCTTGGCGGCCATCTTTGTTTGATCACTCTTGCTTTGTGTGCTTTGAACAATTTGTTTGTTGGTCAGTGCAGAGCTGTGTATGTGATGAAGTTTGTGTGACTAGATATTTAAGAGATTTGTGAGTACTGCCACGACTCTGCTCAAAAGCCATAACAAATTAAAGGAGGACATAAACAGGTGGTTTGGTGCCAATAGAAAAAGTATTTAAACAAAAGAACAAACAAATAAGCACACAAATGTAAGCAAGTACTCATTTCCTGCTTTTGATCTAGCCAAAGGCCCTACACAATCAACTAAAAGATATTGAAATGGTTGGCTAATTGCAGAAATTGAATACAAAGAAGCAGGTTTGACTGACTGATTTGGCTTTCCAGTCAACTGACATGTTTGACATGACTTAGATATGTCACACTTTGGCCAAAATAAATGCTTCAGAAGCAACTTGTATGTCTTTTTTCAGTCCTAAATGTCAAAATGTATCATGTGGAATTTGCAGAACAACTTTGCGGAAAGATCAACAATGGTGTCATTAGAAACTACTCAATCAAACAACTTAGTGAGAGTTCCAGTCTCTATGCTGCCGCTGCTCTCTGGGTATCTTATGTTATTTTATTTATTTTAATTGTCTTAAGTACATTTCTTAAAGTAAATTCTTTTAAGATTCCACCTGTGAACTCTGCAGTATTGGCTGTGGGGTGGACCTGTGATGATAATCTTTGACAACTATGTGGATTAACAGTGTGTGGCTTGTGCTTGCCTGGACTCTCTTATGTGTCTATCATCCATCGTCAGCGCTGCTCCAGTATACTGCAGCTGCACTTCTGAAATTCCGCCTGTACCCGCACGATCCACCTTCACCTGATCTGCTTCAGCGCACGGACATCTTGCACTTGCCTCAAAGGAAATATATCCACCGTGGCTCTCGTCGGAACTTTCAATACAACAAAACCAACTCCATAAAGTCATTTTGGTCCACTACTCGACGTCCACCGAGGAATATCAGCTGCCGCACTGATCACAGTGTGTTGACCCATCTTGCCAGGTCGACTAACACGGCTGTCAAACCCAGCACTAATGTCAACTTTGGTCTTTTCAACATCCGCTCACTTTCGAGTAAGAGGTATCTTGTGCAGGACCTCCTCTCTGACCGTAAATTTGACTTTTTTTGTCTAAATGAAACTTGGCAGCAGCTAAATGACTTTAGTTCGCTAAATGATGCTACTTTAGGTTTGTTTATATTTCTCAACCGCATGACTGTGGCGGAGGAGGTGGTCTCGCGATAATTCACTGCGAGAAATGGAGGATCGCGACATTAAGAGTTCCTACCTGTCAATCATAACTGGACCAACTCCCACAATCATTGCCGTTTTGTACTGCCCACCAAAGCCAAATAATGAATTTATTGCTGACTTTGCTGCATTTATGTACTTATGTAACATAATACTTCTTGGAGATTTTAACATACATATGGAGAATAACAACAACAACAACACTCACCAAAGATTTCACATCCTGTTTAGATAGTTTTGGAATTCATCAATACACTTTCCCACACATGATAAAGGTCATATTCTGGACTTGATCTGCTGTTCTGGTGTTACACTTGTTAACTGTAAAGCTGACTCTTTCCCTTTGTCTGATCATATGCTACTCTCATTCAGTGTTAATCTCTCACTTTCCAAATGTAACTCTTCACGCACAATAACATTCAAAAAAATGTTTCCAAAAAATCAACTTGGACACTTTATCCTCTGATATCAACAGCCTTCCCAGTGCTGATTGTCTTTATACACCAGATGAACTGCTCTCTCACTACAACAATAACCTTCATAACATTTTAAATAGGCCTCACAGTGGCGCAGTGGGTAGCACGTTCACCTCACAGCAAGAAGGTCGCTGGTCGCTGGTTCGAGCCTCGCCAGTTGGCGTTTCTGTGTGGAGTTTGCATGTTCTCCCTGTGTTGGCGTGGGTTTCCTCCGGGTGCTCCGGTTTCCCCCACAAGTCCAAAGACATGCACTATAGGTGAATTGGGTAAGCTAAATTGTCCGTAGTGTATGAGTGTGAATGGGTGTGTATGGATGTTTCCCAGAGATGGGTTGCAGCTGGAAGGGCATCCGCTGCGTAAAACATATGCTGGATAAGTTGGCGGTTCATTCCGCTGTGGTGACCCCAGATTAATAAAGGGACTAAGCCGAAATGAAAATGAATGAATGAATGAACATTTTAAATAATCATGCTCCACTAAAAAACAGAACTGTTACATTTACTCTGTCTGCACCTTGGTTCACTCCTGCACTTAGACAATTAAAATCAAAAGGACATCAGCTTGAAAGACTCTACAGGAAGACAAATCTCACTGTACACAGGGACATGTATGCAAATCACATTCATCGTTATAAAGACTGTATTTCTGTAGCTAAATCCATATACTATTCCAGTTTAACCAGCTCTAATGAAGGCAGTTCTGAAGCCCTCTTCTCTCTCTTTACTAACATCACAAAACCCTCTGTTTTACTTCCTCCAAACTTATATACTGTGGATTTCTGTAACACCTTAGCTTCATTTTTCTCTTCAAAAATTTAACACATTCATCAGCAAATTATGTCCACTTCTGTTTTGAATCCACCTGTCCAAGTCTTATTCACCCCCTCTCATTCATTCTCAGAATTTGCTCTAGCATCAGTAACTGAAATCTCTAGCCTCATTCTTAAATCCAAACCCTCTACCTGCAGGTTAGACCCCCTACCTACTACTCTTGTAGAGGCCATACTCCCTTCCCTGTCTCCTCTCATCACTGACATAATTTACTCTTCTCTCACCACTGGAATTGTTATAAAATGTGTCATAAATTACAACTGGTACAAAAACTGGTACAAAACTCTCTTTTACAATTTAAATCTAAACTCAAAACACATCTGTTTACAAAAGCCTACTCTCTATAACTCAACTGCACTTTTTAAAAATTGTATTGTATTCTATTGACTTTTATATTGTATTTTTGTTTGAACTGACTGTTCTTGCTGTCCTGTACGGTGACCTTGAGTGTTAAGAAAGGCGCCTTTAAATAAAATGCATTATTATTATTATTAGTAGTAGAGTCAGTATTTTGTTATTCGATCAAACCACGTGAAATAGTTAAGACAGAATGGATTTTTAACACTGTACTAACCCTATTCTCCTCAGGTTTAGCATTCATTGAATCATTATTCATTGAATTCGTTGTTACATGATGGAAGAACACATTTCAGGAAAGATCTTCAATACTTGACTCACTCAACCCCAATGGTGTAAAAACTAAATTTGGTGAAACATTCCGCCAAACTCGATCACCAGCCAAATCGTTACCCAAGATTACCTGCACTGCTTTAACAGGTAAACAGGACTGCACAGTCACCTCTACTTCTCCCTGGATCAAGTCAGAAAGTGTATGGAGGGAAACAGATATAACATTCAACCAAATACCTCTAATCAAGACAATGTTTCCAGTGTAAGACTCCTTTTGAAAAAGACAAAGCAGATTCTAAGACAAAACATTTTGCAGATCCTGTGTCCCACAGAATTGTAACTGGGACCACTTGCTCAACCAACCTGACAGAACCATCTGTAACAAATGGAGAAAATGATGAAACACATAGAGAGCTACTTTTATGACCATAGTTTGCTTCTAAAAAGGTCTCAGGTAGAGGGACAGGTTTAACTAAAGAATATTTAGATTTAATTTTAGCATCTCCAGTGAAGGACATTCATTTTTCCAGTGACCCAGCAGATGGCAGTAATTGCACATATTTGCCCTTTCTTTTTTGTCAACCCGAACGTGACTCAGGCAAAGCACACACATGTTTTTTTTTTTTTTTTTTTTTTAGAATCATGCCACATTTCTTTTTTTAAATTGTCTTTTTTGTCAAAAAGGTTTTATGAATAAGAAAAAAATGCATCAGCCATTCTCACTGTATCAGGTTTACATTCGTTGATGTTGCTATACATTACGTTTTTACACTGTTCAAGCAACATCAGTTCTCTTAAGTCATCCAATGTTTTCACATCAGACGCTAAACACCAGCAACTGAAAAAAATTAAAAATATTGTGTAGAAACATGCGTTTGATTTTTTTGTTTTCTTTCGGTTCCTAAATCATTGTCTATAGGCTTCTGGAACTAATTCATAAGCCCACACAAGAGAAGTATACGGCTCTTGAGCCTTACCTGTATACAAAGTGTAACATGAGCATGCACTCTTTATCTGGCCAATTTTGCGCATCTGTCACACATTCAAACAATAAAAAGAAACGTTCAACAACCCTTTTTAATCAAACTTGGGAATAAGCCTTAAGTTCGCTACTATATCGGAATTAGGCGACAAACTATGTTCCCCACTTGCAGTTTGTAATAGTTTACCATCTCTTATCAAGTCTAAACGATAACACTAAATCGTAGTTTAGACATTTCCATGTGACTTTGCATCTCTGATATATATATATTTTTTCATTTCCTTTTAAATAAACAACAGTTGTTTTTGTTGCTATAAAATTAAGGGAGATGTTGCAGTTGTCGCATCAATAAAATCAGACACATTTTCCAACAGTTCTGGTGCTAAAATTCAACGTTCAATCAATTACATCTTTATCAATAATTTCACATTATCTTTAACATCTTAATCTTGACTTACCAAATTATTATCATATCGACATGCAAGTTCTATCAGCTGATCTTTAGGCAAATCATTTAACAAATCCTCTGACAGAGCACTAACAAATGCTTTAACTTTTGAGGCCATTGGAACAACCAAGTGTAAGGCAGGCTACCAAATATCCCAAAAAAATATTTGAGAAGAGAAAAAACTGAAATAAACAGTTCCCTCTAACTTAATTTTAAAGCTAACTAAACTCAACTTTAGTCTTTATACAGTTACTTCCCAGCAGGCACACCACGTCATAAGACGGTAATATTAGGTTCGATTTAGGTTGTGACGTCAGATGACCAAAAAATTTAATGGCTAGCCAGTGTCTAGGGACAACGTTATTTTGACATCCAATAACAACGTCAAATGACGTTGATATTTGGTTGATTTTAGGTTGTGATGGAAAGTGACCAAAATCTGAAGGCCAACATCTTATACCAATATCATATTGATGTCAAATACTGACATTTATTCGTCAGGTACGGCAACGTCTGATAGACGTCATAGTGGTAACATCCACATTTTGTCAAGTTGTAACATCATTAGACAATGATATTTGGTCAATTTTAGGTTATACGTTGGACATTGACAATCTGACGTCAAACCGATTTTAATTTTCAAACAAAATGCAATGTCTCCAAGACATTGGGGAATAACGTCAATCTGACATCATATTGATGTCATATGTCTGCTGGGTTGCACCGGGTTCTTGTACATTGTACAATTACGTATTGATCAATTGTACATTGATCAATTTACGAGTCACCGTTACTAAGCACAGATGCGTACCCGAGACAACTACTCTAGCCTCATTCACCATACAAAAAATAATAAACTCATTCATTCATTCATTTTCATTTTGGCTTAGTCCCTTTATTAATCTGGGGTCGCCACAGCGGAATGAACCACCAACTTATCCAGCACATGTTTTACCCAGCGGATGCCCTTCCAGCTGCAACCCATCACTGGGAAACATCCATACACACTCATTCACACACATACACTATGGACAATTTTAGCTTACCCAATTCACCTATACCGCATGTCTTAGGACTTGTGGGGGAAACCGGAGCACCCGGAGGAAACCCACGCCAACACAGGGAGAACATGCAAACTCCACACAGAAACGCCAACTGACCCAGCTGAGGCTCGAACCAGCGACCTTCTTGCTGTGAGGCGAACATGCTACCCACTGCGCCACCGTGAGGCCAAAGATAATAAACTAGAACAAACAAATATTTTAAAGAGCATCCATAGGACACCTCGCTATACCTACCCAGGGAAAAGCATATTCTGAAAATAATCTCTCCCTAAATACACAAAATCCTACAAAAAGAAACCAAACCATCTGATATAATTCTCCACAAATTTTGGCAGTAAAACAAATATTACTTTTACATTACTCTATTACTTAAATTAAACAAACTTATTTTAGCAAATTCAAATTAAAGTTGAGCCCCCATATTTGTCACGACTTGGCTCAAAAGCCATGACAAATTAAAGGAGGACATAAACAGGTGGTTTGGTGCCAATAGAAAAAGTATTTATTTAAACATAAAAGAATAAACAAATAAGAATTTCAGAAGAGAAATAATCAAATACTCTAATCAAGACTAACCAAAATCAATTCTTTACCAAAATTAAAGCTAGAAACAAAACAAGAACAAGATAACTGGGACCAAGCAACAACAACATGCCAACATTGCCGGTGCTTTATAGGGTAGAGAACAGGTGTTCAGAATTTGGCAGATGAGTTTTGTAGTCCCACTCAATGGCCGGCCAATGCAGGAAGGACAGAGACTCATCACAGTACTGTTTGCTTGGTGTTTGCTTTATGTTTGTTACTTTTGATCTACCGACTTATTTGACCCTTTTGCCTGTTTGACATTCTTGGATTGTCCCTCAAATGTGGTTGCTTGTTTATTGCAAATAGTTTGTAAATAATGTAGATAACAATGGGATAGTAAGGAGTCTGATGCCAGTTTATTTTTAAAAAGCCTTTTTATGTCTGTTTTTGTGTTAGGTAGTTAGGGTAGTTAACTGTATTTCCCCTTCAATGGAACTTCAACACTGTGTCCAACCAGAACGCTAGGGGAACACTTCTTTTATACGCGTCTTGAAGCACATGTGAAATCAATCTAATGTAATTTATCGGTGATGTCACAGCGTGCGCACACTGCCTTTTTTTCCGCGAGATCTAATCCTCTCTCGGGGGGCGCCGTCTTCTGTTTCCGAGGAAGCGAATACATCGCCGCAACATACACAAAGAGGGTCGAGGGATCTGCAACCCAGTCAGTAGAATATAAGGAGTTTATATGGAGGTTATATTGCTGCAGCTCTCGAGTATGTTAGACGAGAGAGAACTACCAAATAGAGTAGATCCTCCACAAAGGGACCTCCCCTTTTGCCCCGAGCTGCATGCAGCAGTGATTAAATCATGGAATAATCTATATTCAGCATGTTTTATGACACCAAAAACTGATATTTATTCTTCAATTCATGGGCTGGGGGAAAAAGCATGTAAAAATATGCCACTTAAAGAGAAAGATTCTAAACGTCTTTTTCAATCAGATATTAAATCAGCTAAGGTCCCTCCTTTGTTTTCTAGACCTCTGAGGGTTACTTCTGTCGTAGTTGCCGCCCTTCTCATCAATTAGACACTATCAGACTGGAGGTTTTGCATACCAGAAAATAGACTTTATTCAACATAATAAAGCCAAGAAAGTGCAGAGCAGCCCTTCAGGACAACCTGAAGTCTCCCCTAGACAATCTGAATCGTATGTGTCCATGTTGCTGCTTTTAAACAGATTTTCGTCGCACACCTCTGTGTTCCTGTGACCATCTTAGGAAGTCTTTACTGAAAGGTCATGTATATCTTTAGGTGGTCATGTTATTCTTGGCTCTCAGCCTGCTAGCTAAGGTCTACGTAAGCAACTGTTTTCACACAAGAGATGTCACTTCATAGATGCAACTTCTTCTAAGTGTTTACATATATTTTCATGATAGTACATTAACTTAATAATATGTTACTATCCTGAATACCACTTACACATATAGCTTCAAATGAGTATTTTACATATATAATCAGTGCTTTACCTATTCAGTTATTCTACATAATCAGTTATTCTTCAGCATAGCCTTCTCATAGCAGGCTCCCATAACCGGCTCCAGCACCTCTGTGGGCTAATTTTTCACATACCAGTTTTAGCCTGGCTCATGTTTACTGCGCACACTCTTAGATAATACTTTTAGAGAATAAAAAATCTTCGTCACTTTACGTCTAGTGGGCAAAGCGTAAATGACGGCAGGTCATTCAGTAGGATGTCTGCATACTATGTCAGTGTTGCAGGCATACCAGGCGGATTTATTAAAATATTTTTTAGATGGCGGGGGAGCAACGCCCAAACAGCTTCGAGAAGCTCTTTGGGCATCAATCACACGAATCATCTGATAAAGTGAAAAAGTGCTCTGGTTCCTTTGGGGGTTTTCTCCTCCTGCTATCAAAAAAACGGAGGGCTGTTAAGGAACAGCCCCAGTCGTCTACAAGCTCCTTATATCAAGCGGTGCAAAAAAAAAGGGCGTTGTGCCTCAGGAAGTCTGGACGTGCTGGGAGTCAGACTTCCAAGGGCCCTTGGACAGTGAGAGCACCATTCAGTGTCCTCCCTGAGCCAAGATCCGTTGAGGAGGGGGCAGACCACCCCACCACCTATGGTGGTTGGGGCTCTGCGCTTCTCAGGGTGGGCACTCCTCAGTGTCTGAGGGCATTGGGGGCATCACCCCTTCTTCAGAGGGTTTAAGAGGAAGCAGAGGCTGGTCTCGAGAGGCTGGTATTTCTAGCACATTTTTTTGTTGGCGTGGAAACACCTGCCGATGGTGTCTCAGGGGGTCCTGTTCACGGTGGAACACGGCTACAAAATACATTTTTGTGCACGTCCACCTCGCTTCAACAGTGTTACACCCACCATAATGAAGCCAGAACAGGCTCTGGTTATGGAACAAGAAGTACTGGCCCTTCTAAGCCCACTTGACAGACAGTCAGGGTTTTACAGCCAGCATTTCATCGTTCCGAAAAAGGATGGTGGACTGCATCCTATATTAAAGAAATTTAAATGGTCCCATCAGGGCCTTCAAGTTCACTGTCAAGAGCATCGTGTCACATACTCAGTCCGAGCACTGGTTTGTCAGAATAAAACTGAAAGATAAATACTTCCATATATCCATCCTTCCCCAACACAGGTGGTACCTGAGGTTCACTTTTGGGGGCGAAGCGTTCCAGTATCGTGTTCTTCCATTCGGCCTAGCTCTGTCACCTCAAACGTTCACCAAAATTGTTGAAGCTGCATTAATTCCACTTTGTATTCAGGGTATACGTATCCTTTTTTAGGTGTGCTATGAGACTTCATGACAACGCGAGCACATCTGTCTCTGCCATTTTGCTTCAGTCAGCCATACACAGAGCTAAGGCCAATCCATCACTGTAAAACAGTTTCAGAGACTGTTAGGCCTCATGACAGCAGCATCCAGCATGATTCCATTTGGTATGCTGTACATGAGACCCCTACAGTGGTGGCTCAACTCCAAGTGGTTTTCCCTCAAGAGGAATCCTTTTCGCATGATCAAGGTCTTGTGGGACTGCCTTCGAGCCTTAAGTATGTGGAAAAAGCCCTGGTTCCTGTCTCAGGGCCCAGTGTTAAGGGGTGTCTGTCATCGCGTCATGCTTCTCTCACAGGCTGGGGAGTGACCCTGAGGGGCCTTCCCACAGCAGGACAGTAGGGAGAACATAATCGTCTGTGGCACATAAACTGGCTGTGTTTCTGGCCTTAAAACACTTTCTCCCAGATTTGAAGGGACCATCATGTTCTAGTCCACACGGACAAGACTTTGGTGGTCACTTACATCAACCATCAGGGGGGTCTGAAGTCATGACTGCTATGCAGGCTGGCACATCAAATCCTCCTGTGGGCCCAGAACAAAATACTGTCTGTCAGAGCAATGTATGTCCTGGGCCATCTGAACATGGAAGCAGACCTCTTGTCAAGATGGGGTGAGATCCGGGGATTGGACACTGTGGTGTTCCGCTGGGACTGGATGCCATTGTGCAGATGTGGCGGAGGCTATGTCTGTACGCATTTTCCCCGGTCGCTCTGCTCCCAGGAGTCCTGGAGAGGGTCCAGCAAGACGGAGTCTAGCTACTGCTAATAGCCCCGTTTTGGCCTACGAGGATCAGGGTTTCAGACCTCACAGCCCTGCTGGCGGATCTCCCGTGAGAGATACTCTTTAGGAGGGACCTTCTGGGTGATACTTTATCCTCGCCCCAACCTGTGAAAACTATAGTTGTGTGGTCTCTGGGGAGGCCCACCTCACAGGTGTCAATTCCAGTTCCTGGAGGGCCGCAGCTCTGCACAGTTTAGTTCCAACCCTAATTAAACACACCTGATCAAACTAATTGAGTCATTCTCTCCTGTTTGAAACCTAAAGTTTAGGGTGTTGACGCAGGATTGGAACTAAACTGTGCAGAGCTGCGGCCCTCCAAGAACTAGAATTGACACCTGTGTCATAGAGTGTGGAATTTCAACCGAGGTTGCTCAGACCATACTAAGTTCCATACTAAGTTTGAATTTCTCCAAAACGGCCTACCGTTCTCCCCTAGATAATGAGTCACTAGGGCAGGACCCGCTAATCCATCGCTTCCTCTGTGGAGCCATAAGGCTAAGGCTTGTCAGCACAAGCAGGGTACCGACATGGGACTTAACACTGGTGCCCGAGGGCATCTCTGTTCCCCCATTTGAGCCACTGCAGGAGGCGTCAGTTTCTGACACTAAAAACTGCTTTTCTATCAGCTATTTCGTCCCTAAAAAGGGTCGGTGACCTCCAGGCAATGTCGATTGCACCTTCATTTCTGGAGTTTGCTCCAGGCTTGTCTAAAGCCTTTCTTTACCCCAGACCGGGGTATGTGCCAAAGATTCCCACTCATGGGGCAGGACCTGCTGTGCTGCAAGCCCTTAATCTGCCCCCGATTCAGTCGTTGACCAGGAGAAACTAAATCTGCTCTGCCCAGTTAGGCCTCTGAATAAATATGTCCACAGAATTGCCCAGTGGCGAAAGAGCGAGCAGTTACTGTTTTGGACCCTCAAAGAGGGGGAGTCCTGCTAATAATTTACTTATCAGGCTTTTGGATGTCCTGCACCTAAATTTGTTAGGGCCCACTCCATGAGGGCTGTAGCGGCCTTAAAAGCTTCTATTTCGAGCTCTGCCATTTCTGCCAATTGTTTGGCGGCAGGATGGTCGATGCCATATACATTTGTGTGTCACTATCAACTCAATTTATTTCACAGTCAGCAGTGAGTCTGGTCTAGTGGGTATTGCTTTCCCCTAACGTTCTGGTTGGATGTAGCGTTGAAGTTTAAGATTCTTATTTGTTCAAGACACGTCACAAACAACAGCAAGGACAACGAAGAGGTTGTTGAGTCTGTCCAGCAGTTTTATGTGGACAACTGCTTGCAGTCATTTCAGTGTCAGCATCAGGTAAAGAAACTCATTAACAAAATGAAAACTTTGAGTTCCACATAAGGCAGAGAGCTAGCAATGAACCTAATGTGATTTCTAATCTATCCACTGAAGCAAAATCAGAGAGATGTGAGCTGGTGGTCAGAAAGTAAAACTGATCTGCAAAAGTCACACTTGGATTGATGTGGCACTGTTCAGAAGACACATTCAAAACACAGATCCATCTCTCCAAATGGTGTAACCTTATAGGGCCATGACACCCCCCTCTTTCGGTTCAAGTCTACCTAATTTTTTTTTTTAAATGCTTCGCAATGGGCGTGGAGTGCTGCGAACAGAGGGAGGAGTGGGCATGGCCAACAAAGCAGGGGAAAAAGAGGGGAGCGAACAACTGTCAGTTGGCTCACAAAATAAGACACAAATGAGACCCATGATTTTATAGTTTACAAAGGTCAGCTGGTATTATATAGATTAGGGTTTTATAGTGTGTCATAGTATAATCTGGCTGTACCTTTGGTACTGTACCAAAGAAACTCCACAGATGAAATGTTGAACATTGTGTTTAATGTATAGAAACACACAGACTGAGCCATCACATGGCAGAACAGCAGTATACAACAGAATACAAACCCATGAGGTTTGGGCACTTTTGTGCTAAACATGAAAACAAAATAAATAAAAATCTAGCCATTGGCATTATTGATCTAAACTTATTTTTATCACACCTTGGACCCTCTATACTGAGTAAACCAGACCCGAGCTACAACCCCAACTGCTCTAGGGCACTATCCCACAGTGACACAACACCTGAGCTTTTGATGTTTAACATCCTTCAAAAGGTTTGGATCATTATTGAACACTTCCAGACATTTTTTTTTGCAAAGTCTAGAAGTCGTTGCTGTGGTGTATGAGCAACCAGTAACTCTTTGTATTTCTTCGGGGGCCACAACAGCCAGCTCACAGATCGGGGCATTGGCGACGATGGTCGACACAGACCTTTCGATATGCCACACTCAGCTTTTTTCCTTTCTTGTATGCCTTAAGGACTTTCCTGTATCTCTTGATGACCTCCTCAGGATGACATGCTGAAACAGATAGAAATTTAGTATAACAAACTAACAAGTAGTGAATCGACACAGGAAAACACACACATAGATGCAAAGGGGTTGCAAAAAGTACACACACACATCTAGATTATTATAGATTATTATATATTAATCATTGTAAATATACTGATTGTTATTACTGTTTTATCCTAAAATGTTGATTGTTAAATGTACAGTTTATTCTGATTTATTATTGTTATTTGATTTGTATTTTTATTTTGTTTTTTTATTTTTCTTCTTTTTTTTTAACTACTACTATTTACTGTTTACTATGTTTTTTTTACTATATATGTATGCTATTTAATGTAAACTTTAAATAATGCTTTGGCAATACATTTGTAACATTTGTCATGCCAATAAAGCAATTATTGAATTGAATTGAATTGAATTGAGAGATAGACACAGATGTCTACATGTCTGACACACATGATGGGTGCAGCATTATTTCTTGTTTGTTTTTATGTACTGTCTGTATTGCTTGTTATTTGCTTTGGCAACACTGTATTTTAACAGTCATGCTAATACAGCGCTTTGAATTTAATTGAATTAAATTGAGAGAGAGACAGACAGACAGAGTGAGAGACAGAGAAAGAGAGAAACACAGAGGGGAGCAGCCTTATTTCCTTTCCCTCTTTACACTTACCTCTCTGCTTGCCATGGTGCCTTTTTTCCTTCTCTTTTTTCTTCCTCTTGTCCTTTTTCTTGTGACACTAGTGGTGGTGCTTCTTTTTCTTCTTGTGTCTTTTCTTCGATTTCTTTCTTCGATTCTGTCTGAATCGGAAGAATCAGTTGATGAGGATGAGGAGCTGAATGAAGAGGAACTGGATGGACTTGAGGACGAAGAGGAGCAGGATGGACTGGAGGATGAAGAGAAAGAAGATGCACCAGGAGACAAGTTGGCAGAGGAAGATGTGTCAATTGTCCAACCGTCATCTTTACCTACAACATAATGGAAAATACAATACCAAATGCATTACTAACTATGATGATACAAGTCAACTACATTTTTATCAACATTTACATTGATTAGGACTTTCAGTTTCACTGATTCATCAAATCATGATCTCATCATTTGGACAGATGTGTCTGTTGTCAACCAATGCTACAGATACTATCTTCCAGGTATTAACTGTGTATTGTTTGGGTAATAACACGCTTATGCTCTGATGAAGGTCTTGTCACCGTGAAATGTTGGCCTTTCTACCACTCAAGGGTAGAAGTATGGGCCTTTATATTTTATATTTTAGAAGTATGGGCCTATATATTTTATAAAGCACTCAAGTATGATTGTCAGCTGTGCAAACATGTTTTCCCAAGAACGTGTTAGGTCTGCTTAATTGACCCAGATGTTGGCGGAGGAAGTCTGTCTCCTTAGTCAGGTCACTGATTTTTTTTGGCCTCACAGAGCTTAAGCTGCTTATTCTTAATATGTAAAAATGCTGTTGGAGCTACAGTTGCCTCAGTATCTGGAATAATAGGATAGAGAATTAAAAAAGCTCTAATCATAAAAGCCAGATGAAGGTAAAACAAAATAATGAGCAGCTGGCTCTAGATATCTGAACTGGCTCTCTGGATGAGTGAACATAAGTGTAGAACTATCATCCATCATCAGTGAATATATAATTGGATATGTACTATCATTATATACATACAGTATACACTATTTTAGGTTATGTCTCGATAACGGTACAATATATATCTTGATATTTTGCCTAAACCTTGAGTTAAAGCATACAATCACACCAGTATGATGATTCTTGTTTGACTATTTTGAAGCCAATTCAGTTATTCTAGACTAAGTTTTACCAGCTCGACCATATATACTGGCGCCAGCAGATGCAAGAAAACACGAACACGTGCATGCACACACAAATAATTGGACACTTCACTAATCTGGTTGTATTATGTAGTGCAAATCTATCAGTCCATGTTATCCTTATCAAACATCTTTAATGAAAAGAGAGCAGACAGTCTTTCTTACCGTCACCGTTGTTGTCTATGTGCACAGCATGGTCCACAGGTGTAGCTTTCTTTTTACTGGAAGTAACCGCTGTTGACTTCTTTCTCTTTCTCCAGACAGTACCTGAATTTATCTCGGTATTTTGCGCATCGCCGCTGGGAACACTGGTACCGGACATTTTACCAGAACGTGTATTCATTCTTCATCTATGCTTCAACTTGTTGAGTGAGTGAAGGATGGGCGTATCTGTCTAGGTTGTGACCGGTTGTCAATTATCAATGTACAGTGGTGATGCAAGGTGATTGACAAGTTGACAACCAGCCAATATGATGAAGAAGGCCGGATGGCTCCTCCTCCAGCCCATATAAGGGAGCTTATAGAAGGGAGAACTAATTCTAAAAGAAGACACAGAAAAATAATCTAATAAACGCAGAAAAAAAGGCTTCTAAGAAGACGGATGAGATGCCAAAAATGCAAACACAAAATGAAATTAAAGGAATCAGTTTGTGTGGACAACTATGGATGTTAAGTTTATTCTTATTGCATGAAATGACAGCATACATGGGTATTTTGGTCCAGAATTCTAGTGAAAATGAAATTTAATTTAACTCTATTTAATTGTGAGCTGATAAGAGTGCCCAATATATCTTAATTCATGTTAACATTAGTTTCTAGAAATACACTACTATACACTTCACCACTTAATATTAATGTACAAGATCACACGTCAAAATGTTGTAAGGTTATAGATCTGCTATTTTTAGAACAAAATACTGAAAAAAATTAAACACTTTTGAAACATATTACACACATTTTATGGAGGTTCCTGGCGCAAAATATTTTCAGATGGGGTCCATGGCCAAATACATGTTAATTTGGGAGTCATTGACATGAAAATGTTTGAGAATCACTGTTCTGGCCAAAACCCTGGCCTATGTCATTATTATCTTTATTTGTATATATCTTCAGGGTTTGCAAAAACCATAACCACAGAAGAAGGAAACTGAGGAGGTCAATTAGACACAAATCTATATTCAGCAAGTCAAAGGTCTCCCTCTTCAACTGGATGCGCTTTGTGTACAGGTATGCTATGGCATAGTTATATGATTTTAGTCTGTCTATGATAAAAAAAGTGCTTATTTCAATAGAAATACTGTATAACTGTGCTGTCATAAACAAAAACTGGAGACTATGTACTAAAGCTTGTGATTATTATGTTATGGAGCATCTCTAGACTCATTATGATAACAGGTGCTTTGAGTTATTTTTACTTTTGTGATTTATTTTGCTAAAAGGTGTAATTTATAGCTTGAATTCTTGACAGTTTAATTATGGAAATATGTTTAATTGTTGTTACTTATAGGATGCTGTATTGGTCAGCATTAGGCGTGGTGGAGCAACATGAGTGTCTGACTCTTGAAGCTCAATGGCAATTAGCACACTCAATCTATATGCTCTGGCAATTAATATTAATATTAGAAGGGTTTTACAAATATCCTACAGTATTATTTGTCCCAAATGTATTGACAGAGCTCTGTATACAATACCACAAAACATATTTTCCATAATTATTGCTGTTTTTGTCTACACAGCGGTGGACAATTTCCATATCCTGAGGTGCAGTAGATGCAAACTTTGTGTATTAAAGCAAAAAGATCAAAAGAACTGTGGTAAAATAATTATTTTCCTTGTTTTATCAGATTTGCACAAGGCCTACGTCAAGTGCACATGATCAATAATGACATTTCTGGAAGCTCAGCAACCCTGTCCAAGATGGCTCAAAAGCTGAAAGATGTGTACACTACTGCAATGGACAGATATCAGCAAGCAAGAGGCCAGTACATTGGGGGGCGCCAGCAGTTTGTCACCGTTGATGAGAGCCACTTCAGACACAAAAGAAAGGCAATCACTATTATCAAGATAGTAATGCAAATTACCACTGAATGATAGATTATTCATTTTGTTTAAAGAAGAATAATTCCTTATATTTTATGTTTTCAACAGTACAGATGGGGATGAATGGCTGGTGGGTGGAAGAGGAAAAAGTGGGTGTTTGGGATGCTAGGTGTGAACCAGAGAGGGAGAAGACATGCAAAGCCTGTTCTTCGCTTACTCGAAAGAAGAAGAAGGAGAGATCTGGTGCCACTTATAGCTCACCATGTTAAAGTAGGATCGACAATAATAAGTGATGAGTGTCGGGCATATCGCAATGCTTTACCTCAGCTAGGTTACACCCATTTCACTGTCAATCATAGTGTGTCATATGTTGATGCCCAAACAGGTGCACATACTCAGCACAAAGAGAGGGCCTGGAGAACGGTTAAGGAAAATGTAAGACTCAGGGGGAATCGAACAGAGGAGGTACTGGAGTTATTGAATGGCATAAGTGGCTTGCCCGTAAGCATTGCAAAGGGCCTTTAGGAAGGATAATCCATGACATTGCTGTGATGTATGGACATGTACCTCAGAAATTCTGTTTATCCAGTATTTAGCACAACAAGTGCCAAAACCTCATGGGTTTGTATTCTGTTGTATACTGCTGTTCTTCAATGTGATGGCTCAGTATGTGTGTTTCTATACATTAAACACAATGTTCAACATTTTATCTGTGGAGTTTCTTTTGTAAAATACAGTACACAGAAAAAGCCTATGGGTGGAACAAGGTTGAGGTACAAAAATATCACATAAAATTTCTGTAGTTTGAACTTGTTCCATCCATTTCACTGGTATTAGTAGATGGTTAACAAACTATGAACAACTGATCTGTAAAGTGAGAGTTAATATATTAGTTAAGTGTTAGTTATTAGTTTATGTATGTTATTGGGACGTTATTTTAAAGTTGCAACTATTCCTCATTTACTAAGTTAATAAATGAAGAATAGTTGCAACTTTAGAATAACGTCCCAATAGCATATATAAGCTATTAACTGATACTTAACAAGTCTTTAGTAAGTAATTTACTAACAGCTTGTTCATGATCTATTACTATTTTATTAGGTATAGTTATGAATCATTAAAATACAGTTAGCAAGTCATTTATAACTTGTTAACTAACAGCTTGTAAGTTATCTATTGGCTATTGGCTATTATCTATAAGGCACAGTTATTAATAATTAACAAACTATTAACTTTTGCTTAAGTCATTTATAACTCATTAACTAACAGTTTATTAATGATCTATTAACTAATTATAACGCATAGTTATTCTAAAGTGTTACTGTTCCATCAAACTGCGAACAAAATATCCCACAAAAAATATGGGAAAAATGCATGGTATTTACCATCAATCAGTTTTGAAACTGTTGTTAAAAGTTCAAGAAACCCTGGAGTATTTTTAAAAATTTTAACAGACTTGTGTGTGTGTGTTGAGCATCATTTAAGAAAACGTTAGTACCTGTTAGCTTTAATTGTTCGGAAAACTGGATAGTTTTGAGCTTTTGTCAGCTAATTTCATCTTCCGGGTTTAAAATCATTATTGGGGCAGAATCAAAATCGATAATGTAGTGCTATCTGCCTGTCCAGAGATGACGCGTTGGTTTCTCCTTATTATTCATAGCTGAGTCTTCTTATCCTATGAGAAGAGCCTGCTTCTTAACTATTTATGGCTGCATGTGCTTTCCGATGACAGACCAATATGGACAGACCACAGACCTGCCAAGCTGTGAGACAGCAAACTGCATGTTTCAGCTTGCATATGAAAGTCTGCATTCAGATATTATTGGATAGTGTCTACAGTTTTGAACTTGTGGCAAAAAAAACTATAATTATATACACTTAATTGTCAGTGCAAGAAATGCACGTGAATTAGAACTCTACAAATAACTATAGTACAAATACTATTTGTTAATATTTACATTTTAATATACAAATACACTTGAAAACATTAATTAATTGGATCACCATAGATCCTTTTCACATTTCCAGGTTTCTCAGCAGCAGTTGGGTAAACTTAGAGCACAGTGAATGGGAGAGTACAACAAATATATTTTTTACAATCCTATTTGCTGAATAAAAGAAAAAACGCCACAATGGTGTTATCAAGACTTTCAGAAAAAGGGGAAAAAATAGTGTGAAACTGATGATGACAGCCAGAGGACAGAAAAACATCAAATTTACTCTTAGCCACATAGACACTGCATTAGAAACACCTCACCATAAGTGGTAATTTTTTATTTTTTTTTTATAATTTTTTTGTGATTTGACGTAAAGATAATATAATACATAAATGCATATAAATGTTCATCAAAATATTAAAAACTTTCAAGGATTTAAGATTATGATGACTGTTAAACACGTTGTAACAGTCTTGTGAAAAGGGTCCATGGAGCAACATTCAGTGACAAAATGTGAAGTTCTTAAAAAGAAAAATGTGTGTATGAATGGCTTAAAAGCTCACCTCACTCCAGACCAACATGGTGCCGAAGATGACTTGCAATCCATCAAAGAAGTTGTCTCCAATGATGATGACAGTAGCACCTCCTGTTGTCCACCCTTCACTTGGACTAATGGCTTTGATACAAGGTGCAGCTGCTTCCAGAAACACCACAGGACCAATTAAAGGAACAAGAAATATGAAAACTGACTTTAATAATGAGTACTTGTAGCTGTCTATTGTCTGAGCATTACTTAAAAGCATGGTATATGATTTGGTACATAAACTATTTTTGTTATGCTGGTTGAAGGTCTCTTCATATCTTAATAGCACTCATTAAGATAAGTGGCCGAAATATATTTGTATGTACTTTGTATGTAAAAAGCATAACTTTGTCCAATCAAAATATTCTGTCCAAACATTACAATATGTTGTCCTACATGTCAAGATATAGATTAACATCAACACCCTTTTTGCACAGACAGGAAACATCATCACTGCATACTACAGTAATATTACAAGTAGGACCACAAAGAATCGGTTATTTAAAGGTACAGTTTGTAAGTTTGACACCCAGTGGTTGAGCTAGGTATTGCACTACCGGTTCAAAACACACGCAAGAGCAAGTTGCCAGATTGACGACAATAACAGGAGAGTGCCTGACTATGCCTGATTTAAATCATGTTTTAAATAAAAGCAATAGCATGCGATAGAAGGAATATTTTCCATAATAAAATGAGTTTTTGTCCTAAACAACACCTGGCATTTATATTTTGAAAATGGCTTTTATTTCTCACAGCTAAAAAAACAGGATAGACTGACAATGATCACCTCAGGTACACCTCATGTGCTTTAATCAGTGTTACATGCTAATAATGTGAGTTTGAATGCCATTTTACATGACATTTATTGCCATACTACTAAAAACAGCAGCAGTTTACCTCAGATCTTAAAAATAAAATAAACAATTTGAAATTAAACTTTAGAACTGTGACTCAGTGCAAGCCAACTTGGACTGATTGTAAGCCAACTTGAAAGTTGAAGATTGTAAACTGTACCATTTCATTGGAGTGCAGTAAGTGCACATATATGTGCACTCACTGCACATTGGAGTGCAGTAAGTGCACATTCTGAATGGCTGTATTTAAATTTCTGTTGTGCTGTGTCTGGTGCAAACAGCTCAATTGCTTATGATTGCAAATCTCATCACGTAGCGTGTTGTTAGGACACAGGGTTACAATGTAACCTGCTTACCTAATGTTTACGCTTGTAATATTTACGTTATTTGCTAATTAATAACCACCTCATGTGGAACTCTGAATCTGCGTCTCATTTTGGAGGCTGCTATACTTTCCACCGGAGGTTGCATTTTCGGTCGTGGACACATGCTTTGGGAGCCTTCATGACTAAATGAATCAAACACTCCACCAAGGCAACTTGGGGTGCTAAAAAATATAATTGGCTTAACTGCAATTGGGCAGGTTAAAGGGACCAAAACAAACTCAAGAGTTTTCAGTATTTAACGCACATTTTCAAAGCAGAATATCTGACTTTAACATTGTTTTTCAGATAAACAAGAATGTTCGCTTAGCATGTTTCTTAAATATCTGAAAACATATTATGGTATTTTTATGCTTTAGAAGAGCCAAAAACTTAAATATGTAAATATATATTTACTCAGTTTTTATATTAATTTCGGTAATATTACAGTTTTTTTTCTGTCCAAGGTCCATATACTGTATAATGTGTGATGTCAGTGAGAACATATGGCAAGTCTTGAAGATCATATTGATCCTTTTTTGTCTGTTTCTTTTTTTAACCAGGGAAAAAAGGCTTGATTGTTTGTGTATACATGTGTCTGTCTCTGTGTGTGTGTGTGTGTGTGTGTGTGTGTGTGTGTGTGTGTGTGTGTGTGTGTGTGTGTGCGTCCCTCTCTGTGAAACCACAGCTAATGTTGCATAATCTGTTTCTGAGAAAAAGACAAAGTTGCATAGATGTAAAAATTACAATATGCTATTTCTGTTTATTGCAGTTATTAATAGATTAAATATCAAGGCTTTGAGATACATACTTTATTTACATTTTTAACATAAATCAATTATTAGAAATTGCTCTGCCATGATGGCGGTGCAGTGGTGCAGTGGGTAGCGCTGTGACCTCACAGCAAGAAGGTTGCTGGTTCGAGCCTCAGCTGGGTCAGTTGACATTTCTGTGTGGAGTTTGCATCTTCTCCCTGTGTTTGCGTGGGTTTCCTCCTGGTGCTCCGATTTCCTCCACAAGTCCGAAGACATGTGCTATAGATGAATTGGGTAAGCTAAATTGTTCATAGTGTATGCATGTAAATGAGAGTGTATGGGTGTTTTCCAGTGATGGGTTGCAGCTGGAAGGGCATGCGCTGCGTAAAACATATGCTGGATAACTTGGCGGTTCATTCTGCTGAGGCGACCTCTGATGAAAGGGACTAAGCCTAAAAAAAAATTAATTAATAATTCTCTGCCACGCCCAATAATAATTTAATAAAAAAATAATAATTTGAAAAATGTAATTGTTTTTTATGATTTTTGAACCATCACATAACAAAGTTTTTTGGGGTTTTTTTCCACAAAAATAATTTTCCCACAAATGTATCATATATCACGGAGAATTTCAGCAAATCTCTGACATGACCATACTCCAATATTAAAGATACCAATTTTTCTGTCAAAAAAGCAAATCACAAAAAATTACTAATCTGGGTCACACACACACACACACACACACACACACACACTCACGCACGCACGCACGTACGCACACACGCACACACGCACACACACACACACACACACACACACACACACACACACAGGGATTGGACAATGAAACTGAAACGCCTGGTTTTAGACCACACTAATTCATTAGTATGGTAAAGGGCCTACTTTTGAGGCCAATACAGCATCAATTTGTCTTGGGATTGACAGAAGTCCTGCACAGTAGCCAAAGGGATTTTGAGCCTTCTACTTGCAGAATAGTGGTCAAAGCACTACGTGATGATGGTGGAGGTAAACGTTTCCTGACTCACTCTTTCAAAACACCCCACAGTGGCTCAATAACATTTTGATCTGATGACTGTGCAGGCCATGGGAGTTGCTCAGCTTCACTTTCATATATTTTTTTCACTTTGCAACAGAGATCACTGCACATGCTCGAGTGAAGTCATTCTTGTTATTACGGTTGCTGCAACCTCATTGCTTGTGTTTGGCTCCATTGTGTGGATTTGTAATTTCCATTTTTATCATAAAATACATCCCCATTCATTACTATTTTATTTTTCTTATAGAGGGTGAACGCAGCAGCGGAAGATGCAAGCCAGGACCCGGGAAATGGTCTCTCCTCCTCCGCCTCCTGTTTCGAGATCCCAACAGAGAACCAATTTGTCCCCCTCGGATCATCGCAAGACAGATCGTTTGACACATCTGTAATAACGTACGCACTTACTGTTTTCCCGGTGCTCATGCTACTGATGTCTCTGCCAAGGTACCCTGATTGCTGAAGAACAGAAGCTGCTCTTTGTTAATAAAAGGAATGTTTGGTGAGAGTGTCTTAGGTTTTTCCGTGCTGATGGTCTGAACCCCAGTAGAGCTGGAGAGGAACTCCTGTCGGACAACAGGATGCTTCATTCTGTTTGACTAGTAAGTCAAAATTCACATTATAGCCAATTAGACTCGTCCCACTTAAATTACAGAAATGCATAACTGGCTCACCCCATAGAAACTGTGTCTGTTCCTCGTATTATTAGATCAAGAAGTAAATTTCTAGAAAAAGTTCTAGAAAAAAATCTAATAAGGATCAAACCAGAAAAACAGCAAATAAGTGAAAAAAAAATAATTTTTAAAGTTCAGTCTTCTAAACATCAGGTCACTTGCACCTAAAGCATTTACTGTAAATTAAATAATAACAGACATTCAATTTCCACTAGGGATGAGCACCTCTGTAAACGCATAGAATATAGCTACAACAATCCTAGATTTTTGTTGACAAGCCCAAATCTGAAAAAAAGTTGGAACAGTATGGAAAACGCAAAAAAAAGTAATGATTTTCAAATGTACTTTGGCTTGTATTTCATTGCAGACAATATGAACACAAATTATTTCATGTTTTGTCTGGTCAACTTCATTTCATTTGTAAATATCTATCCTTTCTTTTTATTCAGACCAGCAACAAGTTCCAAAAAAGTTGGGGCAGGAGCAATTTAGGGCTAGTAATCAAGTAAATTGGTTAAATAATGATGTGATTTGAAACAGGTGATGTCAACAGGTGACTGTAATTACAATTTAGTACAAAAGCAGTATCTAAGAAAGGTCTAGTCCTTTTGGAGCAAAGATGGGGAGAGGATCACCAGTTTGACAACAAATACATGAGAAAATTTTTGGAATGTTTAAAAACAATGTTCCTCAAAGAAAGATAGAAAGACATTTGGATAGTTTACCTTCAACAGTGCATAACATAATTAAAAGAATCAAGGAATCTGGAGGAATTTTAGTGCGGACAAGTGCGCAAGCCTAAGCTGAACTACTGTGATCTTCAATCCCTCAGGGGGCACTGCATCAAGAATCCTTATTCAGCTAGAAGCAATATAGACTAGGACTACTGCGCAAACCTTTGTAAAAGTACCACAATACATAATTACAGCCACAAAATGTCAGTTAAAATTGTACTGTGCCAAAAGGAAGCCCTATGTTAACAGTGTCCAGGGGCACCGCCATCTTCTCTGGGCTCAGAGGCATCTGGGATGGGCCATCCCACAGTGAAAACATGTACTGTGGTCAGATGAATCAGTATTTCAGGTATTTTTTGGAAGAAATGTATGGTGTGTCGTCTGGACTAAAGAAAAAAAAAGGATCATCATGTTACCAGCAACAAGTCCAAAATCCAGGGTCTGTCATGGTATGGGGTTGTGTCAGTGCCCTTGGCAAACTTGCACTTCTGTGATGGCACTATTAATGCTGAAAAGTACATAGTGATTTTGGAGCACAATATGCTGCCTTCCTTTCCAGGGACACCCATGCTTATTTCAACAAGACAATGCAAAACCACATTCTGCACACATTACAAAGATCTGGCTGAGGAGGAAGAGGATACGGGTACTTGACTAGCCTCCCTGCAGTCCTGACCTGTCTCCAATAGAGAATGTGTGGAGCATTTTGAAGAAATTTTAATTTGTGTTTATTTTGGAAAAAAAAAGATAATATTCATTCATTCATTTCCATTTCGGCTTAGTCCCTTTATTAATCTGGGGTCGCCACAGCGGAATGAACCGCCAACTTATCCAGCATATGTTTTACGCAGCGGATGCCCTTCCAGCTGCAACCCATCTCTGGGAAACATCCATACACACCCATTCACACTCATACACTACGGACAATTTAGTCTACCCAATTCACCTGTACCGCATGTCTTTGGACTTGTGGGGGAAACCGGAGCACCCGGAGGAAACCCACGCCAACACAGGGAGAACATGCAAACTCCACACAGCAACGCCAACTGACCCAGCCGAGGCTCGAACCAGCGACTTCTTGCTGTGAGGCGAACGTACTACCCACTGCGCCACTGTGAGGCCCAAAAAGATAATAATAAATAATAATAAAAGTCATGAGGAACACATAAAAATAATGTTTGTTGCATAGTATGCAATGAAAAAGTCAAAGTAAATTTAGAAATGACTACTTTATTTTTTATTTGCGTTTTCCTTACTGTCCCAACTTTTTCTGATTTGGGGTTGCTAAACTGTTGCTAAACTAACAAATAATCGATCATCACCGAAAAATAGTTGTGATGACTTCATAATTTTTTTTCAGTGATAAAATAGAAGGCTTCAGACAGAAAATAAAATATGTTAAACTTTCTGCACTGTGTTATAGTTCAGATACATTAAGCATTACACTAAATCAAAATAATCTACAGTGCTTACACATCATAGGACAGAAAGAGCTAGATTAACTTATCAATACCTCTAAATCAGCTACATGTATGTTAGATCCAATTCCAACAAAATTACGTAAGGAGTTGCATCCTGTAGTAGGAAAACCTCTTCTTAATGTTATCAACTCTTTGTTATCTTTAGACCACATTTCAAACCCTTTAAAGCTAGCTGTTATTAAGCCTCTTATTAAGAAACCACAACTTGATCCCAGTAACTGCTAATTATTGGCCATTTCACATCTTCCATTCATGTCTAAAATAGTTGTGTCTGCCCAATTATGCTCCTTTCTACAGACGAACAAAGTTTTTAAAGTGTTTCAGTCAAGTTTCCCGCCTCATGATAGTACGGAAACCGCTCTAGTGAAAATAACCAATGATGTACTCTTAGCTGCTTACTGAGGTTGCATTTTGTTACTAGTTTTACTGGACCACTGTGCTGCATTTGACACTATCGCTCATGATATTCTCATAGATCGCTGGGACAATGATTTAATTCATACTTAACTGACCGTTACCATTTGTTACCGTTTGTAAATTTAAATGGACTGCTTTCACAAGTCAGGTCAGTGAAGCATGGAGTCCCTCAAGGATCAGTTTTAGGCCCTTTGTTGTTTACAATATACATGCTACTTCTGGAAGACATTATTAGAAGGCAAGGGATCAGCTTTCACTGCTATGTAGATGATACTCAATTATATATTTGAGTCAACTGACCTGTCTAAGCTAACTAGGTGTAATAAAGATGTAAGAGACTAGATGACTGGCGATTTCCTTTGTTTACATTAGGACAAAACAGAAGTGTTACTTAATGGGCCAAAGTCCTGCACACAGTAGATCTCACAACTCAACCTGGAATTAGAGGGATACAATGTTAGTATTAGCTCTACTGTAAAAGATCTGGGTGTTATTTTAGACAACAACTTAACCTTTGAAAACCATATCTCCCATGTCACAAAAAACACCTTCTTTCGTGTGAGAAATATCACAAAGTTATGAAGCATGCTATCTATCTCGGATGCAGAACAGCTAGTTTATGTTTTTATGACTTTTAGACTGGATTACTGTAAAGCTCTGTTCACTGGTTGCCCAGCATCCTCCATTAATAAACTTTAGTTTGTGCAAAATGCAGCTGCCAGAGATTCTTACCAGGTCAAGAAAATATGACCATATCATCCCAATTTTATCCTCCTTGCACTGGCTGTCACTTAAGTTCTATATTGATTATAAAATATTGCTTTTTATCTATAAAGCTTTAAATCTAGCTCCTGTTTATCTAACCAACCTTCTGTCTCACTACAATCCAACCCGCTCTTAAGTATCTCAAAACTCAGGGCTTCTGGTAGTACCCAGAATAGCAAAGTTTACTAAAGGGGGCTTCTCATTTATGGCAATGTCCTAGGCTTAGACACTCTCTCTGTTCAAAACTAAATTAAAGACCTATCTTTTTAGTAAAAAAAGTATACACACAATGCATTACATAACGGTATGTTGCATGAGTGTGCTCTATGCAGGTGAGTGGGCTTGACAAACCACCAGTAGGACACTCTCATAATGCACCAGGCATTTTGTTAGAAATACTTCTATGCTTTATATGTTTGTTTTTATGTTTGTTTATATAAATCCTATTTTCATTTACAGCATTTCATTTTTGCAGCAGCTACGCTAATTATTTTCTTTGTTTTCTATTTCAACCTGGGGATGCCCATCCCAAGACCTCTACAAATTATGCAGTGCCATTGATGGGATCCAAGACCTATGAAGAGACCTATGACTTTGAGGACAACACATAAGAAGAGATGAAGCCAACCATCAAGGACTTAGAGAACAACACATACACTTAATAAACTTTATTAAACATGTACACATGGACATCACCTATATGCTATAAAATTGCAAGTTAACTATGTAGTTGGATATGATTTAAATTAGCAGGAGAGCTGCTGCTAAACTCTCCATTGACTAGCCATCTCTGCTGGAAGGGTGCCATCACGCTTTTCTCCTGTTATACAGCTCATCATGCATCAAAGAGATGCAACGCTTCTGGGACAAATCCTTCTCACACAGGGTGCCTGTCAAGAGTTTTTCCAAGCTGGACCTTCATGAAATGGAGGAAATTGAAATGTCCAGCCCACCGCAGGTTGAACTCTCTGTGGCAATGCACCTCACCCTAACTGGCGTGCGGACAGGCTGTCTGCATCTTTTTTCAAAAGATTTACCACTCCTCTGTGCTGACTGTCAGAGCCCTAAATGCCACCACATTGCTTACAGCTTATCAAGCTGAACTTATGGAAGAGATGGGGTGACAAATTGATGCTGGGTCACCCAACTCAGCACTATGGGAGGAGATCTGCATCATCGCAGACCTCAACCTGTGTTCCTCGAGAGGAGCTGTCCAGAGCTGCACCCGCAGCATGGGCTTACCTGTTGTGGGTGAGAGAGCCCTGTGGCTATCTGGCCTATCAGAAAAAGAGAAGCTGGATTTCCTGAATGTGCCTGTGGAGCCAAAAGCCCTTTTTGGGGCTGGAGTGGCCGAAATGCATTAATGATGCAAGTTATACAAAAAGATTCAACAAGGGTCTCCTCAGCAATCCTCTTGCTCGACCCTCTCAGATGGCACATCCTGTTTTCCCTTCTGCATCCAGAGGAGGGCAGTCAGAACATAGAAACCCCAGGCCTCCCAGCCACCACCTCAACATGTCGCTTCACACTCAAAACAGCCCCAGCCTAGAGGCAAATACTCTTTCATGACTGCAGCTTCTAGACATCGCCCTTCCAACCCTCAAGGAGGAAAAAAGAGGCAGGTGACCTAATCAGCATGCAAGTTAAAAGCACAGAGAAAGACTACAGCACTCACAGAGTCTCTGTATCTTTCCTCTCACAGGCTGCACCCAGAAGCCAGACTCTCAAATTCTCAAATCAGGAACGCAGTTAGGTGTAGTTTCCTTGAGAAAAGTAGTGACAACAGATGAGTCACACACTGGCTGGGGGGATGATATGCGAGGGCAGAATAGTGAAGAAAAAAATGACTCATCTCACTACAGAAAGCTCATATAAACTTCCTAGAACTGCTAGCAGTGTTTCTGGCATTGAAACAGTTTGCACCATTTCTACAGAACCACCACATTTTGGTCAGATCAGACAACACAATGGCGGTGGCATACATAAATGGCCACGGTGGCACACGTTCTCCTCAGTTTTACAGTCTGGCACAAAAGCTGTTTATGTGGGGCATGAACAACTGTCATTCCTTAAGACCAACTCATGTCCCAGGAATATTGAATATGGTGCAGGTCTCCTGTCCAGATGGAATCCTCTGTACGGAGAATGGACTCTCCACCCAGAGATTTGGCTGAGCTGCCGTAGATCTTTTCGCCTCAAACAACAACACAAATTGTTTTTCTATGTTTTTCTTTCTTGTGAGAGACGGTTCACCTATAGGTGTGGATGCTCCAGCGCACCTGTGGCCAAACGCTCTGCTTTCGCATTTCCTCCAATGATTCTGATCGCGCCGACTCTAAGAAGAGCGAGAGTACACAGGCACTCTGTAATTTTAATTGCTACAAACTGGCCAGTGAAATAACTAAGATATTTCAGCTCCTGTGCGGTCAGCCCTGGCCTCTTCTGTTGTGCAGGGATCTTCTCTCACAAGCACACAGGGAGATTTTTCACCCAGCACCGGACAAAGTGGCTCTTTGGGCCTGGCCCGTGAGAGGTTAAACCTGAGTGTCACAGGTTTACCGGCGAGGGTAATAGAAACTATTCAGAAAGTGAGAGCAACTTCAACACACTCTGCATATGACAAGAAATGTGGTGCACAAAATTGTTTAAATCCAATGTTGTCACTGCGATAACTGCATGCCATGTGAGGATCAACGGAAAAAATATTGGTCAACACCCGCTTGTGAGCCAGTTTATGAGAGGAGCGCAGCATATGAACAAAGTTTCAAAGCCGCAGATTCCACTATGGAATTAATTTTTCCAAGCCACCTCTTGAACCGATGGAAAACATTGATTTAAAGCTCTGTAGTGATCAGCAGTAAAGTCCGAAACTTGTGGAAATGAAGTTGTGGAAATTCATTTCCAATATCCACAAATCCGGCAGCTAACAAAGTGGACACAAATTTGAATATTTCACTTCATATACCTTTAAATTCAAGTAATCATGTATATATTTAATATGCACAGTTTGAAATACTCCACTGTATGAAACTTTGCTTATTAATGTTTATATGTGAATGCTTAGGTAAAAAGCAACATTTCATAGTGATGTTTAGACTTTATATATTCAGAACAATAACTTGGTTAAACTAAAATATTTGAGACTCTTTAATATAAAAACAGCTTTACTGTACTATAACTATGCAAATGCCGATCACACTATGGATGACACCCTCCAGTGACCACCTCACAGGATCATCCAATCACAACGCTGTATTTGAAAGGCACCATCTTTTCAATCCCACTTTCCGGAGAAAGGATAAAACATTCTCTCAAAAGAAGTTGAAGGTGTGAGTGGTGGTAATACACGTGTGTGGTGGTGATACACAAGGTAGTAGTGGTAGTATACAATTTGTGTGGTTTTCAATGCAAGTGTTACACCACTGTATGTCTGCAAGACAAAACAAAAGGATTTTCTGCACGTTTCAGGCTATCTGAATTGCTCAAAGGCTTCAGAACTTTGCTGTATGTTCCAGCAAGAATTTTCATAGTGATTGTATTCACAGTGCTTTTTCCAAGGCATCTGAAACCATCGCTTTAGGACTACCACCTCCAGAAAATTTGCGTGTCCCAGATTTCTAGGAACTCTACCTTCAAGGATAAAGATGTCGGCATGTCCCAGACATCAGAACCACCACCTCCAGAAATCTCCAGTTTTGCATGTTCCAGAATCTCCAGATTTGTTCTTCTCAAAGCTCAAGAGAGCCAAGTCTGCTTGTTCCATGCCTCAAGACCTGCAGGAAGATCCTTCCAACCACTGCATCAACAGCAGAAACGTAAAAAAAACCACTTCCAAACCTCTGTCACACTTTATTTTGATGGTTTTGATCTCATTATTCTACAGATTTGGCCAGATAATAAACACCTTTATATTTGTTTAATTAGCCATATTTGATTGTTAATTATTTTGACAGTCGAAGCTATTGATATTTATACACACAATAAGAGTGGAGTGACCAAAATCTCAATATTATTATTAATACTGTTCATTTTAATGTTCGAGCCAAACCAAAGAAATTACTATATTATTATATTACTATATTATTACTATATTATATTAGATTATAATAGTGTGGAGCTTAGTCCTCTTGAAGGGCTAAAGGCTCATTCTACAAGATTTATGAAAAGTCTTTTGTTTCCAGAATGTGTCTGTAAAGTTTCAGCTCAAAACACCCATCAGATTATTTATTATACCTTTCTGGATATTGGAATTTTCTGTTCTGAACACAATGTAGCTGTTTTTGTTGCCTGTGCCTTTAATGATAGTTCTCCCTGGCCACCGTTCCCACGTGCCTGTCAGAGTGTGCCTCAATCACCGGCTGCGTGATAAGCAGCACAGTGCCAGACATGAAGGAAGCAGATCTCACATAACGTTTGTGAGAAATACTACTGTAAGAACTTTCCCAATCATTATTATTTGATGTATTTGGTGTGGAGGTAAAGCCTTTATGCAATCACCGCCGTGATTGGTCTGTCAGCCAACAGACATGGTGTAATTGTTGTTTCCAGGATTGGTCATGCCTGAGGCAGTTTGCATAGTGAAATATCTCACTCCTGTTATCAGAGAACCAGGGTTACGCATGCAAATTAAAGTTATTGCTTTTTTCACAAGACTGAATTTTAGTTTTTAATTAAATTTAACTTGACAAGCAATGCAGTTTTTGTAATTGAATAAAAACAAAAATCCATTGCTAACATACTTTTGTGCAATATGTAATTACAATTTCGAACTCTAAATACAATTAACACAGCATTAGTCTGTTTTGACTATACCATTACCATATGTTGTTTGTAAACAACATTTAGTCAATTGACACATTTCCTTAAATGCTCAAATTTTCTTTTCACATAAGCTTACCCTTATTCAAAAGTATATATCTTTCTTATATATTTTTTCAAATACTAAAACAAAGCAAGCATGAGGAGAGAGAATGAGTGAGCAAGAGAGAAATGAAGCTAATAGAGCTAAGCACAGTTGAATTATCATCTAAAGACATCTCTGTTGTCACTTTTTTCTATCATAATTACATAATTACTATCATTACTATTATTGTTATAATTCCCCACCACTGATTGGTTTTGTTGTATTATGTATCTATTATTCATATTTTATCTATATACAGAATTATATGTTCTATTTTTTATATATTTTTATATATATTTATTATTCTTGCTTCATTTTTTGAACCATGTTGTGTATTTTGTATGTTCTCTTGTTTATATACTTTGACCTGTCCTTAGTTGTTTTATTTGTTTTAATTTGTTTTTCATTTGTATTTGATTCCATGTCATTTGTGTACACATTTCACATTTCTCATTTGCTACAGATCTCCCCTCATTGTGTGACATCATTGACATCCTGTAGAATATCACAAGCCACAGCGAGCAGGAAGATCAGACAAAGTCAGTGTCAGAACAGAAAGTAGGGGGCATTGTTGTTTCCTCCAGCATCTGATGTGACAGATAAGGTTTGTCTTTCCAGCCTGCTAAGGTCTCTTAACAGAGCTGCACCATGAACCTTTGCATGGATTTTTGGGTGGTTTGTGCAATCTGCTATGGTGTGAAGCAGAATAGGTTGGCTTCTGCCAACCATATAATGTCTGAGTACAGGGCTAAGGGACGGTTTGCCATGCTGATAGTGTGTGGTTCAGCATTATGTTTCTTTTTGGTTGCATCCTCATCATTCTGTGAGGCAGAGAGACTGCAGGTTGTAGTTCAGGGCTTAATGACAGGTGAATTGGAATGGCTGGGCATCCAGGGCTGTTTCCAGGATGCATCTGGGTGGCTGGGTAAGTGAGTGTGTTGGACAGCCACCTGTTTCTTACACTCTTGGTATGAGTGTCAGTGTTTGCGAGGTTGTTATAGGTTGGGCCCATTAGTCATCTCTGTAGTGTTTTGGAAACATTTTGCTTGCTCTGACCCCGACAAACACGTTAAATTCTGTGAATAATCCATGTTGATCCAAGATGGCAGTGTGGTCAGACGCAGCAGCTACTCTGGGTCCTAAAGACTGTGCTTTTATGTATTTTAATGCAATTTGTTCATCTCCAAATAGCATCAAATTGTCACATACTCCTAAGCAATTCGACAAGAAACACTTATTCATTCATTCATTTTCCTTCGACTTGGTCCTTATTTGTCAAGTGTCGCCACAGCGAACCACCAACTATTCCAGCAAATGATTTATGCAGCAGATGCCCTTCCAGCCGCAATCCAGTACTGGGAAACACCCATAAACTCACTCTAATCACATGCACACTCATACACTACAGCCAATTTAGTAATCTAATTCACCTATAACGCATGTCTTTGGACTGTGGGGGAAACCGCAGCACCCAGAGGAAACCCACACAAACATAGGGAGAACATGCAAACTTCACACAGAAATGCCAACTGGCCCAGCCAGGACTTAAACCAGTGACCTTCTTGTTGTGAGATGACAGTGCTATCCACTGAGCCACTGTGCCACCCAGGAAACACTTATATGATCGTCAAAGCCTTTTGAAAATTGCCAGCACATTCAAACACTAACTAGTGCTGAAAACTGCTGAGATGCTACGAGGCCTATGTTTACTGCTAAAGCCAGACCTCAAGACTGCAGCCTCACCAACAGATGCTCCCCGCACAAGGTGGCATTGGAGGAGTCACAATAAGAGCAGAGGTATATGAGCTAGGATAAAGGTTAAGCTCACCAGACCAGACTCTTCCACTCATGCTCTCAAATGTTCACCACCTACAACAACCAAACAGACCTGCAGGAATACACTGAAACTGTCAGTGTTCTATGTACAATGCAATTTCCTCCACCTGGTTCTTACTCACCTAGAAAATAAAGACACTTATGTCAGAATGCTGTTCATTAACTTCAGCTCAGCATTCAACAAAATAAACCTACAACAATTGATTAATAATGTCAACCTGCTGGGTCTTAACACCTCTCTCTGCAACTGGATCTTGGACTTTCTAACTGGAAGACCTTAGTCAATCCATGTTTGCCACAACACCTCGAGCACTACCACACTGAGCACAGGTGCCACAAAAGGCTGTGTGTTCAGCCTGCTTCTCTTTGCGCTGCGGAATCATGACTGCACTGCCAAGTTCAGCTTAAAGTCCACCTTACAAGGACTTTATCAACCTTAAATACCTCACATGTTGCAAATTGTGGCTTTAGATGTCACCTGTTTTAGCGACTCTGGCACCGTGGTTTCTGGTTTAATAGTGCGCTGTGGACATGATATTATCTGACTCCCCTTTGGCTCTAGGGGTATCACAGACTGTGGGCGTGTATGCCAAGTACACACGTGTGCTGCTTGTTGGCCATGTAAGGCATGAAGTTTAATGTGAGTTTTTGACATCAGTTTAGGGTGGTTGGGGGGGTTGAAAGGGGGTTTACTTTATAATTCACTAGATTCAAAGTTCATCAGGCACATTTTGCTGTGAGGCTATCATAACATGAGGTCAGAGTCTTTGGTTGGTCGGATGCGATCTTTAGGTGTGATAGGTGAGACTGTTCATGTGGCTGGAGCAATATTTTAAATAGGCATTTTAGTGTGTGGTACTGGCTTGTGTGTCAACCAGTATGCTGAAGTGTACTAGGTTGTGGAGTTTGTTTAGCAGTTGGGTGAGGCTGCTGCTAGAATGGCAGATGCCATAAATGGTGGTTGGTTTAGCTGGCATTTTAGCTAACAAAAGTTGGCAGAAGACAAAAGTTGACAAAAGTTACGTTGGCAGTTGTTATGAACAGCTTACATGAAAGGAGTTTAAACTGTCTGTTACTGTCCCCCTTTGGGTGAGATATGTCTAACCTGTTAGGTTACCTGTTGAGCTGTTGTTGTACTCTACAGTTCTTGAGGGAATTCAGCTTGGTTGGACTGAGATGTGTTAACTGCTCAGCCTGGTGCTTCTTGTTAGGTGGGAGCTCTTCATTGATGGACTGGACACTTTATCAGGTTGTGCGCCCTCTAGAGCTATCTCTAAATGGTTTCAGGGTCAAGATGGATGGTTGGGAGGCTGTTTGTTGTATTATCTTTCATGCATTGTTTTGTGCTGTGTAAAACCATATGGTCACATCATGGACTGTTAAGTGGTCCTAAGGTACCATCATCCACAAGGAGGCAGAATGTGGAGCAAAAGAGTCATTTCACATTTTGACAGTGACTTGTGATGTGTAAAATGTTCCTCTATGGTGGCTTTTCCCTGCTGCTTTTGTTGATCAGCAGCTATCAATGCCATATGAAATCATCTGGTCTGGAGTGTCCTTGTGTGACTGAGTGATCTGCTTTTGTGCTGGTTCATATCTTGTGTCAGGCCTCAGGTGCTGGGCTCAGATGACAATGCTCTCCGTAAACTGACTTGTCAGGAGTTGTCTTCCATCACTGTGTGCTGTAGGTTGTTAGAACCCTTGTTTGTGAAGTGTGTCATGTGTAATAGCTATAGCTTGTTGGGTCTGCTGTGGAAAAGTTAGACTTTTTTCCTTACTGTTGGTAAGGGTGAGGGCAAGGGTATAACACAGGATCCCACAGAATTTAGAGTTAGGCTTGTCTTAGCTATGGATGGTTGGAAGCTAAGATCTGATTAGATCTGAGTGTATCTGCTAATGTTTTGTAAGCAGAGTTTTTAGCTCAATGACTTAACCACTTGAGGTTGGCAAATGCGGACACATGTTTTAGCAAATTAATTCATAAAATGCTCTGTAATTTTTTTATTGTATTGATAAGACAAATACAGATTTGAAAACTGTAAAGCACAGGTGTCAAAGCCAGTTCCTGGAGGGCCAGAGTTCTGCACAGTTTAGTTCCAACCCTAAGTAAACACACCTGATTAAACTAACCTTCAGGCTTGTTTGAAACCTACAGGTAAGTGTGTTGAGGCAGGGTTGGAACTAAACTGTACAGGGCTGTGGCCCTCCAGGAACAGGCTTTGACACCTGTGCTGTAAAGGGTCTATTTTTATTTGTATATATTCATAATTACAACAAAACAATATGTTTTTGTAAAATTAGTAATACAGACAGGCGGTAATTTCTCTTTCTGTCAACATGACTGATAGACTGAAAAACTGTTGAATCTCTGCAATATTTGCCTCATATATATGAGAGACATACCTGCATAAAGCCTCAAATGTGCACTTTTAAATGAGTGAATTGAGAAAAACAACTGTTGCCTCGCTTGATAATCCATATGGAAAGAACGCAAAGCAGAATTCTCCCTATATCCACTATAATCAGTTCCCGCCTCTGCTATTCAAACACAAATGATGACAACAGCCATCTGAACATGTGAATGTCCACAAACAAACACAGCAGTGCTGGGTAGAACATTTGTTTAATTTTCATTTTCAGTAATAAATTGGAATTATCACCACCATGATCATTCATTCTTTCGTATGAATTTTTTTACTGTAGTTAAACCAGTCAAAAGTTTGAAAAGCTAACTAAGGCTGCGATTATTAGAGAAAAAAATATAAATAAAAGGTCCTAAAATATCATTTTGATTTAAAGTAATTGTTTTTCGTGTTTAAAATGTCTGTGTTCATGTCTGTGTTGTGTTCTCACAATCAATATACCAGCTGTTGGAAATCCCGTCATTATCATCCAACTCTGTTACCCTATCAAGCAGATGCAGATCCATTCCGGGAGCTGGTGGATTCCCTTCGTTGTGTACTCACGTCACTATCAACTACACCACAAGCACCAGTATCCACTTCTGAACCTGCTTCATCTTCGCCGTCACTCATCCACTCTGCCAGTCCTATGGTCAATCTAGCACCCTAATCTGTTTCGGCAGAGGATTGCAACGGATTCCTATTACAATGTTTGCTAACCCTGGAGATGCAGCCACACCGATTTCCCTCTGACAGACCTAAAATGTAATTCATTATTACTCTATTCAAGTGCTCAAGTGGTCAAGTGCTACAATGGATGACCAGCTGGAGATACATCAGTGGGTGATAAATTATATCATCTACGACAAGGAAAAGATTATGTTCAAAATTATTTTCTTTATTTCTGCACACTAGAAACCTCCAGTGGCTGGAATGAATGCTCCCTGTTAACCACCATCAACTAGGCCTGGCACCCTATTTACGTCTACATCTCTCTGCATGTGATGACATCATTGGACTCGAACAGTTCAATAAACTCTCCATCAGGGAGATGGAGGCTGCATTGCTTCATCCTCCACCCCCTCCCTCTCCATCAACCAGAGTGTCCCAACCCTCCAGAACCCCAACATGAACCCATGCAAGTGGATACCACCTATGGTGAGGGGGCGGGGCCGAGAGCCGTGGGAACGGAATGAGGCCGTGGCGTAAGTGAATACACTTGCAGCGCACACCAGCCTCGAATCCCACGGAAGGAGCTCTGGACTATAAGAGGAGAAACGATGGCAGAGGAAGCTGAGAGAGGTCCAGGCCTGGCCAGTTATGTTTTGTTTGTTTTGGTTTAGACGGCAATCTCCGTGAGGATCTGCCGTCCCTTTTATTAATAAATATCTTTTTTTAAGATGCGTCGGTTCTCCGCCTCCTTCTTCCCGGCGGCCAGGTGGCCGTGAATTTCATTACACCACCCAACTGTCCTCGGCCAAACATTTCTGAATGTTTCCCATATCTTGCTGAATCCTTGTCTCCTGCTCCAACAGTTCCCTTGAACTCCATGTCCATAGAACGTCCTCTTGAGATCCATCGACATTTCTCCAGAATACTCCCACTTCCCACAGTGAGACTCTACAACAAGGTAATATACCACCATCCACGTCCTCTGCTGCTTCAAGTTTCTTTGTGGGTAAAAAGGACGGAGGCTTGAGGCCCTGCATTTACTACAGAGAACTCAACAAGATAACTGTCAAGTCCCGATACCCACATCCTCTCATTTCATCAGCCCTCAAACAACCCCAAGGAGCTCAGATCTTACCAAATTGCACCTCAGAACGTATATAGCCTAGTCTGGATATGTGAGGGGAACGAATGTAAAACAGCATTCATGACCCCCTACTGGCCACTACTAATACCTAGTGATACCTTATGGGCTGCCTCCATTACAGTTCTATCACCTCTCCATTGACAGATCTCCTAAAATTAGCCCAAGTCTTTGTCCTTGGACCTCAAAAGCCTGCCTTCACTACAGCTCCTTTCCTGGTACATCTAGATCCTCAAAAGCCTTTTGTTGTGGAAGTAGATGTATCTGATTCTAGAGTAAGAGCTGTACTTTGACAGCAAGAGGGGACCCCACCAGGACTCCATGTGCCTTCTACTCCAAGGAACTCTCCTCGAAAGAGAAAATCTACAACTCTGGAAATCATGTGTTACTGGCCATCAAAGCAGCACTGGAAGAATGGAGACACTGGTTGGAAGGTGCAACACTTCCATTTCTTGTATACACGGATCACCACAACCTTGAGTATCTAAAAAAGCCATCCATCTCAACCATGTGTTATGGCAAACAATGGCATTCCTGAAGACGTTGTCACTGATCGAGGTCCCAGTCCCACTCCTGAGTCTGAATAGCTTTCTTCTCGCTCCTAGGTGTGACAGTCAGCCTATCTTCTGGTTACCATTCCTAGAGCACACCATCCAGGCGAACGTCCAGAGAGCCCCTACTCTGACTTACCATGCAGGACAGAAGGTATGGCTCTCCACCAGGGACATTTGCCTGACAGGATACGGACCCAAAGAGAGATCATGTGTCCCCAGGAACAAAATTCTCAATCCCAATCTTCTGACATAGTTCCACTCCACGCATCCCCAGTGTCCAGGACTACGCAGTGGAGGCAGGCCTCCACAACATCAGATTTTATGGTCCATAAAGGAGAGGTCCATAGAGAGGGGGTTTCTGTCACTGATACGCCAGGCTCCCCCCAATCACCCATCAAAATCACCTGAGTACAGAGTTCATGCACACTTGATCACAATTCCCCAATCAGCAATCCCTGTATAAGAACACCCTGTTTCCACTCACACTTTGTCTGGTCTCCAATATGATTAGGACTTAATCCTGGCAATTCAAAGACTTCCATTAATCATAACTGCTTTTACCCATCTGTACAATATCTGCAATAAACCTGTCTGTTAAATACTAACTCCTGCCTGAGTCCTGTCTTACTGATTTTGTTTTAACCAAATTTGCTTAATAAAATAACAATTGCAAACAAATGTTTCTGTAAAATGTGGTTTATGAAACCCAAATAGCACAGGTGACAATAAATTGCTTTGTGTGTAGAAAGGTACAACTTTTTTTGGACATTACAGACAAGATTGAAATCAGCCTCTAATTCAACACCTTAGTCGGATCACAGGGTTAAAAACCAAGGTTACTACTCCCATCTTCCAACAATTTGGGAATGTAGATTGTTATGTAATTGATATTTATTGAATGTAATCTAAACTGCTCATGTCTTTACATTTGGATTTTTTTATAACACATAGGATTGTGCTTTCAGTGACTGTTGTTAAATTAAACACTGGTCTTGCTAAATCCACTGAGATAATTTATTTATGTCTTATTCCAAATATTCCACTCAAATTTTAAAGTCAGCAAAATAATTAATGAACACATCTGCCATCTCATCAGGTTTATCAACAGTACTTCCTTTAAAATCCCATTCTGAACATGTATTATGTGATTTCAACTTGTTTTCTTGTTAATTTGTTAATAGTTTGCCATATCTTTTTTATTACCATTTGCCGCATTTAAAATATTATTAAAAATGTTGTCTTAGCCTGTCGTGATGCCTTTACCTTATTTCTTAAACTTTTGATCCTGTTGCAAACCAGAATTTATAGCTTTTTTTTCCAAGCAGCATCACATTTATTTTTTCATGAGGTCTGTGAGGCTTAAAAAGCTTTTATGCCTGTTTCTTACTAATTTTGTCTATTTACGTGCAATTTCCAAATTTTTAGTAGATAAAAGTGACTACCAAGTCTAAGCTCATCTTCAAAAGTAATTTTTAGGTATTCTATATACAGTGCACCCAGAAAGTACTCATAGCGCTTTACTTTTTCTGCATTTTTTAATGCTATAGCCTTATTCCAAAATAGATTAAATTAATTTATTTCCTTAAAATTCTACACACAATACCCCATAATGAGAATGTGAAAAAAGTTTTTTTTTAATTAAAAAGTAAATTTATTAAAAATAAAAAACCTGAAAAATCACATGTATGTAAGTGTTCATGGCCTTTGCCAGAGAGCTCTAAGTTGAGCTCAGGTACATTCTGTTTCCACTGATCATTCTGAGATATTTCACTGATCATTCAGAGATATTTCAGCAGCTTAATTGGAGTTCACCTGTGGTAAATTCAGTTGACTGGTTTTGATTTGAAAAGGCATACACCTGTCTATATAAGGTCCCAGGGTTGACAATGCATGTCAAAGCACAAACCAAGCATGAAGACAAAGGAATTGTCTGTAGACCTCCGAGACATGATTGTTTTGAGGCACAAGACTGGGGAAGGTTACAGAATATTTCTGCTACTGTGAAAGACAACTCTTCCTAGAGCTGGCCAGCCATCTAAGCTGAGTGATCAGGGGAGAAAGGCCTTAGTCAGGGAGGTGATCAATAACCCGATAGTCACTCTGTCTGAGCTCCAGCATACTTCTGTGGAGACAAGAACCTTACAGAAGAACAACCATCTGTGCAGCAATCCACCAATCAGGCCTGTATGGTAGAGTGGTCAGACGGAATCCACTCCTTAGTAAAGGGCACATAGCAGCCTGCCTGGAATTTGCCAAAAGGCATCTGAAGGACTCTCAGACCATAAGAAACAAAATTCTCTGGTCTGATGGAGGGAATGCTAGGCATAACGTTTGGAGAAAACCAGGCACCGCTCATCACCAGGCTAATACCATACCTACAGTGAAGCATGGTGGTGGCAGCATCATGCTGTGGGGATGTTTTTCAGCAGCAGGAACTGGAAGACTAGTCTGGATAGAGGGAAAGATGAAATCAGCAATGTACAGAGACATTCTGAATGAAAACCTGCTTCAGAGTGCTCTTGACCTCAAACTGGGGCAACAGTTCATCTTCCAGCAGGACAATGACCCAAAGCACACCGCCAAAATATCAATGGAGCGGCTTCACAACAACTCTGTGAATGTCATTGAGTGGCCCAGCCAGAGCCCAGACCTAAAACCTATTGAACATCTCTGGAGAGATCTGAAAATGGCTGTACACTGTCGCTTCCCATCCAACCTGATACAGCCTGAGAGGTACTGCAAAGAGGAATGGGCAAAAATTCCCAAAGACAGGTGTGTCTTTGGGAAGGTGTACAAGTGTTAGGTTGTGATCTAATAATCCAGTTAGAAAATGAAAACTATTTGTATTTCTTTCAGGTTTATTAGTAAAAATAATACCTAATAAAGTTTGAGAAGTAGTCAACTGATTGTGAATCATGTAACTTTATTTTTATGTTGGCTTGAGAAAGCCAACATACTATTATAGTATTTAAACTTTTTATTATTTTTCCGTCTTCTGAGATAAACTCTCTCCTCCTTGGGCTTTAATACTACAAGCACCCAATTTAGCCAAAAGCTATGTTCTGCATTGTAGTTTGTTACTATATCTTTTCCAACTGGTCCAGCTTTCATTTTTTCCAAAAACTGACCAGAGAACGAGATATTCTTGGAAACACGTGAACACAATCTTACACAATTGAAGCGCAAGTGCACCCCAAACTTCCCCACTGACTTACCATAGAGATTTGGTGGTGGATTCCTTTTACTTAGGCAACCAATCAGTCTCTTAGGATCATTCTGAAGTTGACATGCCACACCCTAGCAACCATTTAGAGCACCTTAGCAACTGATTCCATAGACTGCCATTATAAAGGCCCTAGATTAATATCTTTATGCTGCAGCGTCTTGTATCATTCATATTGGCATCAATTCACATTGATGTTTCATCAGTCTCAATCAACTCCATAGCAACAAAACAGACTAACCTAGCAATGATTTAACATTAGCAATATCTCTATATCAGAACATCGTAGAGACCTGCTTATTGTCCCTGCATACAATAACGATTAGCTACATGCTAATAACTATTAGCTAAGTGCAATAACAAATGCTATAATTACTTACTAAGTATTAGGGTTTGATCAAACATTTAAATGAGGCTTGCCAATTAACAACCCAGTTTATGTTGGCAACTTCCTAGCAACCACCTAGCAATGCCTTAGTAACACTTTTTTAACCTCAGCAACCACTTGGTGAGGAAGCAACCATCTGCTTCCTGCCAACTGCCATTCCCAGTTCAAGCACAGTCACGTTGGCTGTCTCAAGATAACATCAAAGTTTGTCAACAAACTTTAGCTTCTAGTTTCATTTAATTGATTTTTGGTTGCTTTATCAAACCAGTTAAGATTAAAATGCTCTAAAACAATACACTCTTTAATTGTCCCAATTTCTTTAAAAAGATTTCTAAAATAATCACAAAATGATATATCGGATGAGGGAGATGGTTAAACTCCAACAACACTGTATGCCAGAATAATAAGATATATAAATGTTAATTTTAATAGTTTTTTAATCATTTACTTACTCATTCTGAATGACCTTAAAAACCACCTACTACTCTTAAATAACTGGTTTGTAATTTTTTTTGAAAAGTGTTTCCAAATGATCACCTCTAGCTTTAAAGTTTACTTTGTCAGTAATCTACCTGATCTTTCTGATTTCCTTAGCAGTCCAGACAGCCTAGACATGATTGACGCCTAGATGGAAGAAAAGAAAACTAGACTTTTTATTTTCATTTGGCCTGGAAAGACAGTATACTTAATTTTAAGATTAATGATATGGGAGATAAAATAAACACCAGCAATCTGTCTCCTATGTGTTGTTCCAATTAGAGCACTGTAGATCATTAATGGACAGATTTCAAACTTTCTCTGCAGTAGAAGAGGAAAGACTGGTAAATACCTCCAAATCAACAATGTCAATGTTAGATCATATACTGACCAAATATTTTTTTCAAAAGTTGCAGAAACTGTTCTTAAAATTATGAATGTATACCTACGTTTAGGTTATGTGCCTAACACTTTTAAACTAGCTGTCACAGCTTGATCCCAAAAATTTGTAAATTATAGACCCATTTCAAACCTGCCTTTCCTATCAAATATACCAGAAAAAGTCATACATGTGACAACTATGTTCCTTTACAGATAAACAATATTTGTGAGAAATTCCAATCTGGATTCTTAGCATTTGAAAGCACCAAAACAGCACTCCTAAGAGTTACGAATGATCTGCTCCTATAGTCCGCTCATTGTTGCATTTATCTCTTAGTGTTATTGAACCACAGTGCTGTACTTGATACTATTGATTATAACATTCTCCTTGATAGGCTTGAAAATGATGTTGGGATTACTGGAACTGCATTGGCTTTGTTCAGGTCTTACCTATCTGAACATAATCAATTTCATTCATTCATTCATTTTCATTTCGGCTTAGTCCCTTTATTAATCTGGGGTCGCCACAGCGGAATGAACCGCCAACTTATCCAGCATATGTTTTACGCAGCGGATGCCCTTCCAGCTACAACCCATCTCTGGGAAACATCCATACACACCCATTCACACTCATACACTACGGACAATTTAGCTTACCCAATTCACCTGTACCGCATGTCTTTGGACTTGTGGGGGAAACCGGAGCACCCGGAGGAAACCCACGCCAACACAGGGAGAACATGCAAACTCCACACAGAAATGCCAACTGACCCAGCCGAGGCTCGAACCAGCGATCAGCGACCTTCTTGCTGTGAGGCGAACGTGCTACCCACTGCGCCACTGTGAGGCCCATAATCAATTTGTGTCAGTTAAAAAAAAAAAAAAAGAGTCATCATACCGATCAAAAGTACAATATGGGGTACCACAAGGCTCAGTTCTTGGTGCCTTACGTTTGACATTGTATATGCTACTACTAGGCGATATCATTAAAAAATATGGAGATTCTACTGTTATGCCGAACTCTATATCTCCTCTCAACCTGATAATTTGTACAAATTCACAAAATTAACATATCAAAATTAACATATATCATAGTTGATATTAAAAATGTATCAAAAAATTGGGTGTGATTTTTGATAGCATCCTGCTGTTTCAAGGCCAGATTTCAAACATCTGTAAAACTAAAAAAAGAATTCTTAAAAATGTTGCAAAACATCGACATATGTTATCAATGTCTAATGCAGGAAAATTTATTCATGTCTTTTTTATCGACTGTAGATGGAGCTGTGCATCGGTGGAGTTGCTCCTCAGTGTTCAGTGTTTCGACATTCATCAGTGAGATTTACATTACACTGAAAACTGAAAACCAGTGTGAAAACTGGACTAAAGCATTTTCAATTTTCTAGAACTTCATCCATGTTAAGCTGCTTTGACACAATCCACATTGTAAAAAGCGCTATAGAAATAAAGATGAATTGAATAGTAAACTAATCCAATCATTAGCTTGTCCGCATCATTTCCTAATTATTTACAATTTAAATTAATTATTAATATAACATTATTTGTATATTAAATAGTACTTTGTAAAGTGAAAATACTTTGAATAGTATTAAGTAAGTATCAATGTATTAACTATTACTTCCTGCATAGTTACTAGTTAGCAACGGACCATTATTCTAAATTGTTTCAAGCCTGACAATTAATCAGTTAATTGATTGTTAATTTCAAGTGAAGGTCAATAATGGGAATTTGTGCAAATTGACATCCTTATTTTCAAGACCAGAGCATGAAACCAATATCAAAGTCAGAGAGCAAATCAACACAGCTGGATCCAACTAAACACCAAAGAGACCAAACACCAAAAGATATACTTGAGCTGTCAGTACTGCAAGAAAATGCTTAATTTGCAGCAGAATAGAGATATTGGCTAACAATAGAGCAGCTCCATTTACTATTAAAGCTGAAAAATCCTGCATTGAAAGCATGTAAAGGATGTAAGGCAGAATATGCATGTAATTTGATGTTGAGTATTAACATCGCCCTTTAGTCAATGTAAGTCTGTCAATCAAATTTAAAGTCCGCCTCTATTGCACAAGATGAAAAATGGTTGCTTTGCATTGATGAGCGATTTTGACCCGATTTGACTGACTGAGGCTGCAACTCCTAAAATTCAGATTTCCTGGTCAAGAACATCATCAATGTTGGGTTGGATACTCAAAAATGACAGCTCACACCTTGTTTAATCAATTATTATATTATCAGATTCTTATATCATAAATATAAGAAAATAGTTATTATATACACTTAGTTTAGGAGTAGGCACTGAGATCAAGATTCAAATACTGAGAATCTCACCTTTAAAATTTGATTTCTTAGCAATATAGAGATAGAACATTACTAACAAAAAAGTTAATTTCTCTATATTTTTTTAATAGGAAATTGAAAAAAAATTATTTGTGGAAGATGATCCTTAATTAATATTCCAATGACTTGCTATAAAATAAAAATCTATAATTTTGACACATATAATGTATTTTTGGCTTGTCCCACAAATTATACCAGTGCAATATAAGACTATTCCATAAATATATGGTAAAATAACAAATTGTAACAATACCCTAAATGTAAACTGAACTGAACTGAACTAAACTCAAAAATGTGGACTTTAATTGAACTTGTTAAGCTGCTTTGACACAATCTACATTGTAAAAAGCGCTATATAAATAAACTTGAATTGAATTGAATAAGGGACCAAACGTATCAAACCAAACTAAAGATTTATCATTAATGCGAGTTGTGGAATCTTTGTTTAAATAAGATGACCTTAGGCCTCCTACTGTAGACAACACATGTTTTTGTCAATGGATAGCAAGGCAGACTAGCTTGTTTAGCATGTTCTATTTGTTGCTCTCTGTGGCAGTCGTGGATCAAGCAGCTAAGTAAAATAGGTACCACCATTGAGAAAGGTCAGTTTGCTTATTAGAGCTGTCTGCTCCCCTCTGTGTTCAAAGTCTTGTGCTAACAGACAAGCAAAGAAAGCAATTTAGGCAGCAACTGTTTACTTGCATTTTGCCCCTAAAAAAACTAAGAACCGCTTATATTAATGAGATATAAGGAAAGCAAAGGATGTGATGAGAAAGCATGTCTCTCCCAGTGAAACTGATGATGGGGAGGTAGTGGAATCATTAAAAAAAGGAAGTTAGAGTAAACATTAACAGTTAAGCCACATATGAAACAGGTCAACATGTTGGCCATTCCAAACAAAACCTGTTGGCCAAATAAATAAACAACAAATTAAAAAATGTAAAAAAAAAAAGTTAAATATCAAAAATTAAAGCAGGTCATTATGTATAAAAAATATTCAATCAATTATTAGACAGAACAGCACGGTGGCGCATTAGGTAGCACAATCGCTTCACAGCAAGAAGTTCGCTGGTTTGAGCCCCGGCTGGGCCAGTTGGTGTTTCTGTGTGGAGTTTGCATGTTCTCCTGTGTTTGCATGGGTTTCCTCCGAGTGCTCTGGTTTCCAAAAGTCCAAAGACATGTGGTATAGGTCAATTGGGTAAGCTAAATTACTTAATTACTTAATGAATCAATAATTTAAAAAGCAATTGTTCACACATCTTTGAAATTGCAATTATTTGGTTTTAGATTTCAAAAAGCTATTATATTTAAAAGTTTAAAAGCCAAAAGCGTAATCTGTGGCCAATATTTATGTCCATAAGAATTACAAGCAGCTTTATATTACTATAAAAATAAAAATGTCTTGTGGTCAGTAAACACTTTAATCTTCTCTTATTTGCTTGTGAGATGCTAGAAATGAAAGAAATCCAGACCTGGAAGGTATAGACACAATAACACAGACACTTTGGGGATTGGTGCGGTGGTAAAGTATAGGGAAGATGAGGTGCAATCTGTGACAGTAATCTTGGCATAAGAGGAGGTTTTTGGTGAATACTAAAATGATAACTGGATTAGGCAGATGGAGACGCATGGATCCATCTGATAGGATTAAACTTTCTGTGGGTTTTCTCAAAGCCATCTGTTCACCATGCTGCTCCAACACATGCGCGCACACACACACACACACACACACACACACACACACACACACACACACACACACACACACACACACACACAC
>CAIGQW010055820.1:3539531-3574268 GCA_903798125.1 Danio choprae | reverse complement strand
CACACACACACACACACACACACACACACACACACACACACACACACTCACACACACTATCACACACTCAAACTTAACTTAAAATGTAAAATGCAACTCACACATGAAACAAAATACAGAGGTAGACATGCAGGTAACACACATTTAATACTACTTGAAAAGTTACCAGTTTTTGTATATTGTTTATATCTAAACAGTTCAGTTCTTGAAGCTCTCTGCTAACAAGTTGATCTGAATCAAAACGTGGAGAGCGGTGGGTCCCTAAGGCTGGACTTCAGAAAAGCTGTATTATTATTAATTCCTGTTATGCTGTGCACATTTCTTCTTTTATTGTGCTTATTGTGGTTTTGACTTTATTCAAACTCTATTTAAATCAACCAGCGTATTCCATTGTGTTGCCCCACATTTAGTTTTAATTGACTTTTATTTTTTATCTGTTTTACTTTTTTCTTCCTTTCTCTAGAAGCAGGGATGGGTTAAAGAAAAGATGGAGGGCACAGGTTGGTGCTTTAATTAATCTCTGCTTCATCTTTTACTCTCTCCGCATCACTGAAGATGTGACTTGAAGGGCCAAAGCTCACAGAGGGATTTGACAGCTTATCTTTATCTCTCACCAACTCATTTACAGTTTTTTTTAACACACTATTAAGACAATTTAGACGTGTGTGGTTATTGGCAGTGGCTTACTGAATGTTTCATGATAGTTTAATAAAGTGTGACTACATAATCTGTGAATTTTGTTCACACACAAGTCTTTCTCATCTTGCAATTTGATGTTATACTTTAATTTAGTCATTTTGCAAATCATTTAGGATGAACTGGTAAAGACTTAATTGTTCGAACAAACGGATTAAAATTAATCTAGTCAACAAATAATTCATCATCAAAAAAAAAAAAAAAAATCTACATATTTTTCAGCCAAACATTTGATGTTAAATCCACAGTAACTCACCGTGCTCCAAATATGATGGCGTTCCTTCTGATGGGTCCAGACGTCGAGCTCTTCTGCCATGTTTGGAGTTGTTGTGCACAAACATGTTGTCTGACACAGCCAAAATGTGTCCTTCTACACTCACTGTCGTTGACACAACCACCTGTAAACGGTAGAGCACATCACTTAAATGCAATGTAAATATTTATTTTTAAAAGGGGCGAGGGAGGTAAGTGAAATATGTAATTTATGTGCCTCCAGTGGCAGTGGCTACAAGAGTACAAACATATACACCTCTCTGTCTATTCCACAAGGTCCTACACTCTTCAATTAATTGCTGATAGAGGTTAGCTCAGATTCATTTAGCTAAAAACCGGACTGAGCTGTTGGCAAGAAAGTGTAAGGGTTGATTTTACTCAGACTTAAATTTGCTCTGCAATAAAACAATAAAAACTTTGGAATCTGAAGATGACGTGAGAAAATGCCCAGGATAGAATTTGAAACATTCTTGCCCTCTTCCCTGAACTTTCCTTCCCCCCGGTATTAATAAATATTAATGGTGTGACTGGTAACAATGTTTTGTTCCCTATCTTTGATAACTTTTGATTTCATCCCAAACAGATGAGTAAATTTTTAAGTCACTGGTTAACATTAACAAAAAAACATTCATTGCTTTCCTTGGGTATTTAAAGAGAAGGAAGAAATGTCTCAGAGCGCAAGTCTTTATCCATTGATGTTGTAATTGATGTTGTGCATTTATTTCTGAATTGGCTTTTATTGTTTGATTCTGTAAGTGGCATGATACACTTTTATCTGGACAATAAAATGTAAATTTTTTAATCATTCTGAATTCTCCTGAAATCATTATATTCAGTAGATTATGTGAAGTCTGTGCTACATCTATGATGTGACATGATTTTATAGATTTTAGGGCTCATTTGACTGTACGGAGCAGGAGGCACAGCAGCATGAAGACCATTTAATTTGTTTAATCACTGATATTAGCAAGTTGTATGGAAATTACTAAATTAACCACACTTTTAGTATGGGTGAGCAGGAGACAATCGGACTAATTGGGTATTAGTTAACCCTGCATCCTCTGACTAACTTCAAAATGTCGTGAGTGAAAAATAACGCAAAAAAGTGCAAAGATTTGTTTCAAAACTATTTATAAATTTAGTTCTAATTTCCAGCAAACTAATAAATGAACAATAACAATGAAGTGTGGTCAAAAAAGCAGATATATCCAAACACACTTCCTATTTCTATGTACCTAAAGGTTGATGCATATGTCTCTAAAAACCGACAGGTGGACGAATCTAAACAAAAAAAATGTTAAAAACAAATATAATTATGCATAATAATAATAAGAATAAGAATAAAAACAACACAAAGCAAATCTAAATTTGGTTTTATATTTATGTAGACAATAATATATGTAATCTCTTTTACATTTTATCCTTTAATTTTTCATATTAAAATAGATTTGTCTACTGCTGTACATCCCTGTGTATGTATTAGGCAATAAGTACAGTCATGGCCAAACGTTTTGAAAATGACACAAATATTAGTTTTCACAAAGGTTGCTGCTAAACTGCTTTTAGATTTTTGTTTCAGTTGTTTCTGTGATGTACTGAAATATAATTACAAGCACTTGATACATTTCAAAGGCTTTAATCGACAATTACATGACATTTATGCAAAAAGTCAGTATTTGCAGTGTTGGCCCTTCTTTTTCAGGACCTCTGCAATTCGACTGGGCATGCTCTCAATCAAATCCTGATTGATAGCAACCCATTCTTTCATAATCACTTCTTGGAGTTTGTCAGAATTAGTGGGGGTTTTTTGTCCACCCGCCTCTTGAGGATTGACCACAAGTTCTCAATAGGATTAAAATCTGGGGAGTTTCCAGGCCATGGACCCAAAATTTTAACGTTTTGGTCCCTGAACCACTTAGATATCACTTTTGCCTTATGACACTGTGCTCCATTGTGCTAGAAAATGCATTGTTCTTCACCAAACTGTTGTTGGAAGAAGTTGCTGTTGGAGGGTGTTTTGGTACCATTCTTTATTCATGGCTGTGTTTTTGGGCAAAATTGTGAGCCCACTCCCTTGGATGAGAAGCAACCCCACACATGAATAGTCGCAGGATGCTTTACTGTTGGCATGACACAGGACTGATGGTAACGCTCACCTTTTCTTCTCCGGACAAGCCTTTTTCCAGATGCCCCAAAGAATCGGAAAGGGGCTTCATCTGAGAATATGACTGAAGACCCAGTCCTCAGCAGTCCATTCATCATACTTTTTGCAGAAGATCAATCTGTCCCTGATGTTTTTTTTGGAGAGAAGTGGCTTCTTTGCTGCCCTTCTTGACACCAGGCCATCTTCCAAAAGTCTTCGCCTCACTGTGCGTGCAGATGCACTCACACCTGCCTGCTGCCATTCCTGAGCAAGCTCTGCACTGGTGGCACTCCCGCAGCTGAATCCTCTTTAGGAGACGATCCTGGCGCTTGCTGGATTTTCTTGGACGCCCTAAAGCCTTCTTAACAAGAATTGAACCTCTTTCCTTGAAGTTCTTGATGATCCTATAAATTGTTGATTTAGGTGCAATCTTAGTAGCCACAATATCCTTGCCTGTAGAGCCACTTTTATGCAAAGCAATGATGGCTGCACATGTTTTTTTGCAGGTCACCATGGTTAACAATGGAAGAACAATGATTTTAAGCATCACCCTCATTTTAATATGTCAAGTCTGCCATTCTAACCCAATCAGCCTGACATAATGATCCCAAGCCTTGTGCTCGTCAACATTCTCAACTGAGTTAACAAGACGATTACTGAAATGATCTCAGCAGGTCCTTTAATGACAGCAATGAAATGCAGTGGAAAGTTTTTTTCAGGCAAAGAAGGACTATGCAATTCATCTGATCACTCTTCATAACATTCTGCAGTATATGCAAATTGCTATGTAATTCTCAAAACTTTTGGCCATGAATGTACAATGATAAAGGATGCCTCTCATCACTTACAATCATGCAAGCCTCATTTAACAGACTTTATTTGTCTTTTTTGTTTTTGTATATAGTCTCAGTTAGACAGCCTTGAAAAAGAGCTTGACGGTGCAACTGAAACTTAATTCTGTCCTTTCTAGCACTTTAGACACAGTTGCTCCATTACATTTAAAGTAGATAGGGAAGAAGAAGAGAAATCAGACACCAAGGCAAAATCAGTACACTAAAGAAAGCAGCCCTGGAAAATGGAATGGAGATTAACAAAACTAGAAAACAAAACTAGACGTTTTTGATTTAGCCTGGAAAGAAAATCTACTTAACTTTAGAAAAGCTTCAGAGTCTGTCAGATCTGCTTATTTGTCAAATCTAATAGAAGAAAACAAACACAATCCTAAGGTCCTGTTTAACACAGTAGCCAATCTAACTAAAATAAAGCATCAGCAGTTGTTTTTTAACATGCATTAATGACTTAATGAACTTCTTGCAAGATTGATGATATCAGAGATAAAATGGACACCAACAACTGTCACCTACAGCATTGTATCAATTAGAGCACCATAGTTTCTCACCAGTATGAGAGGTAGAACTGTCTAAACTGGTAAATCCTCCAAATTAACAATATGCTAAGGTACATTTTCGAGACGTTTTTCTGCATTAAACCCCGGGTGATTTTCATCAACGTTGAGCAGAGTAAACGCACAAAATTACTCCCTGACATTAGACGGTGCAAAATGAACTTGCAAGTCAGGAAAGAAAAGTAAAATGAAACTCACAATCAAATCCTATTTGCTACTCTCCACTCGTACTGACATTGATGTAGTTGGTGTTGCATTTTTCATACAGTCTTTGAGTTCAATGAAAAAATCAGCTCCACATTCATCTTGCCTCCGCGCATCATCTTCTTCATTGAATGAAAGTGAAACTGGGATCACCTTGATTGTTTTGCGCTTGAGCGCCTCCAAGTGATGTTTACTGTAACTTCGGCAGCTCCGGGCACAAAAAAGTGCCAATCTGATTGGTGAAGAATTATTTTGCGCATGAAAAAAACGATCATGATGCGTTTCTTTAAAAATGATGAAATGAAAATGAATGAATAAATGAATGTGAAATAATAACTAAGTTTTGTTATTTTAAAAATATATTTGGCTAGATCCTTCCAGAAATTGTTTACAACGTTGCATTCAAAATATAAATGACAAAGGTTCTCTTTATCTGCATTGCAAAAACCACAGATATCCTCCATTTCAATGTACTTGATAATAAATATTTTACTGGGTAAATTGTATGTAGTATTTTAAAATGAATTTCCTTAATTTTATTAGTAATAGTGTATTTAAAGGAATTTAACCAGGCTCTTTTCCAATTAACATTAACTATAATACAGTTCCAGAAAAAAATTGCCTCTAGGAGTCATTTTATTTTGCTTCTGAAAAATATTATGAATGTGTTTGTTCGTACATTTTTAATCAGTCAACTCAACACCTTCTAAATGTAATTTTGGATTTACAACAGACAGAGAATTATAGCAAATATGGTTTTTAATAAGCTGAAAAATTTTACAGGAATAGATTTAACAACTACATTAAATTCTCTAAACAGTATTGGGAAATTGTAAAAAGACATGAATTGTTCATATGATAGAATATTCCCAGAACTGTCAAAAAGTTTAAAAGATGATTAATGTCTCTACTAAAACAATTTACTAAGAATAAAAATTTATTTGAAGAGGCTATATTACCATTATTCCAAATAAAGGAGGCGTGAGAAGAAAAATTGTGAGAGTAACAGATTTTCCAAGCAAGAAGCGGAAATAGAGTTTAAACGGGATTTTAGAAATATTATAATTACGTTTAAAAAAAATTCAAGCCACCTATTTGGTTAAATAGATTATAAGGAATAGGGTTCCAAAAGGAATTGGGGGTGGATAGACATCTCTTAATCCAATTGACCTTTAATGTCTTATTGATATCCTCAAAATAAAGCATCTCTAGAGCTCCTTCATCTTTCTTTTTTTGATTCTTTGGGATTTGTTTTTTCAAATAAAATAAAATAAAATAATAAGTTATTGATATCTCGGCAATTAGAATCTTTAACAAATAAAGACACGGAGGGATAAACGAATCGAGATAAACCTTCATCTTTACATAACAAGGTGCGACCATGAATGGAAAGATCGCGCTCCTACCTCCTAGTCGAATCTGTGTGAGTGACGTGCGTGACGTCATTTCCTCAGAGTATAGACATGTAATAGAAAGCTGGATGCCTCATGAATGCGCTATAAACATACGCAACTAAACAGAGCTGCTGTTTTCTCGGATACAAAATACAATAACGCTTATATTTATGACCTTATTATAATTTTATGGTGTGAAAAACTCTAGTTACTTAAAAGTAAGGAAGCTGAAACGTAGCATGCATATTTTATGGTGTAAAAAGAGCTGTATTATCAACAAATGTATCTGGAATCTTCTTTAATCTTACAGTTTTGCTATGTTTGTTTCCATGCACCCAGTGGAGTAGGATATAGCAGAATAGACAATAACAAAATACAGTTTGTAGCAAGTAATAATAATAACAACTACAATATACAAGTAGCAGATTGTATAAAACTTAAAACCTCAGTTATTCAAGCACATGTGACGATTCTAAACAAATATTCAAAATTTAAAGGAGTCCTTCAAGTTTTGTCATTGTACCACTAGACAGCAGCAAAAGACCACTTACTACTAACAGACCTTGTTTATGGTAAAAGTCTATGGGTAAAACACTGTTATTGCATTTAAAATCTAAAACTCTTAGATTTAAATCTTAAACTTACTTACTTTTTTCTCTGTGTCAACATTTTGTCCATTTGTCAGACATAATTATCATAAATGTATAGAGTGAAAAAGCACTGTATCTAATCTACCGTTTGTCCAATCAACTTGAAATTTGCCATCCAGTTTTTCTGTCTAAGGTGGCATGACATGAAAAAAAACATAGCCATCAGCCAATTAACACTGAGCAAACATTCATTCGTCTATGTGTGTGTGTGTGTGTGTGTGTTCGCGTGCGTGCGTGCGTGCGTGCGTGCGTGCGTGCATGTGTGTGTGCGTGTGTGTGCGTGTGCGTGCGTGTGCGTGTGTGTGTAAGCCATACATTTTGGGTTTTCTTAGAACTGCATATTTTATAGCCTTGTCTTAAATCCTGTAAACCCTGCCAATTGAAACTTGCGGCTATTTTACAATTTTCCTCAGTCACTTTGTTACATTCCTCAAATCAAAATTGACATTCTCAAAACTACCTGTTCAATCTTCGGATCATAGTGTCACTTGTGTATATCAAAAAAGCAGTTTCTCAGTCCTTTGAACAAGTTGCAAATGCTTTTGTACGTCCATGCAAATTGTTATGCGCAATTCTCTGATGTTTCCTGCATTATTAATTGCTTATGTCATGTTGATCAAAATGTATTATTTTGGTCTCTGTTGAATAGTCTCACCCCCCACAACATTTAATATGTTGTTCATGGCATAAGTTTTTATATGCAAAATGGCTGAACAAGTTGTCATAATATTTTGTCATAACGCATTTTTCTATACATTTTCATTAGACTTTCTTTCTAAATCTGTCTACAATTAGTAAATTTCCCCCCAGGGGATTCTTGACTTTTTCTAATGAAGGTGCATCTCAAAGCAGATTGTCCTATGTTCACATTTCTACTTTTGTATTGTTTTCTTTGTGCTATGCAGTGCTGTCTTTTCCTTTCTGTATCACAATGATATGACCTGTCAACAAATTACAGTACAAACAGCAAAAAACAAACAAATGAAAAAACTAAAAACCTATAGTTTACATTAGAACACCTCTCCAGAACACAGTTATATTGGCAACATGACTAAGCTGTATTATCTGTACACAATGACAAAAAGATTTGTCATTCTAATGGCACTGACACATGAATTGACACAGAAATTTAGTTTTGAGAGATGAACTAAGGATTTTGAGCAAGAGACTGGTTTTTGCTGGTAATCCATGGTGTTTTGCTATTTGTACGCGTTGTTTTGAGAAATGCACTTACTGTTTTGCAAATTTCAATTCTGATCTGAGAAATGAACCAAAGCGACTGAGGAAAAACTGTAATAACAAGAATGGTTTTATAATATGTTATATAATAAAATGGTAATGTAATGCATCAATCAATGTAAAGACAAAATATTAGAACAGCAGCTAAAATTATTTTAAGTCAGTTATTAAGTCATCTTTTGGTGTAGTAGAGTGTCATTAAGAAAATATCAATTTACATTTTTGCTATTAATTGTAATAATGCAGTGTAAATTTTGTTTGTAAAGGGAGTTTGACAGCAGCCGATGCTCCACGCAAAAATCAGATAATTCAGAAGAACTAAAGAACATCTCCAAGACATTTCAAGAAACCTGTCTGCAAAGCTTTAGTACTGGAAACTGAAAAGCTATAAATTTGTATGCAGAAACAGTGAGTTTGCTTTAAAAAATATTTAATCAGTGAATAATAACTCGATTAAATCAACATTTGATTGGCATTATTCATTATCTTTTTTCTGTCCTATTATTAGTTGGGTCTATCTTCCACAAAATAAGGATGCACATTGCCAAACACTTTCCACAACAATGTTTTGTTTAAAAGGGTTTAGTTTGAATACCTGTTACATTGATTGATGTATTATATTAGAATTTTATTAATTAACATATTATATAACCGGGCCTCACGGTGGCGCAGTGGATAGCACATTTGCCTCACAGCAAGAAGGTTGCTGGTTCGCGCCTCGGCTGGGTCAGTTGGCGTTTCTGTGTGGAGTTTGCATGTTCTCCCCGTGTTGGCATGGGTTTCCTCCTGGTGCTCCGGTTTCCCCCACAAGTCCAAAGACATGCAGTATAGGTGAATTGGGTAAGCGTATGAGCGTAGTGTATGAGTGTGAATAGGTGTGTATGGATGTTTCCCAGAGATGGGTTGCAGCTGGAAGGGGATCCGCTGTGTAAAACATATGCTGGATAAGTTGGCGTTAATGATAATGTCTCAGGGGGCCCCTAATCGTCGTGGGCCCTTACAATCGTCTGAACTTTCCCACCCCTAGCGGTGCCCCTGTCTTCAATGCATATTATGACTAGTCACAATCACATTGCATATATCTTAATTGTTGATCAAAACTGATGAGTCGATTGTCTTGTCAACTGTTAAAGTCTTCACAACTTTTCAATCATTTTTCATCGTGTACACCATAACTTAAAACCATCTATTGAATTACACCACAAAATATCTGATATTGACATTGCTTGTAATGTCTGCTAAATTGATAAATGACCTATAATTGCAAAACAATTTGAATCAACTATTTAACCAATCAAATCTGGAAGCATATGTTGTAAATAACATTTGAAGTGGTTTAAAACTTTTCATTAGTTGGCCAAAAACAATTCAGCAACAACCATTCTTGTCTTACAGTAGGACAATTTTGATCCAATTCAAATGTTGACTACTGTATATGTATTTTGCCTACAGCACAATCACTACCTTTATTTTGAGACTTCCACAATCCTGAACTGAAGCAACATGTGTTGTGAAGCAGCAATTGGAAGAAGTGTACTATCTGGCCTGAACAACAAAAGTGACAGGATGTCCACCAAGAATATATATTTTTTCATGGATATGAAAAATTATTTTGGACTATTTTTGTAGTAACACAAGAAATACGAAATGTACAGTACAGTAATTGAACAAGCAATATTGCACTTTACATGTAATACATTCATACAAAGTTAAATGTACTGTTTAAATACAAATGTTCATAAATTTGTTTCAATGTACTGTTGACTCTTCTCAATAAATATCATATGAAAAATAATAATTTCCATGGTTGTCTGTCATGGTGAAAATACAACTAAACATTTTGAGCAGTGTGGCTCACACAAGGACAAACATACAATATGTTTTGGTGGCCATGGCCAAATAACTAACCCAATTACTAGGTTTTGAAGCATAACTTAAATGTTTTTGGTGAGTTATTACATTTTGCAGACATGCAATAAAGTTCTGAATGACCAGCAAACCATCTTGACAATTGCACTCACAGTTTAGAGAATGTTAAGTCTGCTAAGCACCTTTTAAAAGTTTTAGAGTGAGAACTAGAGATAATCCTTGATTTAGTGGGTTTATATCTTCTATATCAAATTTTAAAAAGAGATGCTGCATGGGCTAAAGTAATGAAAACAAAAAACAAAAAATCAGGAGAAATCATTGTAGATGATTATAGAACATTAAGCAATAATTGTACAAAGCTGGTAAAAAGCTCTAAACGTGATTATTATTTAAATATGATCAATTAAAATATTAGTAATTCATCTAAATTCTGGAAACTGACTAAATCTGTTTCCGGTTTCAGGTCTCTTTTGGTTTAACCGATTATTTGAAATGAAATGAGAGTAGCATTAAAGATAAAGCGAATATTGTAAATGTTTTTAGTAGCCACTTTATTTCTACGGTGATACCCACAAATATAGTAATTTAAAGGAGCAAGAAAATGAAATTTGCATAATGTTATTTTGCTCAGCAGTTTAGTTTTACTCCTATTTTGGCCACAAACGTTTTGTCAAATCTAGATATTAAAAAATCAGCAGGGTCTGATAAAATAAAACCTTTTTTTTTTTTTTTAAATGCTGCAAATCTTATAATGGGGCCTATCACTTCTATTTTTAATTTGAGCTTACATTTTACCTTTGTTGAAAGGTGGTGACCCATCAGATTTGGATAACTATAGACTAATTTCTAGGTTATCAGTGTTGGCAAAAGTATTTGAATCTTTGAGATATGTTGAAAATTGAAAATAGTTTTTTAATGAATATCAGTTCGGCTTTGATTGGGACACAGTACTATTACAGCAGCCATGCTTGTTATACATAACATTGTTACTTGCTTGGATAGTAAACAACATTGTGCAGCGTTATTTGTAGATCTTTCTAAAGTCTTTGATTCTGTAGATCAAACTTTTGTTGCAAAGATTAAGATGTGTAGGTTTTAGTCAAATGGCTTTACATTGGTTTAATAATTATTTATCAGAAAGTGTGTTTTAGCTGACAATTTTAAGTGAATTGAAATTAACAAAAGGTGTCCAACAGGTCTCTCTTTTAGCACTAATTTTATTTTCTATTTATATTAATGACCTAGGATGTGGTATAATCTCTTCTACAATGTCACATATTAGTTCAACTGTAAAAGATAGGGGTGGTATATTAGACAGCAACTTAACTTCTGGAAATTATATTTCCAATGTCACAAATACAGGCGTCTTTCATCTCAGAAATATTGCTAAGGTAAGAAACATGCTATCTATCTCAGATGCAGAAAAGCTAGTTTATGCTTTTATTTCCGCTAGATTAGATTACTGTAATGCTCTGTTCATTGGTTCCTCTATTAATAAATTTAAGTTCTTACCAGGTCAAGAAATTACAATCAAATCGCCCTAACTGTATTTTCTTTACACGGACTGCTTGTTATTCCGCATTGATTATAAAATATTGCTTCTTACCTATGAGGCTTTAAATATTCTAGCTCTTGTTTATCTAGCCAACCTTCTGTCTCACTACAATCCAACCCGCTCATTAATATCTCAAAACTCAGGGCTTCTGGATGTACCCAGAATAACGAAGTCCACTAAAGGAGGTTGAGTGTTTTCATATCTGGATCCTAAACCCTGGAATAGCCTTCTTGATCATGTCTGAGACTTAGACACACTTTCTCAGTTCAAAACTAGATTAAAGACTTATCTTTTTAGTAAAGCATATACACAATGCATCCCATAATGGATGTGATCCATGCAGGCTTGACAATCCACCTGTAGGATACACTCTTCCTTTCTTTATGCACCAGACACTTTGTTAGAAATATCTCTGTGTTTTATATGTTTGTTTGTATAGCTCAGCTTTTATCTTTCATTAAAAAAGTGGAAAATGTGTGTGGAAAATAAAATTTGAATGTGATAAAATCTGAATTTGAAAATGCAGTGAAATGCATCTCTTCTTTTCGTCAAATAAATTAAGAACAGCAGCTACGCTAATTATTTTCTTTGCTCTCTATTTCCACCTGGGGATGCCCATCTCAAGGCCTTTTGTGCAGCTCCACTTGATCAGATCCAAGACCTGTGAAGAGATGATGCCAACCAACCGAAGACTTCGAGGACAACACACAAATACACTTAATTGAACATGTAAACATAGACATCATATTTTTTGGAAGGGCATTATATACTATATAACTGCAGACTAACTATGTTTATCATGTCCGCCCATACACAATTCATTTACTTTTCAGATTTTAATTGTAATGCAATAATCTGCACCTTTTGTAAAGCTGCTTTTAAACAATAATTACTGTAAAAAGTAAATATAAAAAAAGGCGTATACATTGAGAGCCTTTATGACTGAAATGAAAGAGTGTATAGGAAATGCCAAAGTGATGAACATTTTTTGCAATGTTTCTAATCTCATTGCTGCATTCTTTGATTCAACGTGTATAAGACATTGGCCTCCCTCTGCAACAGAAAGATAGAGCACCCCAGGAGGAAGCCAATGATGGCCATTCTAAAATAAATCGACAAGTAGTACTTTAGGAGGATATAACACTGTGACTTTTTGCCACAGCATTGAAGTTGCCAGTTTAATAATTACTAGCCATTACTACCATCCCCCTCTGTATGAAAATTGTGGGAGAATCCACACAAAAACCCAACTAAACACACTTTCCCAGTTCTTCTTCATGTACTCTACTGTTCAAAAATAAATACCAAAACTTTTAGGCCATGCTTTTCCTATTTACATTCTTTATGTAGAGAATAGGCCAGTCTCCCATCAATAAAGAGTAAAATTTTTCCCAATTTATACATGCAGAGGTAGCTTTCTGAAAAATGCTCAAAAACGAAACTATATTCTCAATATCATAGGGAATTTTAGTGTAACCAGGAACTCCAATACCACATAGTATTTTTCTCAACGGACTTAAAAGTGGTTTAATTGAAATAGCATAGAGTAAACCTGACAGAGGACATTCTTGCCTTATTGCTCTCATCACTGACCGATTTACTCTTATCATGCTGTACATCAGTCTAATATAGGACACAAAATTATAACCAAATCCAAAAGTCTTGAATAAAAAAGAGTGATTCACTCTATCAAAGGCTTTTTCTTGGTCCAATGAAAGAAGTCCAATGTTCATATTATGTTTTTTGCCACTGTAATAATGTCTCTAGCCAAAAGAAGATTGTCTAATATTGTTTGGTTAGGGATACAGTAAAACTGGTCATTGTGAATAACAGTTTATATGGATGTTAGTAAAAATCTTTGAAAAAATTGAGATCAACACAACAAAGAAACAGGGCACCAGTTCTTTAAAAAACCAAGGTCAACTTTCTAAGGAATCATAAAGGTAGGATCTCCGTTTCAATACTTTCCACCAAGACTTTATATCAGTTTTGACCAAGCAATTTCCAAAGAACCCTAATAAATTCCGCTGTAAGACCATCGAATCCAGGGATTTTCTAGAATTCAACTCAAAAACAGCTTTTGAAAGTTCAGCCATTGTCACAGGGTTCTCAAGATCTATCTTCTCCTCTTCTGATACTTGTGGTACAGTAAGTTGCTCAGAAGAACATCAGCTTCTTCTCTATTACATGGCTCTAAACAATATAAATCGTCATAAAGCCATAGAAAAAGCAGTCATATCTGTTACATCCACATTCGTTACTATATTTCTTTTTACAGAGGGTAAAAGATCCCCACGGAGAACCGCTCTGCCCCTCTCTGTGAGATGGGATGCAACGTTGTAATCATCAGCAAATCCATAGTTTGTTACGTCCGTGCTGCTTCCACTAAAGGTAACAATGTACGCACTCACTGCTTTCCCGGTGCTCGTGTTAAGGATGTTTCTGCCAAGGTACCTGCTATCTTGAGCGATGGCGGGACCGTGACGCAGATCATAATTTCTGGACCGCTTCCTACTTACTGCCGAGGAAATGAAAGTTTCAGTAGACTTTTTGCTTGTTGAATTAATGACTATTAACATGGTGTGAAGAACAGAACTGCTCTTTGCTAATAACTGGAATGTTTTCTGGAAGTGTCCTAGGCTTTCCGTGCTGATAGTCTGTACTCCAGCAGAGCTGGAGCTGAACTCCTGTCGGACAATATCTCCAGGATGCTTCGTTCTGCTTGACTAGTAAGTGAAAATTCCCATTTTACCCATATAGACTCTCTCGTCCCACTTGAAATCACAGAAATGCATATCTGGCTAACCCCATAAAAATTGTATCTGTTTGTAAAAAAAAAACAAAAAAACCACAACATTGTATTCTAAAAAAAATCTAATAAAAATTAAACCAGTAAAACAGCAAATAAGTGAAAATAAACACTTCTTAAAGCTTGATCTTCTAAACATGTCGCTTGTACATAAAGCACTTATTGTAAATGAAATAATAACCGACAATAATCTTAATGCACTCTGTCTTACTGAAACCCGACTTAAACAAAATGATTATATTAGTTTAAATGAAGCCACTCCTTCAGGATACAATTATAAGCATGAGGCTCATCAAACTGGTTGTGGTGGTGAAGTTCTTTAGTTATATTCTTAATGTTAATCAGAGAAACTGACCTATGTTTAATTCTTTTAAAGTATTAGCGCTTAATGTTATTGTCACGGTCACAGAAGGCAGAGACAAAAGGGTACTTTACACAGTGTTTATTAAAACACAAGGCGAGTCTTCGCACCGAAGTGCTAGCAGGTACACAACATTAAACAGTCACTGAATGAATGTCACTTCCCTTGAAGGCGAGCAAACCAATGACAGGTTAGCGTCGACGATGGGTAAGCTCATAGATGACTTGGTAGAAGATCAGGGTGAGCACAAGGAGAGTTCGACCATGCATAGATGATTCCAGCCGACGAGTGAACAGGATGGGTGAGTATATATAGTGTGGTGGTGACGGCTGGAACAGATGAGTGTGGTTAGTGCACAGGTGTGTGTGATCAGTAATCTGGTGATTGTGTACGGTGTGTGGTGGATGGAGAGTGATAATGGTGATTGGGGCTGATGGAACGTGCAGAGGGTGTGACAGTACCCCCCCCCCTCCACGGGTGACTCCTGGCACCCTAGACCGGCGGCGAGGACGACCACGGCCTCGGGGAGCTGGGCGATTTGGGTGTTGACTGTGGAATTCTTCGAGGAGAGTGGGGTCTAGGACGTCGTCTCGTGGCGTCCATGACCTCTCCTCAGGACAAAATCCCTCCCAGTCGATTAGGTACTGGAGGCGGCCATCCCGCCGCCGGGAGTCGAGGATCTCTTTGATGAGGTAGATGTTCTCGCCCAGGATTTCGGGTTGTGCTGGAGGGGGAGGCGGTTTCGGGTCTGTGGAAGGAGGAGGAACAGGGTCAGTGTAGGGTTTGAGGAGTAAAACGTGAAAGGCTGAAGAAATACGTGAGTTAGGAGGTAGGTTGAGGCAGTAAGTGACAGGGTTGATCTGGGAGTGGATGGTGTAGGGCCCTATGTAGCGGGGACTCAGCTTCCTACAGGGCAGTCGGATGTTCTGTGTAGACAGCCATACCTTGTCCCCTGGGTGGTACACGGGGTTTGGTAGTCTACGGCAATTGGCAGCATCGGTGTGCCTCCGTACTGCTCGTTGGAGATGGACGTGAGCTGAGTCCCATACCCTCTTGCTCTCCCGGAACCAGTGGTCTACCGCGGGCACCTCAGAGGATTCGCCGGTCCACGGGAACAGTGAAGGTTGATAACCTAGGACACACTGAAAGGGGGTTAGTCCTGTGGAGGCTTGACGAAGTGAATTCTGAGCGTACTCTGCCCACGGTAGGTACTGGCTCCAGGTGTCTTGGTGTAGGGCACAGTATGTTCGGAGATAGCGGGAGATCTCCTGGATCTTGCGTTCGGTCTGGCCATTAGTCTGCGGGTGGTAGCCGGATGAGACTGATGGTGGTTCCGAGTAGCTGGAAGAATGCCCGCCAGACCCTGGAGATAAACTGTGGCCCCCGATCGGAGACAATGTTTTCTGGGAGGCCGTTTCTTGCTGGCTCCTCGAGGGTGGCAGCACGGATCTCCTCGTCCACCTTCCATATGATGGGTGCGAGGAATATGAATGGAGGAAGCACGGGTTCGCGAGTGTCTTGAATAGGATCCGGTGAATACAGGCGGGATAAGGCATCTGCCTTGCAGTTCTTATGACCAGGTTGATAGGTTATAGAAAAGTTGAACCTGGCAAAGAATAGGGACCAACAGGCTTGTCGTGTGTTCAGTCTTTGAGCATGGCGGAGGTATTGGAGGTTCTTGTGGTCGGTGATGACTGTGAACGGAAACTGTGCTCCTTCTAACCAGTGTCGCCATTCCTCGAGGGCCAGTTTGATAGCTAATAACTCCCGATCTCCTATTCCGTAGTTTTGTTCGGCCGGACTGAGTTTCCTGGAGTAGTACGCACACGGATGGTGAGCTTTAGGTTCGTCAGACCACTGAGAGAGTACGGCTCCAACTCCTACGTCTGCCGCATCGACCTCGACGATGAATGGCCATGTACCCGAGAAAGGAGATGGTGGATTGATGGAACTCGCACTTCTCGGCCTTTAGATAGAGCTGATGTTCTCTGAGACGGCGTAACACTTGGCACACATGAGTACGGTGGCCTTCCAGGTTTCGGGAGTAGATGAGAATATCATCAATATAGAAAATGACACATTGATGAAGGAGGTCTCTGAAGATTTCGTTCATGTAATTCTGAAACACAGAAGGACTGTTGGCTAATCCATAGGGCATTACCAGGTACTCATAGTGGCCAGTAGAAGTTATGAAGGCGGTCTTCCACCCATCTCCCTCTCGGATACGGATGAGATTGTAGGCACTGTGGAGGTCCAGCTTACTGAATACTCGCGCCTCCCGGAGCTCCTCAAGAGCTGCTGGCACAAGCGGTAATGGGTAAGCGAACTTTACCGTTGCCTCGTTCAACACCCGATAATCGATACACGGCCTGAGTCCTCCATCCTTTTTCGTGACAAAGAAGAAGCTTGATGCGGCAGGTGATCTGGATGGCCTGATGAATCCCTGGTCGATGGTCTACCGGATGTAGCTCTCCATGGCCTCGTGCTCAGGACGGGAAAGAGGGTAGATACGACCGCGTGGTAGCTTAGCATTGGGCAGCAGGTCGATGCTACAATCACAGGGCCGGTGAGGAGGGAGTTGTGTAGCACATTCTTTACTGAAAACGTCTAGGTAGGAGTGGTAGGTGGATGGGATACGTAGAGTGAGGTCCGTGGTAGGGTGTTCCATGGAGGTAGAGTGAAGGGGAAGGGATGGTCGGGTAGGAGGAGTCTGTTTAGATGGTGGGTGATGAGTGTGATCCTTACAGGTGTCACTCCATCCTAGGATCTCTCCCGTGCTCCAGTTGATGCTGGGCTGATGCTGGATCAGCCCAGCAGATTGAGTTTTTCATAGTGAAAAGGAGGAGTGAAGAGTGTAACCTGGCGGGTTCGTCGGGTGATCCTGCCATCGCCCAATGGTGAGTCCTGAACAGTGTAGATTTGATACCGGGTCTCATTTGGTACTGTGGGGATGCGGTGTTTTGAGACGAACTTGGAGGAGATGAAGTTCCCAGCCGCTCCGGAGTCCACCAGGACATTGATGGGAAAATTACAAGAGTTTATGGTTAGAGTGGCTTGAATATGAGGTATAGTACAAACGGAGGGAGTTATGGAAAAGGCACTCACCATTGGACGACGCGGACGAACAAAACAGCCTGAGAGGAGATGAGAGCCTTCTCCACAGTATAAACACAGATAATGTTGAAGGCGTCGGTTACGCTCCGCTGTAGTGAGGTGGTATGCTTCGGTGATCATAGGTTCGTCGAACTCAGTAGGCGATGGTGAGGGGTGACGAGAAAAGGAGGCATCGATGGCGTGGAGTGGTGGTCTAGAGGAGCTTTGTGGTGAGCTGTAGTGGCGGAACAGGCATTAAGGTGTTGGGAGACGCTGATAGCCTTCCTGATGAACACTTCCAGGTCCGCGCTGTCATCATAGATAACCATCTGTTTGCGGACACTGGGTGTTAATCCCTGTCGATAGGCGGCTAACAGCACCACCTGGTTCCAACTACTAGCGGCGAGAGTGCGGAACTGAAGGGTATATTCATGAATGGTGAGGTTTCTTTGATTGAGAGCAATAAGTTCGTCATGAACAGATAGCGTTGTGAGAGCGATACCAAATACCTCCTTGAAGTGCTGGGTAAACGAGTGAAACGAATGCAGAACCGGGTTGCGAGTGTTCCACAGCGCGTCAGCCCATTGAAGTGCTCGGCCCCTGAGGAGGGAAATCATAAACGCCACTTTGGTGATTTCATTTGGAAATTGGTTTCGATGTACAGCGAGCACTGTAACACAAAGCCGGCACAGCTGCTAGGCTCGCCGGCATAACTGGTGGGACGAGAGAGGGGTGAATTTGTCATCGAGCTTAGTCATCGAGGATTAGCTTGAGCACCCGATGGTGCCGAGGAAAAAGGTTGCTGACTCATTGTAGCGGTTTCCGTGAATGAGTCGGCAGCGATCCCGGAAGTGTTAGCGTTAGCCTCCATAACGCCAGGATAGTTTGCTGGGCTGGAATCCTGTCACGGTCACAGAAGGCAGAGACAAAAGGGTACTTTACACAGTGTTTATTAAAACACAAGGCAAGTCTTCGCACCGAAGTGCTAGCAGGTACACAACATTAAACAGTCACTGAATGAATGTCACTTCCCTTGAAGGCGAGCAAATCATTGACAGAGGTTAGCGTCGACGATGGGTAAGCTCATAGATGACTTGGCAGAAGATGAGGGTGAGCACAAGGAGAGTTCGACCATGCATAGATGATTCCAGTCGACGAGTGAACAGGATGGGTGAGTATATATAGTGTGGTGGTGACGGCTGGAACAGGTGACTGTGGTTAGTGCACAGGTGTGTGTGATCAGTAATCTGGTGATTGTGTACGGTGTGTGGTGGATGGAGAGTGAGAATGGTGATTGGGGCTGATGGAACGTGCAGAGGGTGTGACAGTTATGCTTCCAGATATTCAGAAAAAAACCATGTTGTCTCTCACTTTAATCATTGTGTATAGACCCCCAGGACCCTATGTCAATTTTCTTGAAGAGTTTTCTGATTTTATTTCTGACTAACTAGTTAAAACTGATAAAATACTAATTGTAGGAGATTTAAACATCCACGTAGATAACACTAATGATACATTAGGACTCACGTTTACAGATTTATTACAGTCACTTGGGATAAAGCAAAATGTTGTTGGTTCAACCCATTGCTTAAAGCATACACTAGATCTAATTTTGTCTCATGAAATTGAGGTCATTGATGTAAACATTATACCACAAAGTGATGATATAACAGATCACTACCTCTTACTATATAAGCTTTGTATACCTGAAATTAGCAGATCTGCACAGATATATTGTCCTGGTAAATAAATTTACTAATAACTTACCTGATCTTTCACTATTTCTAAGTGCACCCACAAATGCAAATGACCTTAATGTAGTTACTAGCAGTATGGATGCTGTCTGCACTAACACATTAATTAACAGCTAGGTTCATTTGATGGGTACTGTGGCACCCATTAAATTAAAAAAGGCTAGAGAGAATAAAACTACACCATGGTATAACAATCATACTCGCGCTCTCAAAACAGCAACTTGTACCCTGGAACGTAAGTGAAAAAAAAAAAAAATTAGAATTAGAGGTCTTTAGAATTGCATTCAAACACAGTATGTCCAGCTTTAGGAAGGCTTTAAAATCTGCCAGGTCTGAACACCTAGTTCAACAAAACCTGATAAGATGTCTGAACTGTCCAAGCTAAGTGAGTGTGTTAAAGATGTAATAGACTGGATGACCAACAATTTCCTTCTTTTAAATTCAGACAAAACATAAGTATTTCTTATACACAGCAGATCTCACAACTTAGCTTGTCATGTATGTCGGCGGACTTGAGATGCAGAAAGGAGTTGACCACAGTGATGGGGTTCGAGTCCAGTGAACAACGGTTCCAGAAAGCAGGTAAGACAAAAACAGAATCCAAAAAATAAAATGAACAAGTAAATAACAGGGTGAAAATGTGGTAAAATCTAAAAACGTGGTAAAAAACAGACGAGGGCTTTTCTTTTCCTGGATTGCTTTTGAAAATTGTTGGTTGGGTTTAGAGAAGTGGGTGAGCGGGTCAATCAATAAAATTGTTTGGGTTTAGGGAAGGAGGAGGGTGGGTCAGTCGATCGGTCTGTCAGACGTTCAGTCAGTCAAACAGTCAGTCAACAGCGACCTCTGGTGGGTTAATGCGAGAACAGCAGGCGCAAATGGCTTGTCAGAGAAATTTGAGATCTCAAAAAGCGTACACAGCAGCCTCTGGTGGATTTGAGAAAACAAAAACTCAAAAAAAACGTACCTCCTGGGACGTATTTCTTGGTCTCCAGAAATGTATGCAGAGGTACATTTTCACAATGAGCCTGGGTTGAAAAAATCTGTGTGTTATATTAGACAGCAACTTAACTTTTGAAAATCATATCTCCCAGGTCAAAAAAAACTGTCATCTTTCATCTGAGAAATCTGAGAAAAAGTTACGAAGCATGTTATCCATCTCATATGCAGAAAAGCTAGTTCACGCTTTTATTACTTCTAGGCTAGATTACTGTAATACTGTACGCTGGTTGCCAAGCATCCTCTTTTAATAAACTTCAGTTAGTGCAAAATGCAGCTGCCAGGGTTCTTACCAGGTCAGAATATATGATCATATCTCCCCAATTTTATCCTCCTTACACTGGCTGTCTATTAAATTCCGTAGTAATAATAAACCTATTGCTTCTTACCTATAAAGCTTTGAATAATCTAGCTCCTATTTATCTAAACAACCTTTTGTCTTGCTACAATCCAACCCACTCTTTAAGATCTCAAAACACAGGGCTTCTGGTAGTACCCAAAATAGCAAAGTCTACTAAAGGAGGTCAAGCCTTCTCATTTATGGCTCATAAACTCTTGAAGAGCCTTCCTGATAATGTCAGAGGCTCAGGCACACTCTCTCAGTTCAAAACTAGATTAAAGACCTATCTTTTTAGTAAAGCATACACACAATGCATCGCATCATGGTATGATGCTTGAGTGTGCTCCATGCAGGTGCGTGGGCTTGACAAACCACCTGCAGGACACACTCCTCCTGTCTTCATACAAACCTCATACAAAGAGATGATCCCATCTTATTACACAAATACACTTCATTAAACATGAACATAGATATCACCTACAGTATATGCAATAAAATTGCGGGTTAACTATGTCTGTACTGTATATAATAACTTATATTTGATTGTAACTTTAACTTAATTTGATTGTAATGCAATAATGTGCACCTTTTGTAAAGCTGCTTTGAAACAATAATTATTGTAAAAAGCTCTATACGAATAAACTTAATTAAATTGAATTGATAACTTTCACACCATAATGACTTTTATTTTTTTGTTTTTTTAGGTTTGGTGATGACCTATAGATTAAGCTTATGTTGGTTGCTCTGCTTTCACTGATGACTGATGTCCTGTTTTCCTAATTTAATTTTGTGTTTAGATTTCTTTTGGGTTTAATGGTTGTTTATTTAACCCCCTCTTTGTTGTATTTTGTTGAAATTTGCCTTTTTGTACTTGCTGTTTATTTTGAGTTTATATTTTTGTAGATCCTCTATTGATTTAAGTCCATTTGTTAATTATTTATTTGTTTTTTGGTTGCATTATCTTTCTGTTTGGGTTTAATTTATTTTTTGCTGTTGATTTATGTTTGCTTATTTTCGATTCATTGTTATTTTGCTTTATTCCATATGATTTGTGTTCCTTCTTTTGTAAAGGTTTATTTGAGGTTCCATATTTTCTTTATATTTATTGATATTTTGTTGATTTTGTAATCTTTCTCAATCAATCGGTTTTGGCAATGATTTACTCTTTGTTCACTTTTTTCATTTTTTTATTTTCAATCATTTGTTAAGCTTATTTGTTGTAACTTTGAATGTAATTGATTTAGTTTTGTATTTAGATAATCTGTATATTAATTTTCTAACCAGTTATTTGCTCTTGTTACATTTCCTTATACTCTTTTTAATAACATTTTTATTTTGTTTGTTTGTTTGTTTTTTGGTGAGAGTTTTTTCGACTGGCCTCTTAGCTTCAAAGTGACCAATATTTGTGTTTCTTTGTGACTAGTCTTATACACTTTTTAGGTGATAGGATCTTTTCCAAAGCGTGTAAATGGGTATATTTTGGATTATACTGGAGTTTGATTCTTCACCTGCCCACCTTCCATCCATCATAAAAATGCCAAAGTGATTTATATGGTGTAGTGGATTCAGCAGAAATAGCCATAGAAATATAAAGATGATCTGAAAGAAAAGTAGGCAAAATAGAATTTCTAAAAAATCTGTCTCTATTGCATTATTCAGTAAAAAAACAATCCAGCCTAGCTCCAGACATATTATTTGAACTCACTTTCATCAAAGTATACTGTCTAAGCTCAGGAAAAGCATCTCTTCACAAATTACCTATATTATAGTAATCAACCAGAATATTAAGCTTATTTGCTGAACGAAGATTATGTTTATTATGATTACTCTCCAATTGTGATTTTAAAGTGCAATTAAAATCTACCCCAATACAACACAGAAGTTGCTATTGGTATGCTATTGGTAGTTAATTTATTTTTTAGATCTGAGGTATCTGATGGTGCTTTCAGTAGGGCTATAAATGCCACGCAAGAATGGCAATTCAATAAAGATTCTTATAGTTTATTTTATTTTTTATAATATGCTCTTAACCATCATTTGGTGCATATATATTAAATAAAAAAAACATGTTTCCCAAGGTAACATCTACCTGTATGATTCTTCCTGTCATAATCTCAAAACTCTCAAAGAAGTCCATCAATTCAGGATTAAAGCAAAAAAGGCTCTCCTGTACTAACATTTCTTCCAGAATTCAAAACCACATTACAGTTCCAATCGCTTAACTACTGTGACATTTGTGTGCATTTCCTAAAGTAAGATCAAGTCAGCTTTTTAAAGAATTACATAATTAAAAAGTATGCTTCTTTTTGCTACACTCCAACAACTATTAATGTTTAAAGACCCAATATTAAAACAGTTAAAACATAAATTTAAATGGAACATAAAGCAACCCACAACAACTATTTTCTAGTGCCAATCAATGTTTTTTCAGACATGAATTCAGACTTTTTATAACGGTTGCAACAAGCTTTAAAAACCTGTAATGTTTTGTTTGATACAGCTCCTCCAGAGTTGCTTTTCTCATCAGAATAACACCACACTCAACAAAAAGCTCAAATCAGGAAAAATCTTTTTTCCAATTTGGTTTTTCTCTGATTCTTACTAGCATCTAAGAAATTGTTTAGCTGTTGCACTGTATAAATAGAAAGCTTTAAATGGGATTTGGGATATCTCCACTATCTAGACATTCACCTTCAGAGTCATCAGACAGTCCATCGGTTATTTGGGTAATGCTTTAGACTACAACCCAGAAAGTACAGCGTAAATAGTCAAATAATGACGTACTTTTCTGTAAATAGAGTATAATTATAAAGAAGGTATGTGTAAGTGTAAGTGAACAAAATGTAATGCTTGGGTAAAAAGGTGGTAACAACCAGATATGCAACACGCAAATTATCACATAAGTATATTGAACTTACGGTGTACTTTTTTATGAAGTGCAAATGAGCTAACAAGAAAATATTCAACACTCAAAGAATCGCGTACATATATTTAATTGATGGTGAACTTTTCTGTAAGTATTGAATACATATAAAAATGCATGCAAAGGAACAAACTGTAATGATTGTGTAATAAGGGGGTATAACAACCATATGCAAAATGCAAAGCACCTGTGTAAGTACACTAATGTTAGTATCCTTATTCAGTACCTGGGTTTTATAATATGGGGTTTGTATTTTAAATCTGTAATTCAATATAACAAGGTGTCTGGTAATTTATGGAGAAAAGGAATGATTTTAAAAATAAAAACAAAATTACTATCATCAGATCATATGGGAGATTGTGATAATTTATAGTGATAATAAAGCGCTGAGGGAAAAAGTTTAAATATATAGTACTGTGCAAAAGTCTCAGACCGCTAGTATTTTCACCAAAAAAGGTTTTAATTCAGTTTAAAATATCAATTTACATTTCCAAACATTATATTTGTCATTTATTTTATTTCTACAGTGAGATTATTGTCTGCACAAGGAGGCCGACAACAGGCAGTGCTCCACACAGAGATCTGATCTATTCATCATCCAGTCTGTCTGGAATGACATGAAGAAACAGAACAAACTGAGACAAGCTCAATCCAGAAGAACTCTAGCAACATCTATAAGATGCTTTAAAAAAAACACGTGCAAAAGCTACAGTACTGTTCATACTTTTAGGCACGTGTGTAAAAATGTTGTTAAATGAGGATGCTTTCAAAAATAATGCATAAATACATTTTATTTATCAATTAACTTATATAACTAAATCAAATCAGCATTTGGTATGACCACACTTTGCATTTAAAACACTTGGTACATTTGCCCATTATATACTGTACCATTTAGATCAGAAAGGTGAATATGCACATTGAGATGCAGGGATATCGATGGTTCACACAAATTGTTCATAACGGAAGTTCATTCATAAACAAATTGCTCCCTTAGTTAGAATTAGAAGTAAAAGGGGATGTGTTTCTGGACATGGATTAGACCAAATTTAACAGGGAGGGAGTGACAAACACACTCTCTTTGTCGGCAATACCTGTGCGATCACTTATCTTTGGATGTAGAAAAGTGATTATATAATTATAATTTTCATAATAAAAAAAAAAATTACATACTGACCACGGGGAAAACTCCAGATCATAGATATATGTGTATATATCTATTGCTCCAGAGGGCCAGTGCGCCACTGCACCTTGGTCCCACATTCATTTCAAAGGAGTGCTACCCTGTACCAAAATGGCGCCTCTATTGACGCATTACTTTCAATAGACAACAATAGGCTATGCGACATCTACTGTATATATCTATGACACATACATGGCTGTCTGCTGTTATGACAATACTTTGATGTCACACTGACCGGTCTGTTGAAGGCCCTGTTCATGGCAGTTCAAGTACGGCAGTTTGAGGTAAAGTATTTTTATTACATTATGTTCATAGAAGTGTTTGTTTACTTTTTTTGTTTCTATCAGATGTCCATTCCTCTTTTTTAACCATAGATTTATACACTAGATATCGCATACGGACCCTGAGCATGTGTCAATAGCACGCCACATTTGTACAGTGCTCCCAGGACAAATGTCATTCAACCACACTAGTCAAGACCAAAGCCAATGTGAAGATGCTGGACTTTAGCGCTGTGTATGGGTGTAGTAACGAGCAAACAAAGAAAACAAAGCATAAAGGCACAACATTTCATAGGTAAGATTTCGTTTTTTTACATTTTTGTATGTTACGAACTTTTGTGCTAAATAAGTAACGTTACTGATTATAATAACGTCACTTACTGCATTCACCATAAGGCAAAGTAGCACCAACTTGCACTAAATTCTAGGCTTACGCTAGTTTTGCTGATTAAAATAAACAAACAATGAAAAAGAAATATGACAACAAGATGCTGCGGTGCCAGAACTTTGTCGGCACTGTCCGTGCGGTCACTAATCCATCGATGTACAGTAGAAAGGTTATGTAAAATGATAATTATCAGAATTTAAAAAAAATATTTGCATACTGACCACCGGGAAAACTCCCGATCATAAATATATGTATATATGTGTATATATCTCTGGCTCTGGATAGGCAGTCCTCCACTGGACCTTGGTCCCGCATTCATTTCAAAAGAGCGCTACCCTGTACTAAAATGACGGCTCTATCGACGCATTCTTCCAATAAACAACAGGGTAGGCGACATCTAATGTAAATATCTCTGTTTTTTAACCATTGGACCCTTCTTACAGGATTGTTATGACAAGTTTAACTGTCATCAGCATCTTAAATCCTTGAGTTTTTAATACTTATATTTAACGTTATGCACATTTATATGTATTTACGTATGTATTATATAATGTTTGCATCAAACAAACAAAAAATAAATTACCGCGTATGCAAGATGTTTCTAGCGCAATGTCTATGGGCAGAACAGTACATTTATTAGTTATTTTCTCTTCCAACTGCCGTTATTCATTTCACAATTTATTTTTCCTTTTTTTTAAATGTCAAGATAACACTATCGTTGAGTTTTTATTTTAATATTTGAGCAAATAAGATTGTAAAAAAAATATTTGTTGTACTTTCCCATTAACTGCGCTCGCTGCTGAGAAGCTGTGAAAAGGGTCCATAACAGTACATCAGTAACCATAATATTATGTAATCTATTACTTTAATAAGGATTAATGATGGGTTAAGACATGAACTTAATTAAGAACTAACCTTAGGGGTAGTTCACCCAAAACTTAAAATTTACTTACCATTTACTAAGTAACATTAAATTTAAATATGAACTAAAATGCAAATAATCTTTACTTCAAAGTCTATAATGCATACTGTATATTTTAATGTATATTTAAACTTTTTCCCTCAGCGCTTCAATTACTATCACTATAAATTAAAACATTCCCAGTACTGAGTTGTGGCTCGAAGAGCATCCGCTACGTAAAATATATGCCAGAATAGTTCTTTCTGCTGTGGCGACCCCTGATAAATTAAGGACTAAGCCGAAGGAAAATGAATGAAGAAATTATCACAATCTCCCTTATGATCTGATGATAGTAATTTTGTTTGATAGTAATGTATAGTATGTATGGTATCCGTATGGTATCCGTAAATGTTTTACTGTAGGAAACCTACACACACATATTAAACAGCAAAAGGAACATGTATATAAGTTGCTAAAAACCTTTGTTTGTTTGTTTGTTTGTTTGTTTTACGCAGCAGATTTCCTTTCGGCTGCAACCCAGAACTGGGAAACACCCATACACTTTTGCATTCACACACGCACTCATACACTATGCCCAATTTTGATTACCCAATTCACTTATACCGCATGTCTTTTGATTGTGGGGGAAACCGGAGCACCCAGAGGAAACCAATGCAAACACAGGGAGAACATGCAAATTTCAAAATCATTAATTTTTCATATAAACTACCATGCACCTTGTTATTTTGAATTGCAGATTTACAATGCGTACAGTATACAATAAGGTATCATAATTTCACAGATTGTAAACCTTTTATTTACCAAACACCTCTTATTATAAAACCCAGGCACTGAATAAGGGTACTACTATTTATGTACTTACGCATGTTTTTGCAAGTTGCATAAGGTTGTCACTCCCTTGCATACATTCTTTATATGTATACAATACTAATAGAAAACTACAATGTAAAATTCAGCATACTTATGCAGTTCTTTGCTTGTTGAATATATTGTTGTTACCCCCTTATTACCCAAACATTACAGTTTGTTCCTTTGCACTTTATAGAAAAGTACACCGTAAATTCAATATACTTATGCGGTACTTTGCGTGTTGCATATCTGGTTGTTACCACCTTATTACCCAAAGTATTACAGTTTGTTCCCTTACACCTACAAATACTTTCTTTATACATACACTATACTTACAGAAAAGTACACCATTATTTCACTGTACTTGCGCGGGTTTACTTTGTGGATTACTTTGTGGGTTGTAATCTACAGCTTTGTGACCACAAAATCTGTATCACTTTGCTGACTGCTACTACTTTGTGCCTGTAGGTTTTCAGTTTCAATTTGCTTTTTTGGGTATTCGACTTCACAAACAACCCCAACTACATTAGACTCTTCATCATCCTTTACACTACCCTGTGCATCATGTGTATGGATGACAGACGTACTGCCCGCGTCTTGTGCAATCACATTAAAGCCCTCTCCATTAACCAGTACATCAGCGATCTCATCATGCTGTGGCTTAACTGTATTTTCTCCACCCTCTTGTGCATTCACCTGTTCTAGTACAGAATTACTACCATTTTTCTTGGTTTCCATATTCAAAGGACACAATTGTTTCACATGGTCTTGTTTCCCATAAGCAAAGCATTTAAAAGAATCAACACTGATAAAGCTTTTACAGCAACTTCCAGATTTTGACAATCGACTTTTAAAATTATGTATGTTTTACACCTAAAAATAATTAAATAAAAAACCTTTAAAATAAAGCAAGATCATTTTAATCGGTCCCATTAATTTGCCGTATCACACAAGAATGTGCTCAAGTGTATCATTTTAAATTAATCAGTCAGTTAAATTAAGACAATAATTTGATTAAGGTGTTTACATAAGTTACTTTTTGAACGTTCCTTCCATGATCCCGTTTTACATAGCGAATAATTTGATTAACGTCATTGTTATTCACGTTGCCTCCGGAGTTTCATGTAATTTTGGGCTTTTAATTATACATTTTTCTTACTTTAACTGCAGTTTCACAGTTTCACCTTCATTCAGGAACATTATGGGAAGTTCGGATTTTACTGACTCGGAACTTTGAGTCTCGTTCATCGAGATGAACAAAACTTTTTTTGCAACACAGGCTCATTCTGAAAATGTAGCCCTATGCACGTTTCTGGAGATCACGAATTATGTGGCCAGAGGTATGTATGGCTGCATTTCATTTTTTAAACGAACGCTACGGGGCGGTGTGAAGCCATTCCTTTTCGCATTTACCAGCTGACTGCTTACCTCTGTATGGACGGCTTTCCCGCTGTAACCAGTTTGTCCCGTTAGCTCGCCATGTACGTTGGCGGACTTGAAATGCAGAAAGCAGTTGAAAACAACGGCAGGGTTCGAGTCTGGTGAAGAACGGTTCCAGAAAGCAGGTAAGACAAAAACAGAATCCTAAAAATTTAATAAACAAGTAAATAACAGGGTGAGAATGTGGTAAAAATCTAAAAATGTGGTAAAAAATCAGATGAGGGCTTTTCTTTTTCCTGGATTGCTTTTGAAAATTATTGGTTGGGTTTATGGAACTGGGTGGGCGGGTCAATCAATAAAATTGGTCGGGTTTAGGGAAGGAGGAGGGTGGGTCAGTCGATCGGTCAGTCAGACGTTCAGTCAGTCAACAGCGGCCTCTGGTGGGTTAACGCGTGAACGGCAGGCACAAATGGCACTCGCCAGAGAAATTTGAGATCTCAAAAAGCATACACAGCAGCCTCTGGTGGATTTGTGAAAACAAAAACAATTTACCTTTTGCGGTCTCCAGAAATGTATCCAGAGGTACGTTTTCAGAATGAGCCTGGGTTTTTTTTTGAGTCATTTCGTTTAATTTACCAAAATAACATTAAAATGTTACAAGATGCTTCCAAACACATCTACAATTAGCCCAAACGTTGATCACACTACAAACAAGTCATAACTAGAATGCTACTATACAATGCAATGCTACTAAGAAAGAGACAATAATCCTTCATTGTTTACCTGGTGTTTTATCTATGATTAGCTCTGCTCACCTCTTCTGGCATGTCTTCAAATTTGAGTCGTTCGTTCACCTGACACTGACAGTCCCATATATTAACCTAACTAATAATGAAAAAAAAAATGAAAATGGCTTTCAATGTATAACCTTATATAATTTTCCCTCTGGTCTCTTTTTTTAATGTATTTACTTTATTTAATTTATATGTTTTATTTTTTTCTCTTTTTTCTATTATCTTTAAAATGTATTATGCAGATTGTAACAACATCTTATTTTTTTCTAATGTTTTTTTAGTTTCTGTAATCTATTGTTAACTGTTTTTGAAACCAATAAAAAAAAAGATTTTTTTCCTTCACGTGTATCAATTGGTGAAGTTTTTCCTCGCCACTGTTGTCACTGACTTGCTTAGTTTGGGAATTGTGGAGCTGTGAATAATTGGATTTTTTCTTCAGTGATTTGCCTTTCAGCAGTGACATTTACAGTATTTTACACTAACCTGAACTAAACTGAACTTCATCTATGAAAACTGGACTGAAGCAGTTTCAATTTACTAGAACTTCATCTATGTTGAGGTGCTTTGACACAATCTACATTGTAAAAGCATTATAGAAATAAAAATGAATTGAATTGAATTTAACAGACAGCATCAGAACACGGATACACTCATCCACAGAATTCATCCCAACCAAATTATAAAAACACAAAATGAAAATTATCTGATTTACTGGAATGAAGCAGCTGGAAAACAAAGCAAAGTTGAATGTTATTTGGACCTAAAAAGAGATTATACAACAGCAACATATCTAAGTGCAGTAAAGAACAGTAAATTAAGAACAACAATGACAATATACAAGCTAAGTAACCACAGTCTGACTGTAGAGAAGGGCCAATGCAGACAGAACTGGCAACCCAGAGAGAATCACATCTGCCCACACTGTGCCCAAGCAGAGGAGGGAGAAAGAGCAACACTTCCTCACCCACTGCACAAATTATTAGCATATCAGAAAAACATTCTACCCCAAATTCCAGCTCATGTACCCTGAATTCACTAAGTTGGACAATAAAACACAACTTTAATATGCTTAGGTGAAAAGGCAGATTGAATCTTACTAGCGGCACACACACACACACACACACACACACAGAGAGAACATAGAACATTCTTAATAGCTATTAATGAATCATACAGTGCTGATTGCAAAACATACTGTTAATTATAATGTATTGTTATTGTTTTATCCTAAAATATTGATTGTTAAATATACTGTTAATTATAGTCTTTTTCTTCATTACTACTATCATTTGTTTTCATATGTTCTGTTTAATGTAACTTCACAAATGCTTCACACATAAATATGTAACATTTGTCATGCTAATATAGCAAGTTTGATTTTGATTTTGATTTTGATTTTGAATTTGAGAGAGAGAAAGAGAGAGAGAGAGAGAGAGAGAGAGAGAGAGAGAGAGGGAGAGAGAGAGAGAGAGAGAGAGAGAGAGAGAGAGAGAGAGAGAGAGGGAGAGAAATAACCAGACCAGAAAGACAAACACAGGCCAAGATACTTAAAAATAGAATATTTTGGAATATAAATGGTCTACCTGAAAGCGGCGCATGTCTCGTGGATTTCCTGCATTCTTCAAGCAGTTCTGATTGCATTTCAGGAAAAACTTGAGGAAAAACCTGCAAAAGAACCATAATGTTTTGTTGTTGTTGTTGTTGTTTTTATTTACCTTTTTTATTCTTACAAAAAGTATAATTTTGCTTTCTATCAACCTCAAATTCTTTTTACAAAGTTACACATTTTCCTCAAATTATAGTTTTGCCTTGGTTGAAACTAAACAAAAAATATTATTTACAGCTTTTCTCAATTACTTAAACACATTTCTTGAAACTATGCCTCATATTTTCAAAACAGTAAACACAAATCCATAACATCTCACCCAACTTCCAACATCCTTTTTCAGGTCAAAATAAAGCTCTACACTCAACACCATTCATTTTTGCTGAAAAAACAAACCTTGTCCTCAGACATCACACACAAGGCCTCAAAAACAGACACTACAACATAGTTTTACACACTGGTACCATAAATTAAAAACAATATTTGCAAAACTGGAAAGTTTTTAAAAGACGCGACATAAAACATAGAACATAAAAGACGCGACCAATGTTCACAGTATATACTGGCACATTATTTATTCAAGTACTATGAAGTACAAAACACACACACACACACACACACACACACACACACACAGTTTTGTCCTTTGCTAAGGATACATTATTACTGAAAACCAAAATAGATTATAGTACACAAACAAAAAATCTTCAAATTATATGCCAAAACCATGTTTATGATAGCTCTCTTGGTCCTCTGTGAATAAAGGGCCCCTTACCTCCTCTTTGTTGTCCGCTCTCAATCTATCTAAATACATTTTAATGTAAATGTCACAGAACAGCACACAAATTTCAAACATGGAACACAGTGAATACCAAATACTGCAATACTGATAAACAAATACTGCTAAACATTATCCTATCCTAAAAAAAACATACATCAATGTAAAGCTTATTTATGCTTTTATTATTTATGATGATAAATCTAAATTTTACAGTTTTTTTTTTTTTTACTTAAGCATAATTTTAAAATTAAGGCTAATTTTGTCAAAAAACTACACACAATTTACACATCCACACACACAAACAGCAGAACACATCACAAATGAAACACTTCATTCAAAACTTTACAACAATATAACAAAACACAATTTTGACACCATATGGAACACACAATCTTCATTCTATATAAATCCGTTTGCTTCATTTACACACTGCTGTTCTCAATCTTAAACACTCATATCATTTCTAATTGACTAATAATGATATAATCTGGGTTTGTTTGTTTTTTCAAAGCTATTGCTATAATGTATATGAACATACTGTATTTACAAGTAAACACAAGACCAGCACTGCATACTGATTATCTCCACATTACAAAACATGCTAAGAATGCCAAGAATGCATTTTACACTGAAAATTAGAACAGTCTAAATACTTTATAGTGCACAAACAAAAACACTGAAAACAGTTCAGGATGTTATTTTATAGTTATTTGTTTCTCTGTAACACATCACGTTATTGGCCAAGCCCATGTTTATATTTTATTTGTTCCTCTGTGAATAAAGGTTCCTCCTCTACATTCTCCACCCTCAATCCCATGTAGATCAATCTAAATACATTTTACGCTATATGTCACAGGATAACACACCAGTTTCAAACATGAAATACAGTGAGTAGGTAATTCTGTGGTACTGATAGCTAAATATTGCCCTATCCTAACAATCCATGCAACAATGTAAAGCTTATTTATTCAGCTTTCTGGTGATGTATACAATTCAATATCAAAAACAAAATCTTCCCCATCCCGTTTTCTGTTCACCAATCTTCCTCCCTTTTGTGCTCCCTCTTCCTCCTACTGCAACATTGCCTTCCATATTTATGGAAGACTAATATTTATAGCTATACTACTGTAAACATATTTATTGAAGATTAATAGTTTATAGCTAAACTATCCCATTACTTTTTATTGTGGTTCCAGCTGATTGGTATGTCTACAGTTTTGCACCAGTGTGCCTGCATACCTGATGGCTGTGTTTAACCAATTTGTTCATGCGTGTGTTCATTTGAAAATCTTTGCTTTGAAATTGCAAGGAAATTCCATAATGATAAATTTCTGTGTCAAATGCATCCAAGTGTGTTAAGTGTTCTGCAAAACACTGTGTAATGTTTTGCAAAAGGTGTGAAGCTGACAATGTGCTTACAGTTGTGCAAATCTAGCCTTGTGTTTTACTTCTTGAGGGTAAGGTTTTGCTAACTGTGGGAAAAGTTTAATTTTAGTGTGTAAGCAATTGTAAAAAAATGTTTTTTTAAATAAATAAAAAATTTAATGGGGCACAGTGGGTAGCACGATCGCCTCACAGCAAGAAGGTCGCTGGTTTGAGCCTCGCCTGGGTCAGTTGGCATTTCTGTGTGGAGTTTGTATGTTCTCCCCGTGTTGGCGTGGGTTTCCTCTGGTTTCCCCCACAAGTCCAAAGACATGTGCTATAGGTGAATTGGGTAAGCTAAATTGTCCGTAGTGTATGTGTGTGAATGAGTGTGTATGGATGTTTCCCACACCCATTTCCCACACCCATTCACACACATACACAATTTAGCCTACCCAATTCACCTATAGCGCATGTCTTTGGACTTGTGGGGGAAACCGGAGCACCCGGAGGAAACCCACGCCAACATGGGGAGAACATGCAAACTCCACACAGAAATGCCAACTGACCCAGCCGAGGCTCGAACCAGCGACCTTCTTGCTGTGAGGCGAATGTGCTACCCACTGCGCCACCGTGAGGCCTAAATAAAGAAATAATAATAATAATAAATAAATAAATAAATTACACTTGTGTTTTGTGGTTCGTGGTCACAAATGTCAACCCATGGATTACAACATGGTTTACCAAGGTTGCTTGAATCTGAATTTTGGTCCCCATTTTCTTTGTTCAGGTCCTCCTCCAGCTCTTCCTCTTCCCCAACCCCTGTCTCCTGTAATCATCTTCCTCTCATCCTTCCTCTTCCACTTCCTGCAACATTGCCTTCCATATTTATTGAACACAGATGAACTCACATGCTGCTTTTATATTCTGCCTGACTGGTGTGTCTACAGTTAGGCACCAGTTGTCCTGCACACCCGATGACTGTGTTTAACCAATTGGTTTAGGTGTGTGTTTATTTGGAAGCCTTTGCTTTGAGATAGCAAGGAAATGACATCATGATACATATCTGTGTCTAATGCATAACGTCTTTAGTGTTTTGCAAATTACTGTGTGTAATGCTTTGCAAAAATTGTGAAGCTGACAATGTGCTTACAGTTGTGCAAATCTAGGCTGCTGTTTTGTTAATTGAGTGTAAGGTTTTGTAAATTGTGGAAAACTTTTAATTTTAGTGTGTAAGCAATTGAAAAAAAACTCCTGTAACTTAGATTTTGTGTAGGGTCTCCGGGAGACAAGCATCATCTCTACTAGACAGGCTTCTTCTATGGCTTGGAGGAGGTGAACACAGACATAAATTTCTTTGTCATACACTTTCCTCGGCCATGCAGAAAAAAAACTCGTCTATCGGGTTTATACTTCTTCTTTCTATTCTTCATCTTAATTTTCTTCTTCTTCTTCTTCTTCTTCTTCTTCTTCTTCTTCTTCTTCTT
>CAIGQW010055820.1:3519038-3529843 GCA_903798125.1 Danio choprae | reverse complement strand
TATATAATTTGTTTAATGCCAAAAGTTGTGTAATAATTAAACAGTAAAAAAAGCAGTTAATTATACATGGCCATTTGCTAATATTATAATGAAAAGATACAGTTATTGAAAGCTTTAAATAGCTATTTAATGGCATAATGGTTGTTGAAAATGCAGCTTTGTGAACACATGAATTAAATACATTTGAAAATATATTCAAATAGAAATCAGCTGCATTGCTGTAAGAAACTTTTTTTTCACTATATTACTGATTTTACTGTATTTTTTATCAGAACAAATAAATAGCATTCTAGGGGGAAAAAAAACATTTGATACAAAATCTGAGCAATATTACGATCAATATTATGACTCCACAAGTCTCAGTTTTGCAACTTGTGATGGATTTGCTCTTCAGTGTTTGAACTTTCCGCAGTAAAGATTAAACCACACTGAAATGAACTAAACGAGAATTCAACTCTGAAAACTGGACTGACACAGTTTTAATTTACTTGAATTTCTATGTTAAGCTGCTTTAGCACAATCTGCATTGTAAAAGCGCTATAGAAATAAAGATGAATTGAATTGGTAGCACTGCAATGTGGCTGTATTGCAATTATACAAATCAATGGAATAAGTATGCAAATAAAAAATAAAAATAACCACGCAGTGTCTCAAAAACCTCAAAACATCACTCTAGAACAAGTATTTGAATTATTTCATTGCATCATGAAGAGTAATGTTTTAAAACAGAGGATCTTGTTCACAGATCATGTTTATAACATCAAAAAGCATTAAATAATGCTAATAATTCAGGTAGAAAATAACTCATTACCCCTTAAAAGCCAACACACAGCAAACACTAAATACCTATTATATCTGTCCTGTGGAAAGAATAGAAGATGATTGTGGCCAAATATTGCCATTAAATATAACCAAAACAAGACTTATCAGACTTCAATATACTTGAGTGTCTATCAGAAGAGTGATCATGGCTGGGAATGAAAAGTTGGGCTGGGAATTAAAGTCCCATCTTAAAAATCATCAAAACACATTTTTAAATAGGTTCTCAGATTTGAGAACTAGAAAGAACTGTTGTATAAATTACTCTGAATTGATAACCAGAATGAACTGTTGTATAAATTAAGATATTTTATAAATGTAATAGATCTTATTCATTCATTCATTCATTCATTCATTTTCATTTCGGCTTAGTCCCTTTATTAATCTGGGGTCGCCACAGCGGAATGACCTATACCGCATGTCTTTGGACTTGTGGGGGAAACCGGAGCACCCGGAGGAAACCCACGCCAACACAGGGAGAACATGCAAACTCCACACAGAAACGCCAACTGACCCAGCCGAGGCTCGAACCAGCGATCAGCGACCTTCTTGCTGTGAGGCGAACGTGCTACCCACTGCGCCACTGTGAGGCCCTTATAGATCTTTCCCATGTCATGTGATTCCTTTGTTCTGTTTCCCGCCATTTACCATGTTAGTTTCACCTCTGTTCATCCCCTGTGTCCTATCAGTTTAATCATGTCCCCCGTGTCAGTCCTTGTCTGGTATTGTATTGTGATCGTCTTTCCGTGCTGTCTTCACTCCATGTCCTTCCAGAGTCTCCTGTATTTCCAGTGCCCTTGTATTGAGTGAGTGTTTGTAAATAAATTTGTGGGTTTTGATAAATTCTGTGTTCCTGTGCCTTCATGTGGAAAGCGAACCGTAACAATCACATCATTAGCATTGCTGTCTTGAATCAAGCAAAAATCTAGAACAAAACCTACATTCTGCTAAACTGAATATGCCTTATGTATTAAAAATGTTATGAGGAATGTGTATATACTGTACAGCGCATCCAGAAAGTATTCATAGCACTTCACTTTTTCCACATTTTTTATGTTACAGCCTTATTCCAAAATGGATTAAATTCATTTATTTCCTCAAAATTCTACACACAATACCCCATAATTACAATATGGATATATACTTGAAAAATCACATTTACATAAGTATTCACAGCCTTTGCTGTGAAGCTCTAAATTGAGCTCAGGTACATTCTGTTTCTACTGATCATTCTTGAGATGTTTCAGCAGCTTAATTGGAGTTCACCTGTGGTAAATTCAGGTGATTGGACATGATTTGAAAAGGCATACACCTGTCTATATAAGGTCCCAGTGTTGACAGTGTATGTAAAAACACAAACCAGCATGAAGAAAAAGGAATTGTCTGTAGACTTTAGAAACAGGATTGTCTTGAGGCACAAGGCTCGGGAAGGTTACAGAAAAAATTCTGGTGCTCTGAAAGTTCCAATGAGCAAAGTGGCCTCCATCATCCATAACTGGAAGATGTTTGGAACCACCAGGACTCTTCCTAGAGCTGGCCGGCCATCTAAGCTGAGTGATTGGGGAGAAGGGCCTTAGTCAGGGAGGTGATCAATAACCTGATGGTCACTCTGTCTGAGCTCCAGCGTTCTTCTGTGGAAAGAGGAGAACCTTACAGATGGACAACCATCAGTGCAGCAATCCACCAATCAGGCCTGTATGGTAGAGTGGCCAGACGGAAGCCACTACCCGCCTGGAATTTGCCAAAAGGCATCTGAAGGACTCTCAGACCATAAGAAACAAAATTCTCTGGTCTGATGAGACTAAAATTGAACTCTTTGGAGTGAATGTCAGGCGTTACATTTGGAGAAAACCAGGCACCACTCATCACCAGGCTAATACCATCCCTACAGTAAAGCATGGTGGTGGCAGCATCATGCTGTGGGGATGTTTTTCAGCAGCAGGAAGTGGAAGACTAGTCAGGATAGAGGGAAAGATGAACAATGTACAGAGACATCCTGAATGAAAACCTGCTAAAGAGTGCTCTTGACCTCAGACTGGGGCGACTTTTCAACTTCCAGCAAGACAATGACCCAAAGCACACCACCAAGATATTAATGGAGTGGCTTCACAACAACTCGGTGAATGCCCTTGAGTGGCCCAGCCAGAGCCCAGACCTAAATCCTATTGAACGTTTCTGGAGACATCTGAAAATGGCTGTACACCGTCGCTTCCCATCCAACCTGATAGAGCTTGAGAGGTACTGCAAAGAGGAATGGGCAAAAATTCCCAAAGACAGGTGTGCCAAGCTTGTGGCATCATATTCAAAAATACTTCAGGCTGTAATTGCTGCCAAAGGTGCATCAACAAAGTATTGAGCAAAGGCTGTGAATACTTATGTACATGTGATTTTTGAGGTTTTTTATTTTTAATAAATTTGCAACAATTAAAATCTTTTTTTTTTCACATTGTTATTATGGGGTATTTTGAGGAAATAGATAAATTTAATCAATTTTGAAATAAGGCTGTAACATAAAAAATGTGGAAAAAGTGAATCACTATGAATACTTTCTGGATGCACTGTATGTATTAAGGATGAGATGGTTCATTAAAAAGGTTCAGTTCTCATTTCACAGTTCTTGCTTTTTTTCCAATCATTTGACAGAGAGGTTTTTTAGTATCTAACTGGAATATGTGATCCCACACTTCTTCAAATGTACTGGAGAATAGAAAAATTGTAGATGATGTACTTGTTGTGGTCAGAGTCAAGGTAGGGCATGACAATACTTACTCCTTTACAATATTTTTGCCTCTAGAATGAACAAGGCAGTAGTGTTTTTGTTTATTTTTAAACATCAGTATCTTGTTAATCAAGTAATTTAAAATGGCCCTGTTAATTAAGACGAACTGTTGTTAGTTACACTGCTAAATAATAATCTACTAAAGTTGTAGTTTCAAATGTTCTGAACCAAATCATATGCTGAATGTGCCTTTTTCTATAAAACATGAACAATGATCATATATGGTCTACAGGGCTACAGGATATATATATCAACATAAATGAGTACACCCCTCATAAATATATCAAATATGGTTGAAATTTCATAGATTGTAGTTTTATGTTTTGAACTGCTCCTTTTTGTCACATGTAGCATGTGCGCACTAGGGGTATAACAGTACATATATTCTTCTAGAAGCTACAGGCTTCACAGTTCAGTTCATATACTCTGACAGCAAATACAGTCAGTTCAAATGTGTCAGTTAGGCAGAAAAAAATCACAGCAGGGCAACAAAATAAAAGCCATTGACACAGAATGCATCTTTGCCTCTAAAAGTAGAAGATGTAGCAGTCAAGAATGGTTTAAAAAAGCTAATATATGTATGAGAAAATGTGCCCCAGAAACGTACTTGAGATTGTCAAAACTGAACACAGTGGCCTCTAGTGGATTATTTAAAACAAAAACTGCAAGCAGACATAGGCCTGGGCACATATTTCATGGATCCAAAAAATGTAGCCCTTAAAACAATGAGCTTAGGTTGGAAAAGTAGCAACCCACTGTTGCATTAACAATAAATGGATGGACCTAGAATTTTTATTAAAAGATATTTTAGTTTTGAAGCTTATTGAATCTTAAATTGAATCACAACCATTGAAAGTTTAATACACAGTCTCCTAATTATTTAGAGGTTATAATATATATTTTATTTTATTTATTTTCTCCTTTCGTATCACAGGTAGCTTAGTTCTGTAGCTGAATGTAATAAACAGAAAAAAGTTTGTCCTAGTGTGACTTTTTCTCTGGAACTACCTCTAAGGGGCAGGACACGCCAAGCAGACTGTTGGGCTTCGTCGGTCCATTGTTCAGTGTTGGTCTTGTTGGTTTGGTGTATTCAACACATCTCCTCTCATCGGGTTAATATCAGAGCTCATGGATCCGATTCAGCATGTCGAATTGGCATTGGCCATCAGCTGAAGAGAGCATTTTGATTGGTTAATTAGCAACGCATTAGAGCGTGATTGTGACAGTGAAGTTACATAGCAGGTAAACTATATAAGCCAAGAAGAAACACTAAGAGACTGGCTGTAATTTTGCTACATTTCTCAAATTTTGCAAATGATATGGGTTATTAGATTATCAGACATATTTCCAAGAGCTAATCCTTCCATGGTGAGTGACAATTACTGTGATAAAGGTACTAAACGCTGCTTTGTTGATGCTTTGCACATGTGTGTCAGAAGTTCAGGTTTTACAGTTCTGAATGAGAAAACAGAGACTGGCCTCGCAGTGTGGAAAGACACATGCTTTTGGACAGATCAAGAACACATGCTCTTGAATCAGTTGGCTTTCAGTAATTTGGTGTGTTCATGCTTTGGTTCAATGGAACCAGACATGAGCTAAGCCAAGGCAACAATAGAGTTGGGTTTCATTGGTGCTAGTTGTTTGGCATTGGCTTGGTGCCCTAACACCAGCCCTAACAATTCAAGATTAAGCTCAATCTTGGTCTTCTGTTTACATTGTGACAAAAGACAAATCCTTCATCCATATTTTGAGAAAATGTAATGCATGAATAAAAAAAAAATACATATTTGTTTCGTATGTCTACCTCACATATAAAAAGATGAAGGGATGTTAAAATTGAAAAACTATTTGTAAAATGTATAGTTTCTGGTATAGATTCCGGTTTCACCGGCTATATATTCAGTTGGTGGTTACCGTTGGTTATGTCACGGTCACACAAGGGAGAGAGGACAGGCTGTTAGAGTTCGTGAAGTATTTTATAACAGTGGATCAACGCACTCAGTGCGGAAGGTGAAGACAACACACAGTTTGTGAAGAACACAAAGTCACTTCCCTTGATGGGGCGAGCAGACTGCTGACAGGAGTCGGGCTCGAGGATTCCTTGGAGGATGTACGCAGGTATACGAGGAGGAGAATGAACGAGGAGTAGAGGTGACCATCTAACGTTGATTCCAGCCGGTGAGTGAGTGAGTGAGGTGAGCTTATGTAGTGAGTGGCTGGAGCAGGTGAGTGTTATTACGTGCGCAGGTGTACGTGCTCAGTAATCAGGTGATAATGTGCGATGTGTAGTGGATGGTGACTGTGAATGGTGACTGAGGCTGATGGAACGTGCAGAGGGTGTGATATTCGATATAGACTATAACTGATTGGTGAAGGAGGTCTCTAAAGATGTTGTTCATGAAGCTCTGGAAGACTGTCAGTGTTCGGTCCTGTCCACGTGTCATTTGTTTTCGTCATGTGCTGTCTTTGTTCTTTTTCCCGCCATCATTTGTGTTCATTCATGTCACCTGTGTTCATCCCCTGTGTGTGATTAGTGTCATCATCCCTCTGTCTACATATACCCTTTCGTTTGTGTCCATTGTTGTCCGGTATTTTGGTTCGTTTGTTTCCTGTGGTCCGTGTGGTTGTGTCGTCCTGTCTACACGTTTCCAGTGTATGTTCTCCGTAAGTGTATTCAATAAATCCGTTTTTGTTAATGTATCCCGTGTTCATCCTCAGCCAGCCAAGCGTTACAGGTTATCAGTCCGTTATTTGTTTTTTGTTTCCCTGTCTTTGCCTCTGCAGTCTGTTCGTCGGTTGACGACTTCGTTTGTCCTGTTGGCAATCTTTGTTGTTGGACCTCTTTGTTTTGTGTCCGGCTTCCAGCCGTTTGTATCCTTTTGATACTCATTTTTCTGTTATTAAATCTTTCACTTGCTATTGGATTCTCCCTGTCTCGTATCGTGACAGTTTCTTAATGCCTACTGTTTAACTTACAGTATTTAGAGAAAACCAGTAGGATGTATAAAGTGTATACTGTATGGCAGTTTTTTTTGTTTGTTTTTTTTACTTTAGTTCCAAGGATCTATGACTGTGCCAATTTAATTTACATTGTTAAGTAAGTAAGCTAGTATTTCATTCTATAAGAGAGGACATGAGGAGGATAAACATCACATTGTTATGTGCGTTGAGAGTGGTCAGATTTGACTTTGATGCCAGGGATCATGATAGGGTGCCTGGAATATGTCAGCATAACAGCAAAGATGTCATTTACAGGTATTTGGGTCCTGGCAAAATGTGCCTCTTGTGCTTGCACCCTCTATTCTTGCGCTCTTTTTCCAGAATAGAGTTGACAGTAAAATAAATCAATGACAAGTCAAACCAAGACAAAGAAGACAATATTTTTTTTTGTTAAACTCCCTTATTTCTATATTTCTTGTCATGTCTCGGTGCTCTTTAAGGTGAACAGCTCAGTCATGGTAGCCCTCTAGGGAGTCAGATTTGCCATAAGTAGTCCAATAGAGAAATGTGTGGAGACTCTCAATCTCGACTAAGAAGGTTTTCTTGAGTAGTGATGACATTGCTAAAAAATAAATACTACTACTACTACTACTACTAATAATAATAATAATAATAATAATAATAATAATAGTACATGATATATAAATCTGAGTCAATTATGTAAGGTTTTTCAAACTTATAAATGGAATGGATGGTGATCCCCATGAAAGGGATCTCATTCTTAAAGTACATTTACACTGTTGATCATAAGACTACGACTTGGAAAGTGGTTGTCCTACCTATGAACATTTTTATTCTTAGTTTCCACAAATGGACTTGTATTATACTAAATACTTAAAAAAAACAGTGAGTGAATACACTCCATGCACATGCTCCAATGAAGAATTTTTTTAAATAGTGCATTACATTGTTATATTACAAATATGTAATTTCATACTGAAAATCTCAGGCAAGTAACAGTAAGAGTGGCCTCAGGACCTAGCCATCGGTTCATTTTTATTCAGGTTAAATCTTTTATTTAGTCTCAACATCCTATTTGTCATGCAATATTCATGGCAGCAATGTTTCTCCTCTAATACGGCTTGTGTCCTGTAACGACCTGTTATCTTTTAATATTTCCTGAACAAATGCACTTTACTCTATTCGCCTTGATCAGACTCTACAGCTCACCTCCAAAAGACCTGCATAAAACATCAAACATTGCATTAAGGAGATCTTTAAGTGGGTGAACTCAGGTAGGTTAGTTGAATGGATTTAAGGAAGTGGTTAGGCCCTTACATTTTAAAAACTATATATTTTTAAATGTATTGAAATCCTCACAGAATAATGGGTGTTACTGATTTTAGCAATGTTGGGGAACTTGCTTTGAAATTACAATGACTAATGACTATTTGATTTCTTAGCTGTTGTCGAATAAACTGAAAAGTGTAAGAATAGATTTAGAACATCTAAAAATTAATTCTATTGATATCATCAACTGAATTAGCATCTGGAATACATAGCATATTTAACAGACCATAAACTGTAGTATGTGGGTTGCTATCCCACCATCACTAGGCTGAGATTGCTCTTTGTTTCTCGCATGCATGCAATGAGAGAAATTCTTGAGAAATATCATGCAGCATGTAAACTGTATACTTTTTTTATCCTCGTTTGGATTTTAGGTTATTACAAAACAGAAGTAAAAATCTATCTGACAGGGTCCATTCTGCCTACGAAGGATTTTCACATACCCAGCAAAGGGCCCATGAGTCACATACACCACTAGTCACAAAATCCATTGTGATACTGTAGATAGATCTGTTAGGAGTAAGACTAAATGTGACTGTTAAAGAAAGCTACGATATTTACATGCAAACTAATACTATTTTAATCAAACCACAAAAAAAATTATTTTGAAAATTCATTCATTCATTCATTCATTCGTTCATTCATTCATTTTCTTTTCGCCTTAGTCCCTTTATTAATCTGGGGTCGTCACAGCAGAATGAACCGCTAACTTATCCAGCATATGTTTTATGCAGCGGATGCCCTTCCAGCTGCAACCCATCACTGGGAAACACCCACACACGTTCATTCACACACATACACTACGGACAATTTAGCTTACCCAATTCACATATAGCGCATGTCTTGTGGGGGAAATTGGAGCACCAGGAGGAAACACACGCAAACACTTAATTAACACAAACAGGTTAATTTTGAAACACTTTTTTTATTATATATATATTTATTTATTTTAACATTTTGTTTATAGTAAGCATGGTTGCCTCACAGCAAGATAGTCGTTTGTTCGAAACCTGGCTGGACCAGGAAGCTTTTCTGTGTGCCCTGTGTGGGTTTTCCCCCACAGTTCAAAGATATGCAACAGGTCAATTGGATGAACTAAATAGACCCTTTTTACAATGACATTGCTTAATTTCTGCCTTTCTACAATGCAGTGTATTTGTAGTTCCTCTTCATATGGGAACTCCAACGTGGGTCTGTAAAAAGACTCTGGGAGTTTGCCAGATGACCAATCACTCTAAAGAGTAAGAAAACGGGCCAATGAATGACAAAGGAATTGGCAGAGCTCAGCTCCGCAGCTGAGAGCGATTAGACATTAGTGGGCTATAAAAGCCGGCAGCTGAGCAGTGAGCATTAGAATTTAGCTTCAGAGCCTCTCACGAGACTGAAGACACTCTATCTGCCAACCTGATTTCAAGAGTGGGTATGAAGCTGAGACCCCCTTTCAAGGCAGGTGGGTTGTCTGTGTCTCTTATGGCCAGAGCCCACACCACTGCGGGAAATGCTGCTTCTGCCCTGCACTGTGGCATCACCTGGCTGTGCTGCACGGGGCTGGTTTTTCCCCAGGATTATGCGTAAGCACCGCAAGGTGGTCGACTATGCCCTCATGACCTTCAAGTCAGCCGCCCGTGCCCTGGGAGGACGATGGCCACACAAGTGGTCCGGAAATGCCACCCTTGGCTTACCCTGGCAGATATGCGCCACGTCGACAGTGCACTTTCTTGGCATGCCAATATCCCAGGCAGGCCTACTCGACGACACTATTGGGGACTTTACCCAGGAGTTCTCGGTGATGAGAGATCAGCCATGCGCGATGGAACAGGTCATCTCTTGGTCGGCTCAGAAAACTGCTTCCCCACCAGACCATCTGTGCTGGCTATTCCTCGCCGAGAGAGCTCTTTCTGCGGCTCCAAAATGCTTTGCCGTTACAGCCCGTTCCACTTGCTTGTGAACGCGTCACTTCCCGGGGTGAGCACTCCCCAGCTGTTCGGCTCCTCAGCAGGTGATCAGCTCCTCAGCAGGCAAAAATTCTAATGCTCACTGCTCAGCTGCCGGCTTTTATAGCACACTAATGGCTAATCGCTGTCATCTGTGGAGCTGAGCTCTGCTAATTCATTTGGCATTCATTGGCCCGTTTTCTTACTCTTCAGAGTGATTGGTCGTCTGGCAAACTCCTGTAGTCTGTTTACAGAAGCACGTCTCCGTTCCCTATTCGGGGAACATGGGTTATGTACATAACCAGGATGTTTCGTTTTACCTTTAAATTAATAGGATACTTCTCAGGAAAATGTACAACTGAAAATATTAACATTGCACATTGTAATTAAGTTTGAAAATGATTTATTAATTTATTAAGAATAGGAGTAAATTAGTGTTTATTACAGTTTTTATGATTGCTTAAGCACAATTTTAACATTAAGGCTCATTTTGTTAAAACACTACACACAATTTACACATCCACACACACAAACAGTAGAACACATTTGTTCTTTTGCTAAATGAAACACTTAATTCAAAACTTTACAATAATATAACAAAACCCAAATTTTGACGCTGTACGGAACACACAAGCTTCATTCAATTTAAATCTGTTTGCTTCATGTACACACTGCTGTGTAATACAAACACTTGTAACATTTCTAATTTTCTAATTTCAATCCTATGTAGATCAATCTAAATACATTTTACTGTAAATCACAGGATAACACACCAGTTTCAAACATGTACGGAATTCTGTAGTGTGTAATTCACACCATACAACAATGTAAAGCTTATGTATTCAGCTTTCCGGTGATGTATAAATTTCAATATCAAAAAATTCTTCCACATCCCCTGTTTTCTGTTTACCAATCCTCCTCCTTTTTGTGCTTCCTCTTCGTCTTACTGTGACATTGCCTTCCATATTTATTGAAGACTAATA
>CAIGQW010055820.1:3508144-3518638 GCA_903798125.1 Danio choprae | reverse complement strand
TATATTATTTTATAGGGCGACACGGTGGCAAAGTGGGTAGAACAATCACCTCACAGCAAGAAGGGTGGATTAGTGGATGTTCTCCCCGTGTTTTCCATGGGTTTCCTGCATAAATCATATGATGGAAAAGTTGGCGGTTCATTCTGCTGTGGCGACCCGAGATTAATAAAGCGACTAAGCCAAAAAGAAAATGAATGAATAAATGAATAATAGTTTATAGCTAAACTATCCCATTGCTTTTTATTGTGGTTGAGCTGATGGGTGTGTCTACAGTTTTGCACCAGTGTGTGTACACCTGATGGCTGTGTTTAACCAGTTGGTTCATAGATGTGTTAATTTGAAAGCCTTTGCTTTGAAATTGCTAAGAAATTATACATTTCTGTGTCAAATACAAACAAGTGTTGTGAACCCAAACTGATGAAATATAGCAAAATCTAAAATTCAGCAAAAAAATATAGCAAGGCAAAAAAATACCACAAGGCAAAAATTGAAAGTCTACAAGACTACAGTCAAACAGATAACAAACATAGAGTCGTCCGTAGGCCAAAAGTTATTTTAGCCAAAGTACAAATAAACAAAACAAAGAAAGGTAATACCTAAAGAATTTGAGTAAAGAACTTACTGCAAGGACATGAGCAGATCAACCTCAAAAACCAAGCGACAAGTGAAGACAAAAGGGTAAAATGAATAGATTAGTAAAACAAGACACAGCTGAACATCATGAGACGAAAATAAAAACAAACAATAGCTCAGAATATGACAAGTGTATTTAGTGTTTTGCAAATCACTGCGTGTAATGTTTTGCAAAATTGTGAAGCTGACAATGTGCTTACACAAAGTCTTGTGTTTTTCTCCTTGAGTGTAAGGTTTTGCTATTTTGGGAAAGCAAATTTTAGTGTGTAAGCAATCGTAAAAAAAAATGTAAGAAAAGTATATATTTGTGACCTTTTCACTCATTATTTCAGTTTATTTCCACAATAATTAATTTATTTTTATTTTGATGCTATGAATTAAAATGTATATTATCTATTAAATGTAAATGTTCTTGCACAAGTAAAATTCTTTATTAAATCTTCTCATATTACCTGGTAAGTATGCTGTCTATAAATGCATTCATTTTCATTATTAATTACTGATCTATTAATGGTTTGTTGGGCCTCACAGTGGCGCAGTGGGTAGCACGTTCGCCTCACAGCAAGAAGGTCGCTGGTCGCTAGTTCGAGCCTCGCCAGTTGGCGTTTCTGTGTGGAGTTTGCATGTTCTCCCTGTGTTGGCGTGGGTTTCCTCCGGGTGCTCCGGTTTCCCCCACAAGTCCAAAGACATGCGGTACAGGTGAATTGGGTAAGCTAAATTGTCCATGGTGTATGAATGTGAATGGGTGTGTATGGATGTTTCCCAGAGATGGGTTGCAGCTGGAAGGGCATCCGCTGCGTAAAACATGTGCTGGATAAGTTGGCGGTTCATTCCGCTGTGGCGACCCCAGATTAATAAAGGGACTAAGCCGAAATGAAAATGAATGAATGAATAATGGTTTGTTTGAGTTAATTAACACAGTGTCCTGCCTACTTGCTTGTTCTAATTTGATATCTGTACTACATTTTCAGAAATAATAAGTTAAAAATAATTTGATAAACTAATATTGAATTAAAATGCAGTCTTTTTAGGGTTATTTTTGCAATTGTAAATACAGGGTAAATACATTAATTCCACTTTCTAACAACACTTCTGGGTCCATCTCTGTACTGCGCAGATAGATCTTTAAAACAAATTTTATAAGTATTTTGTCTTTTTCTTCAGGACACAAAAAAGTGATAAAAATGAATTTGACAAAAAAAAAAGTGCAGCACCTATGTAAATCTCTGAAATCTTTATTTATTTATACAAATACTGACATGTACATACCAACTTCATCTGCAGTAAAGACAATAAATCAAAGCAATATGCTTAGCCTAAAATTCCATTTTCTTGGTTCAAGCTGAAATTTTGCTGATCGGTAAGTTGTTGTTTTTTTTAGATGTCAGATGTCTCACTTTAAATGCAGACAACAGAAATACTATAGTAAACATACTGTTGACTGTGTGAATTCTCTATGGTCAGTTCTGTGTTGGTGGAAGTAAAGTTACACTGCATGGAGACAAACCGGACACTGCATGACCATTGGATTTAGTGTGTGAATGGGAGAGTGTGTGGGAATTTCCCATACTGAGGGTTGTACTGTGAAAAAAACAGAGAATAAGCCAAAGTAAAGTGATTACGTTTTTGTTATATATTTATATTACAGTGTATTACATTAAATCAAAAATAGACAACTACTTTCTTTCTGGAAAAATGTATTTGATTTCACAAATACCCTTTATTGGCTAATTCCTTTAGTAGCTTTTTTTAAATTAGACTTAAAAAAAAATGAGAAAAGACGGTATCTCTTACAAACTATCTTTGCTGCAGCAAAAAGAAAAAAAAAGAAAAGAAGGTCAAGAGGAATGGTGAGAGAAGTGAGGGAATTTACTGTATGGAAAAAAAAATATGTATAGTTTAAGATGAGTGTGTTTGATAAGTTTATAATTTTCTTACATTATTTCCCCTTTTTTCCTTCCTTCTCCCTAAAGAGTTTGACTGGTTAACTCACTGATTAACTGACTATGTGTCAAAATTGCTCTAATCATTCAATTCAAGTTGCTAAGTTTACTTGTCTCCCTGTGTTTGTGTGGGTTTCCTCTGGGTACTCCGGTTCCCCCCACAAGTCCAAAGACATGTGGTATAGGTGAACTGGGTAAACTAAATTGTCTGTAGTGTATGGGTGTATATGGATGTTTCCCAGTGATGGGTTGCAGCTGGAAGGGCATCCGCTGCGTAAAACATATGCTGGAAAAGTTGGCGGTTCATTCCGCTGTGGCGATCCCAGATTAATAAAGGGACTAAGCCGAAAAGAAAATGAATGAATGAATGAAGTTTACTTGTCTTTTTTTCTCAATATTTTATAGTATAGTTAAACTTTTTTTAGCACAAATAATGCAGAGAAAGAGTGTTACTGTAATATTTAGTGTGGTACATTAGGTAACCTTGTCCTGAATATATTCCTAGTGAAACGTAATGAGATTTAATTTTGTTCTATATGGGAGTTTTATCTTCTTTTATCTTTTCCAGAAGGTAATTGCATTGAGCGAACTTTAAAAATTGCTAGCTTAACAGGAGATTTTTAAGGATATTTAAAAGGACAGTTTCATTACAGGCATGTCGACTGGCATGTCAGAGTCACAGCTTTTAAAAAAGACAAGAGGTGTGAGGGTGGGTTGGGGAGCCAGATATGAAAACAAATCACCCATACACTCTCCACTGAAACATGATAGTATGACATGATAGATGTCCTTTACAAATTGGGGGACAAAAAAAGATTAAAAGGGTAAAAATAATGTAATGGCAAAACCTTTCATAAGGTATATCAGTGTTTATTCACATTCTGCCTATTAGCACACACACCACAATCCCTATTACTGCAACAGCATCACCAACACCAGTTTTTGCGCCAGCTGACGCGACAGGGGAGACTTTCTTGCTGAGAAATGGGAAGACAATAGCAGAGCAAATGGAGAGATGGCAGAGGACGTGTTGTGGCCCCCACCGTGTTTGTCAAACAAATTAAACGTGTTGGAGATTCCTCACCTGCCTTGCACACCACTGCTGCATATGGCCCACCCATTTAAAATAAGGAAATATGCATACATTAGCATACCTAATAAACAGCCCTCTCCATTTAATATGCAAATGTGCTGAAATATTACTGAACACCGTCTGTTCTAAATGAATAAATTTGAATTGCAATTAGAATAATCCTTTATAATTAATGGAAACTGTCAATTTTGGTTCAGGAGTAATTTGATTAACAGGATGATAGGATGATGGTTGAGGCCAGTTGAGTGGGGGGTGGGGGGTGGGGGGGGGGGGTATTGGTAATGGCAGTAAAGGGATATACCCCTTCATTATTGATTACACTGCATAATAATCCTTGGGAGATTGGCCTAGTTCACAAATACTAGCTGATTTGATTGGCCAGTCACTGAGTTTATGTGTCTGTTAATCCTGAATGCTGATGAGAGCATCTGAGCTATTGTCCTGCATGTGGGGATGAATGACACCAGGCTGTGGCAGATGAAGTTCCTGAAGAGGGACTTCAGAAGCCTGATGGAGATGGTTCGACGCACTTCACCTGCGACCCAGATCATAGTTTCAGAACAGCTTTGCACATACAACTGAGGACACAAAAGGTTCAGTAGACTGATTGCTCTAAATGAATGATTATTATAATTGTGTGAAGAACAGAAGCTGTTCTTTGTTACCTGGAATGTTCTCTGGGAGCATCCTAGGCTTTTCTGTTCTGGTGGTTTGCACCCAGCTGGAGATCAACTCCTGTCTCACGAAATCTCCAGGATGCTTCGTACCCGTTTGACTAGTAAGTCAAAATTCAGGTTATAGCCATATAGACCCTTGCTCATCCCAACTAAATCACTGAAATGCCAACGCTATCTCATGACAATTCATAACTTTTTGATTTAGTGGCTAATTTGTATGAATCTCATTCGTACAATTTAGTACTATTTGCTTATCCCCCAGTTGGGTTTAGGGGTGGGGTTTGGTGCTACGCCTCCTTTTTAAAATCGTACATTTTATTAAGACTAAATTCGTAATTAGCCACTAAACTGACAAAACGTTTCCTCATGAGATCAGGCTGGAAATGCATATCTGGCACACCCCATAGAAACTGTCTGTTTCTCATATTATTAGATCAAGAAGTAAATTTGCTATGTGTTCTAGAAAAAATCTAGTCTGGATTGAATCAGAAAAACAGCAAATAAGTGAAAATAGACATCAAGTTTGGTCCTCTAAACATCCGGTCCCTTGCACCTAATGCACTTATTGTAAATGAATTAACAGACAATAAACTTCATTCACTCTGTTTTACTGAAACCTGGCTTAAACCAAATTACTATATTATTTTAAATTAAGCCACTCCTTTAGGATATGTTTATAAGGATTAGTCTCGTCGGCCTGGTCATGGTGGTGGAGTTGCATCAGTCTTTAGTGATATTCTTAATGTTAATCAGAGAAACTAACTGTTTAATGTTTAAGTGTTGGTGCTTAATGTTTTGCTTTTGAACAAAAAAAACATGTTACGCTGTGTTTTGACCCCGAGGACTCTATGTTAATTTTCTAAGGAGTTACTGATTTTATTTTTGACTTACTTGTTAATATTATCAAAATACTAATTGTGTATTAGTATTGTTAATAAAGAGTGGGGGGGGGGGGGGGGGGGGGGGGGTGGTGAGAGGGGAAAGTCGGAGGGGGTGGCGGGTGGGTGGGGGGTGGTGTTGGCATAAAATCACCTTGCACCTTGCGTAGTCTACGTATAGGGCAGATCGATACTGAAGACAATGTACACTGTATAAACACCCACCATGTCGCACTGTGAAAAGCAATATACAATTAAACTTGAATTTAATTTCATTGAACTTTTACTGTATTTTACATTTATTTGTTTATTTTTAAACAGATATGAATAGTTTCAGAACAGATATAATAGATATTCAGTCAATCCAGTTCAAAGCAGTTCCAAACCCTTTCAAGCTAAATGTTATTAAGCCTCTTATTAAGAAACCACAACTTGATCCCAGCAACATATCTAATTATAGGCCTATCTCAAATCTTCCATTTATATCTAAAATACTAGAAACGTTGTGTCTACAAAATAATGCTACTTTCTACAGATAAACAATGTTTTTGAATTGTTTCAGTCAGGTTTCAGGCCTCATCATAGTACACAAACTCATTCATTAATTTTCCTTCGGCTTAGTCCCTTATTTATCAGGAGTCACCACAGCAGAATGAACCGGCAACTATTCCAGCATATGTTTTATGCAGTGGATGCCCTTCCAGCTGCAACCAGGTACTGGGAAACACCCATACACTCTCACATTCACACACACACTCATACACTACAGCCAATTTTTGTTTTACCCAATTCACCTATATCGCATGTCTTTGGACTGTGGGGAAAACGGGAGCATCCGTAGGAAACCCACGTGAACATGGGGAGAATATGCAAAATCCACACAGGTATGCCAACTGGCCCAGCCGGGACCTGAACCTTCTTGCTGTGAGGCCACAGTGCCACAGTGCTAACCACTGAGCCGCCCAGTACAGAAACTGCACTAGTGAAAATAACCAACAATTTACTCTTAGCTGCTAAAAAATACAGGGACCAAATTCTCAATCCCAAATATTTAGAAAGATCCAAAGCACTACAAACATGAAGAAACAAATGTTTGTGCATATTATGGTTAAGACTCATGAGACACAAAAGAAGTGAAGCGAAACAAGGAAATGGTGATTAGTGAATTATATGATTAATTTTAAGCCATGTGCTTTGAAAGCCAATATCGGAATAGCAAAGATCTCTAAAGTTGTAAAGTAACACAGATGGAGGGTGTCATAAAATGAAATACATCTCGAAAGCAATGCTTCAGGGGCTTTTCAGTTTTCTTTCCTGATAAATCCCACCAGCATTATAAAAACAGAAACAGATTTTTAAGGCATTAGGGTGAGTAGATCAGGGGTGTGGTGCAAACACATCTACAGCTGAGATCATCTATTTGGGAAATGGAGGAGCAAAAGCCACTAAAATGTTCAAATTGCAACAGAAAATCTCTTTCAGCATAGCAACTGCATGAGAAGGTACAAACATATGCAAACCCCACAAATAAACAAAAACTAACCTAACATAACCTAAGCTAAACTTGCATAATAATAATAATAATAGCATCTTCTTACTGGTGTATGATGTGTAGTTTAAACAAAATATATATTTTTACAGTATGTGGAGTAAAACTAAACTTTTACTGGGGTCTTTTATTGCAGACTATTGTTCTTCAACATTCATTAGCAAAGTTGCTAAGACAGTAATATTAAAATATAAACAGTTTTTCTGATGTAAAGTTCACAAAATCGACACGATAGAAAATAAGAACCACAACTAGTCATATTAAAGACAAGAAACTCTACAGAGTATTAAACATTTTAAGAGTTAAAACAGTGGACATTATAAATTAAATACAGGTCTTCCACTTTGCCAGATTGTTCTAGAAGCAATTAAGTGTTTTCTGGCAGGTTGCTAGTGTTGCTGGCCCTCGTAATGGTGTCCTTTACACTCCAGTCAGAAGTAGCTGTCGCTCAGCCCTGCCAATAACCAACCGGAGATGCCATACCAATGTAGCGACTAATTAGCAAATTACATTGAAAAAAGCAGATCCCATAATTAACAGTTATGGCATTTCAGGAGTTGTAGCTTTAATTAGTACAGAATGGGTGCTTGCATTTCAGCGCTGCCTCACTCTCTCGCTCTTTCTCCATCCGTACACATGGGAGCATTCCGCGCATTACCTCATTGAGTTAAGTCTTTTGCTCTTAAGCAAGCACTGCTCCAACATAACTATGATCAATAAGCGTGGGAGATGTTTTACCATTGCAAACACATGCAAGGATTCATTTAGGTTATGCAAAGTAGCTGTGCATTCAATAATGTTTCTATGCAGGTTGCAAGAAACTACTATAATTTGGGTACATATCAAGTACCACAATCCATCATCAACAAAACTGCCTCTTCATTTATTTCACTTTTCTTTGTTTGCTATATTTTATTCCTTTTTAAAGTTTTTTTATTTTTTAAACATAAATTTACACTTTGTATGTGTGCTTCCCTTACACAATGGGCACCTTTTTACTGTTTTTTGTCATAAATCAAAGTCAAAAACTATGGTTTTAATTAAGTGACATTAATGAGCTTTTTGAAAGAAGGCTACACTAGTACAGCAGTAATGTGTTTATAAAGGGTGTCATCCCTGATGGGTTTCCTCCTGCCCCCTTCTTCTATAGTCTTAGGGATGAGAACATAAAATGAACTCGGGTATTATGCTGCATTAAGTTTTTAATTCTATTTTATATTTATTTACTTATGTTTATGTTATGTTTTTGCAAGGTGCTATAGTTCATATAGTTCATATGTTATAGTATATATGTTTACAATAATACAGATACATTTTCACTGACACAGTCTGATGTTTTTGAAAACAATGCATGTTCAGTTATGTGGAACATGTTTTATAAATAAATTTTTTTCTAGTTTTCTTGTGATATAAAAGGTGGGCTCTGCTCCCCAAGTCAATGGCTGGGAAGGTCAATGTGATTAAAATGAACTGTACACCAAAACCTAATTATTTATTCTTTTCTATTTAGTCTTGTCCAATACAAATACCACTTTCTTATTTTGAAATAAAATAAGTTTGACAGTATTTGTAAAAAAATTATTTGGAATGGTAAACGGTCCAGACTGAATTCTAACAAGTTACAGAGAAAGCCTGCAGAGAAAGGTGGTCTGGGCCTGCCTAATGTTCTGTATTATTACTATGCTTTCAGTCTTAGACACCTAGCCCACTGGTCACTTCCTCCGAAGAGAGCTCCCCCCTGGTATAAAATAAACAGTTTACCTTGCCTTCAATCTCATTATTACAGAGTCTGTCCACTATACTGGTTAGAAAGGTAAAGAATCACCCGATTATTTCCCATTTAAGAGCGATACGGTTAAAGATTTTACATATTCATAGCTTTGACCGCTACTTAAATGATAGCTTCAGTATATGGTTTAACCCAAAATTGTGTATTAATAAGATATCCTTTTATTGGAAAGAATGGGCAAAGAAGGGCATTGTCAAACTAGGAGATCTGTACGGAAATGGCAGTTTGAAATCTTTTGAACATATTCAACAGCAGTATAAGATACCTAGATCCTATTTTTTTCGATATCTACAGTTAAGACATTAATTTTGTATGAAATTCACTACACAGCTTCCTGCATCAGCAGATGTTCACCATATGATATCCTCAATATATGAAAAGGGCCACGAAGCATCCTTATATTACTTCTGGCTGATTCAAAATCTCGGTGAAGGAACCTCACAAACTCTTAAGAGAATATGGGAGAGGGATTTGAATCTCACATTTGAAGATAAAAAGTGGCATGGAATTTTAAAGAATGTTAAAACAGCATCTAGAGATGTAAAAACACGCCTTATACATTTTTAAGATTATACACCATTTTTACTGGACTCTCTCTAGACTGTTTAAGCTTGGGTTAAAATTTACATTTAAAATCTAAATTTTGTTATGTAAGACTGAGAATGGTGATTTAGGTTATGCTCTGTGGTCTTGTACAAAACTTCAGGATTTCTGGAAAAGAATTCATGATTACATCGGTTGTACTAGGCAGATGAACAGATAATGAAATAGAAGATAAAACATTAAATCCTGGGTACAAACCAGCTTATTGATTGGCAGACAAATAATTCTTAGGAGCTGGAAATCAGAAAATGCTCCTTTCTTTTAAGAATGGGTAGTAGAACTGGCGAGGGTAGCTGCTTTCGAAAAAAATGTCTTACATACAAATGGATAAGCTAAACCTTTTTTATAAGAAATGGTCCAAGTACTAAATTTGTTTAAGAATAGAACATTAATAAATGTACGAGAAACATACTGATTGGGACAATATAAAAGGGATATGTTATTGATATGTTTCTCTTTTTTCTCTCTCTCTCTTTCCCTTTTGTTGTTGCTGTACCTTGTTTTAATTTTCTATATAAAAATGGAGACTTTTATTGTATCTATGTTAGCCAAGTCAGGATTTTAATGACCTTAATGGAGTACTACGGAGCAGCCTGGGGTTTACAGGGTAAAATGTTGGTGCTTTTCAGTGTTGTATTCGGTATTTTACTATGTAATCTGTCTAAGAATCAATAAAAATGGTTAATCACTAAATAAACCATAGTTGTTTGTCTTGTGTAATTAATTTATACAATGTTGCTAATTATAAATGTAATTAATTTTGCAGCCAAAACAAAAGCAACTTGTGTTTTAGACCAAATGACAATTAAGACTTTTTGAATTTTACAGCAATTTATACATGCCTAAAAATTATATTAGCATTGTTGCATTTCCAATTATATTTTAGGGCAGATAATACATCCTCTTAAAAAGGACAATGCTATTTTTGTAAAGAAAAACATTAGAGAACAAGTTTCAAAACAGTCTCCACCCTTTACTGATGTTAAAAGCAGCTGAGATGGGTTGAATACTGAATATCTCAAAGGTGAAAAAAACTACTGAAGAGAGGGAATTTTAGCCTGGTAAGTAGCAACCACAAGATATAAGAGTCCTAGTCATGTTCAAGACCATACAATGACCACCGTGTGTCTTAATCAGCTCCTCAGTCAAAGGACACCGATCAGCCGTTTTAAAGGCTGAGCCAATAACAAAATTCTTCCAGTACATTGAAATGTTTGTTCTCAGAGACTATCAGGGAGGATCGTTGCTCAATATTTTTCCTTAATGGAAAACATTAATCATGTGAACATCATGTGACTCACCACACATAATCAAACATAATAGACATTA
>CAIGQW010055820.1:3430579-3443161 GCA_903798125.1 Danio choprae | reverse complement strand
GAGAGAGAGAGAGAGAGAGAGAGAGAGAGAGAGAGAGAGAGAGATGTTAAGATTCGAAGGAATCTAGCAAAGCTGGACAGATCCCGGTGTCACCAAGACACGCACAGTGGAGACGATACGCAAGAATTATTTTCTGTGCTGATAGCGTGTCTTTTCGAGCAGCTGGTGCGATCAAGCAGATCTCTTATCAAATATCATTATGCCCTACAACTTTGATCGTCTTGGGGTTTTTTGTTTGTTTGTTTTTTGACAGAACAAAAAAAACTGATAAAATAAACAAGTGAATAAATCAAGAGGATCCTTAAATCCTCATTTGATCAAACGGAACTGATTTGTGTCCTTTCCCAAAGGAATCAATCCTTTCGTTTAGTGAGAGGGAAATAAACACGAGCTTATAGCAGCCACAGAAGCTTGAAGGAGGGACGGGAGAGGCGGTCCAAAGGCAAAAGGGTGTCAGATCCGCCCAACTTGAACAGCCATCTCTCTCTCTCTCTTCCACCCATTACATCAGTTTATCAGATAGAATTGCTCGGGCATTTAAAAGCTGATTTGAGTTAGACGCTACAGACATCTCGCAAAATGGGTCTTTACTGATCCATGTATCTTGATGCTGACACTCGTATGATAAACTTACATTGTACGCAAATTCAAAAAAATCATTAACAATGGCAGATTGCATGCCATATCCTATGGATAAGTGCACGCGCGCTTCAATGTTGCAGTTGCACTCACAAAGATTCGCAAGCGTATTGTATTGAATCTACTATGTAAAAATGAGAAGACCTAAGGGACCATCATTTTTCGGAAAACTAGTTTCAAAGATGACAGATCTTTGAAAAATGTAGTCTAATATAGGATTCTGCAACTATTAGTTTACGAAAAAAATAAATAGGCTGTCACAAAACACACTAAATCTCACTGAAAGGCTGATCTGTGGTTAATAAAGATGAGACGAGAGTTATAATTCAATTGTGTTTTTAGTTTGTTTAGCTACAAGCGGGAATCACTGATTTTATGTTAGGGGAAAGTTTTGTGCTCGCATGGAAGATAGTGAACAGTTGTAGGCCTATGGAAAATTTTAATGGCATGTATTATTTATGTTCTTTGTAATGGTGATTTCTTTTGCACAGATTCTCTCTCTCTATTTATCTATCAAAAAAAGAAAAAAAGAACTGAGAGATTATATATTTACATTTTTTTTTAAAGCTCATTTCCTTTTTTCCATTTTTTTCATTTTCAAAATCAAAAAATAAACAAAATAAATAATAATAATAATAATAACAATAATAATAATAACAATAATAATAATAATAATAGTAATAATAATAATAATAATAATGATAATAATAATAATAATAATAATGATGATAATAGAGAGAAAGAGAGAAATGGAAAAGAGAGCAGAAGGATTTACGCCATGCGCTAATAAAGAATTCATACAGAAGAAATTAAAAATTAAAGATGCTTTTGTGATTATGTGGTTGATTCATACACGGGGCCACGAATACGAAGTTGATATAGGTCTAGTAAATGCTCGGTAACATATGTATACAGGCTATAGGCTAAATCAAAAATAGCTTAGGATATAAATTGCTAGAAGCATAGGGCTACATAAAATCTAACATTTTAAATATTTTGGGCATACGCCTGTTTTTAAAACGTAACGTCTTGGATTTTTGAAACAACACAATATGGAAACACTTAATTGCAAAAATGATATTTGTAGTAGCCTAAAAAAATGATTTTTTTATTAGGTTTATATTAGGATCTGGGACTCATGAAAATGCAAATAATTGATGCGCGAGGTCACACAGTTATGTTATTTGGGAATTACATGGAAACAAATGCGCTCCCCGTTAAATACACACACGGCGCAAAGCACATTTCAGTGTAACCATTTTATTTTTTCAAGCGCTCTGACTGACAGATATGCAGCCGCGTGCACAGGCCCCTAGGGCCACTATATTTGTAGTTTCTCCCCTCATTCTCCAACGCTGCTCACAGTCGTGCAAGTCAGCCTACAATGTTAATATAAATAAATAAATAAATAAATAAATAAATAAATAAATAAATAAATAATGCAAGAAAACAAACCGTAAATTGGTATATTAGAAAAGAGATTTAATGAATTGCATAGACAGAATTGGCATAAATATACTCATTAAAAAATGTAATAAATTTTAAGATGATAAGGTCAATGTACACAGCCTATTTTCGAATAAATAAAATAAAATAAGTGTATTAGTGCAGAAGGCATACATATATAGATACAGGGGTTGGACAATAAAAATGAAACACTGGCTAATTTAGTGTTAGAGGTTTAATGGCTAAATTTGACCAGCCTGGTGGCAATCTTCATTGATTGCACATTCCTCCAGTAAGAGCAGAACGTGAAGGTTTAATTAGCAGAGTAATAGCATGGTTTTGCTTAAAATATTGCAATGCACACAACATTAGGGTTATATCAGAGTTCAAAAGAGGACAAATTGTTGGTGCGTGTCTCGCTGGCACATCTGTGACCAAGACAGCAAGTTTTTGTGATGTATCAAGAGCCACGGTATCCAGGGTAATGTCAGCACACCACCAAAAAGGATGAACCGCATACAACAGGACTAACTGGACACAAGAGGAAGCTGTTCAAAAGGGATTTCTGGATACTAACCCAGATTGTATCCAAAAAACATAAAACCACAGCTATTCAACTGCAGAATTAAATGTGAACCTCAACTCTCCTTTTCCCACCAAAACTTTGTCTGAAGCTCCACAGGGTCAATATACATGGCTAGGCTTCTATAGTCAAACCTTTGGTGACTCGTGCCAGTGCCAAACATCAGTTTCAATGGTCCTGCTGCAAAAATCTTGGGTTGTGGACAATGTGGAACATGTACTATTCTCTGAGGAGTCCACCCTTATTGTCTTTCCCACATCAAGGAGAGTTACGGTGTGGAGAAGAGACTGCAATATCTTGGCATTCCCTAGGCCTTATACTTGTACTAGATGGGTGCATCAATGGACTACCAAACCATACAACCCCAAATCAGAAAAGGTTGTGACAGTATGGAAAACACAAATAAAAAAAGTAGTGATTTCTAAATTTAATTTGACTTGTACTTCATTGCAGACAATACAACAAACATTTAATTTATTTTTATTCTTTGTTGTTATTTTTCAAAATAAACACACATTCCAATTTTGGTTCTTGCAACACATTTGGCAGATTGCAACACAAAAACTTGGAAGAGTACAGCATTTACCACATTGTAATGTTGTCATTCATTTTTACATCACTTTAAATACGTTTATGGACTGAAGACATCAAGTTAAGCGTTTCAGGTGTAATTTTGTCCCATTCTTCCTTGAAAAAGTATTAAGGTGGGCCACAGTTGTCGTTGTCAGTTCGTTGATGTATTTTGCGTTTCAAAATGCGACACTCATTCTCTATTAGAGACAGATCAGGACTGCAGGCAGGCCAGTCCCTGTATCCTCTTCCTCCGCAGCCAGGACTTTGTAATGTGCATAATGTGGTTTTGCATTGTTTTGAATTGCAAGTTGTGCAAGTTACCTTTGCCAAGGGCACTGACACAACCCCATACCATGACAGATCCTGGCTTTTGGGCTTTCTGCTGCTTACAGTCTAGATGATCCTTTTGAGTCCATTTCTCCCCCCCAAAAATACCTGAAATACTGACATCATTCCTCAATTCATCTGACATCTGACTGATTCATCCACAGTACAAGTTTCCATGTGTGATGGTCCATCCCAGATGCCCCCGAGCCCAGAGAAGTCGACACGCTTCTGGACACTATTAACATGTAGGGCTCCTTTTGGCACAGTACAGTTTTAAGTAGCATTTGTGGATGTAACTACATACAGTATTGTGGTACTTGACAAAGGTTTGCCTGAGCCCATGTGGTGATATCGCTTATAGATGAATGAGGATTCTTGTTGCAGTGCCGCCTGAGGGATCAGAGATCACAGTTGTTTAGCTTAGGCCTGTGCCCTTGTCCTTTATGCACTGAAATTCCTCCAGATTCCTTGAATCTTTTAATTGTTTTATTCTCACGTATTTGCTGGCAAACTGGCGATCCTCTGTCGATCTATGCTTCTAAAGGACTAGACCTTTCTTGGATCCTGCTTTTGTTTCAAATCATAATTACAATCACCTGTTGACATCACTGGTTTCAAATCACATCATTATTTAACCAATTTACTTGATTACTAGCACTAAATTGCTCCTGTTCTAATTTTTATTTGGAATGTGTTGCAGGTCTGAATGACAGGAAAGGGTGTATATTTACAAATGAAATGAAGTTGACCAGACAAAACTTGAAATATTTTTTGTTTTGGAGAACATGCAAACTCCACACAGAAATGCCAACTGACCCAGCCGAGGCTCGAACCAGCGACCTTCTTGCTGTGAGGCGAACGTGCTATCCACTGCGCCACTGTGAGGCCAAAAAGAAAATTAATTATTGCTAAAATTATGTAGCAGCCCTATAGCTTTATTCAATTATTTCCCCCGCTTTGTAGCTCTAATCAAATATTAAATTTTAAGTGTGAAAGAATCATCAAAAGCACCATATAAAAACAGACTATACAACCCTAGGGGGAGAAACTATAAAAATATGACACAACAGCGCCATCCTGTGATAATGCGTTTCAGGTTGAATAGCTGAAAATCAGTTAACACTGAATGACATTTAGTTCAATTGAATTATTAATACTGATTGATGTGTCTGCTTAGAGTTATGTGTTTACTCGCTTTGCAGTTGCTTACATTGTTCATTTTAAAAGTAAAGTTTTGTAAGGGCTTACATTACTAAATGGTTAACAAAATGTAAATAAACAAAAACAGTATTTTCTATTATAAACTTAAACCAGTTTTGCATGTTCATTTGTAACTATAATTGCGAGTGAATATGTGCAAAGCATTTGTGCATAAAACGCAAAATGGCAAAACGTTTTCTCTGGTCACAGGCTATTCAGATACTAGCTCATTATTTTCAAAATGTCCAGTTGGCAAGCCACCACGTCATATTTCTGTTGATTATTTTATATTTAGGCTGTTATACTATAAAATATGCATTAAAATTTAGCACCGATGGTTAAAATGATTTCTGACATAGTAATGCTGACATAAATAGGCCCTATATGGGGGGAAAGGATAAATCTGGTGTAAACGACAAGGCTCAAATAACACGAAATTGCAATATAAATAGGTTTTAAAGCGACGTTCTTCAGTTACACTGTGAGAGTTTCTGTTTTTCAGGATTTTAGACTTTTCTTATTTTGGGCAATAGCCTACCATTAAGCTTAAAATAATAATGTGATTAGAAACTTTCGCAATTGTCTTCCTATGGTGAATAATAGCAAGATCGATATTTGATTTGGTATTTAAGTGCGGTCCCATACCCCATGCACTGCAAAGGAGGTTAAAAAGAGAGAAAACAAGAATACTGCTTTACTGAGGTAATGGTGTGATCAAAAAATGTGCTCATGTATAATAGTTCTATATGGATGATAGTCGCAGTTGTCAGGTTATTATTCAATTAAGCAGGTATAAATGCGTTAATGGAGGTGTTGTGGTAGGTAGGTACTCACACGAGCAGTTAAACTTGTTGTGAGTTTTCTAATTAGGCGTAAAAAATATATTTCTTTGCTTTATGGCTGTTTATAGGCTATAGCTAGGCCCACACGGAATCTGCGCGCGCAGAAATCCGCAGATTTTCTAGCCCACCATTGAGTCTATTTATTTACTTGTGTAAATTTGTATTTATTAAGTTTTTTAATAGATTTCAGTAATAATATTGAATTATATGAAAGTGTTCATTTGATTTGTTTACAATACAGTTTATAAAGTAATATTTTCTGTCTTTTAGTATCTATAATATAAGAGACTTGCTTTGTTTGCTTGCTTTAGATCTTGATGGATTTGCATAAAAGTTTAAATGGTATTATTTTTTTATTTTATATATTATGCTTTTAGTTATGATACTCCCAAAATAATTCCGCATAAATTCGCAGATTTTTACAAAATTCACCGCAGAAAAAGCATAAAATGTCCGCAGATTCTGTCTGGCCCTAGCTATAGCTTAATGCATAGTAGTAGTATATGATGCATTGATGTGAGATCGCCCCCTCTTCAGCGCTACCTGTTTCTGTTTCTTTGGAAATGTTAAGTGCCCCATCTTTCATACATATGTAAATCGAGATAGCCATGTGTAAAACTGAGTGATTTGAACCGGATAACTCGAGTATAGATTCGCCTTTGCTCACACTGCGTTTTTTTTATTTGAGCTGAGCTGATAAAAAGAACCACACGACTCGCTGTTTATAATGAAAAGAGCTTTTCGTTTTGCTTTTGGCGTTTAGCATTCATTCACTCTTACTCACTCACAATCCTTCGACCTAGTTCCTGATTTATCAGAAGTCGCCACAGCGGAATGAACCGCCACGTTTAGTATTCAGCTTGAGATGCTAATGTATCAATGCAGATTGGTACGGGACCAGAGCGCAAAAAATTGCAAAATATCCACAGCCTGGAACACTTTCACTTAATTATTTATTTAATTGCCTTATGTTGGCATTGTAAACATTTGCCTTTTTTTTTCTTTTTCTTTTTGCATTTTTTAGGTTTTAGGAAGTTTTTAGGGAAATGTAACATTGCACCGTTTTATACATCTGCATGCAAAACATTACACAATAATGATAATCATACTTTCATAATAAAAGTAAAATAGTATATAAAAAGTTCAGATGCAAAAGCCTTTGAAATTTTCTTCTAAAAGAGCCTTTTTCGCACACGAGCAAAATACTGTAAAATCTGTCACACTGTGCAGGATATAGCGCCTGTGCTCAAGTGCAAGATGAATTAAGAATATCTGATGTTATGCTGCATCTTCTTTTATTTAAAGGTAACTATGGAGTTTACTAATACAGTGAAAATCTGCTAATTGCAATCAAACATGAACACATTAATGCATTTATTGACTGCATTATTTAATATTTTTTTCTTTGTGAACTGATCTATAATAGTTCTTTTCATATCAATATGCTCACATTACTAAGACATTATAAATATTATTTTATAAGAAAATGACAGCCGGTTAATTTAAGGGTAGTCAGTTTCAGCAAATAAAATTCTATCTATCTATCTATCTATCTATCTATCTATCTATAGATAGAATGCTGGGACCCACTGGCTTAATAGGGAAAAAATACTGTAAATGGCATGGAGGTCAACAAGTCACAGCCAATAGGTCGCAGGTTTTTTTTTTTTTTTTTCAAAATATCTTCTTTTGTGTTAAGCAGAAAAAAGAAATTAAAATTTCTTTGAACAAGTGAAGGGTGAATAAATTACAGAATTTTCATTTTTGAGTTTAGGCTACTAACCCTTTAACAGGAAATGATAAACAGCCACAAGTAATTTATGTCCAAAAACAAACAAACTCTTATCCAGAGCGAAAAACGAAACAACCAACTTCTTTCTAGCTATATTGACAATTTATTTTCTTTCAAGAAAAATGTGCAAAAACTAGTCAATAGAACATTTCAAATGCCAGTTGTTTGCTCATACATCAACTGTATTCATACACACAAATCTGACATTCTTAAATTACATTCCTTAAAGAATGGGTCGGGGGCAAACAATCAGTATCTTCAAGATCAATCACACTTTTTTTTTTAAAGCGTTCATATGATCCCAAAGACACTTCATAATGTTTACTGCTGCTTTAACACTGTGTGGAATATCAACAACATGATAAAATAATATACAAAGGAATATATATTTGTACACATTTATATTGAGCTATCATTTATACGCTCCGATTATTTGTTGCTCAAGACAAAATATTGATCATTCACTGTAAATGACATTAGTGCAAACAGTATGACATCACATCTCTGGCAAACAAAATGGAGTGTGATCCAACTAAGACCAATTTGAATGACTTAAAGCCCTCTTGCTGTTAAAAACATTATCAAAACCATGTTAATTAACAGTCAATAACAATGTGAATCTCAAACCATTCAAGAATTTATCCGGGTCTCAAAACAAACAAACAAAAATGTACTGAAATATTCATACCATGATTTCTAATAGTCAAGAAAAAAAAAAAAAGTTTTAATTGATTGTCTACTCACTAAATCGCCATTTAAACCATAAAACAGGTTTAGTCTATGAAGGCTTTCAAAAATGCTCCCTTCCAGGAATCAAGCCAACTGCCATAACAACTTAACTTTATCAGCAATGATGGTTAAATTTTTTGACACGTGGTAAATAGTGGCAAAAATACATGGAGAAAAAAAAAAAGTTGCTTGGCTTCAGACTTCCATTAAAACTTGTAAATAACAAGAGGCTCACTGTGATAAAACATCATATGAAATGGCTCAGTGGCACTTTAATTAACATTCCTCAGTTTCACTCTGCAAGGTTTTGGATTCTTAGTGGCTCATCTGGGGTACAATTGATATACTACAAATTTCTCTTTTTTTATGCTCCAAATCAGACAGCAAAGCAAAAGATTTATCCGTTACCTCAATGGATAGAATGGTCTACTGGACAAATACTGAAAACTGTTCTGTGCCCTAACATGGTAAAATGCCGCTACCTACACCAACACTTGAACTAAGAAAAATGCTTCTTGATTTAATTGTGAATCTGAGCATAATTATGCCAAACCTGTCAGCCACCAAACAGATCAATGTAAATAAGACCTGGATTCGGTTTTAGCAACGTAAACTGTGTAGCAACCAAGTTCTGCTCCATAGTGTAATATTCTGAAATGTCTTTTGACCAGCAATAATGTGAACAGATCATATAAAAGTAAGCAAATAGATCTATTGGCCGAGAGACTAGTAGTGATCAGGTCAAAAAGGATAGTTCATTTCAATAATATATATTACATAAAAACACTCATAATAACATTTCCAGTAACAGGCTCTGTCATCATGAGCTTAAGAGCATTTTGTCCACTGTTCATCATGTTAAAAAGACTTATAATTATCTTCTTTTGTGTTCCACAAAAAAGGGTTGTAAAGTCATGAGTGCAAGTAAACAATAACAGAACTTTTATTCCAGGGTGAACTATCCCTTTAACCATCAACTAAAGCCCTCAGCATTGGCAATATGAAGTGTGTTTCCCACATCTAACTGTGTGCTCAAGAAATGCAATGAACATCTGATGTGCTGCATGAACCATGATCATCATCACCAGCTGTGCCTGCACTGCCCTTTGCCACCAAGTCACATTCTTTGGGTTGGGTTTTCAAGCTTCCCGATAGCAAGTCCATTCCAAGCTTCTGCTCAGCTGAAGTTTTCATGGGGGGAGTGTCTTCTGCTTGAGTGCCTTCTTCAGTGTTCAACTCAACCTGTGGTTGACTCTGCTCCTGCTCTACCCCTTCTGGGTTTTGATTGGCTGTATCTTGGGTTGGAGCACCTGGAGAGCTAGTTGGCTGCAATTGGCTTTTGAGCTGGCCGTGGCATAAAGGGCATGTCTCCTGCACATACAGCCACTTCTTTAAGCAGGCAGCGTGAAAAAAGTGGCTGCATGGAGTGATGACGGCAGACTTCATATCCTGGAGTTGAAGGAAACAAAAAACGAAGTTTAAAATGAGATTGCCAAGAAAAGGTATGAAATTATGAAATCTAACAGTTAAAAACCTTGGTCCTGGAGTTCCTCCAACATTGCACATTTTAAAAGTCTCCCTAATCAGTCACACCAGAGTTAACTCATCAGTGTGTCAGATATATCTGATAAAGGAGATATTCGTCCTTCTAATAAATGTCCTTCTAATGTCCTTCTGTGAATTTGGTGTGCTGTTACACCCCTATTAGATTGTTATGCATTTCATTAGACAAAAGGTTGGTTTCCATCACCCTGTTTTAATGCACATTTTGAAGAATCGGATAAGAAACAAGTGATGGAAACAGTACATTTTGAATTATTATAAAATAAATAAAAACTAATAATAATAATAAAAAATTTAATTAAATTAAAAAAACACTTAAAATCACAAAAAAAGTTTAGACTTGCTTGATGTAGCTTTGGAGTTTGTGAATAATGAGATGGAAAAACACATTTGTCAAATAAACTTATGAGGAACATAACACCCACATGACTCAATGAGGCTCAAGGTGGTCTTGATGCCTTTGCTGCCATAACTACTGTAACCAACCTAACTGTAGCTGGGTTTAAATACATATAATTATATATAAAATTATATATTTTAAACATTTGCTCCAAAAATCAATTCTGCTCTCATTTTTGATTGCATATAGGTTGTAATCAAACAGGCTACTTTTATTTGTTAGCTATTTCTCTTTTTCTTTTTCCTTTTTCTGAATAAAAACGTGTTGTACAAAATTACATTACACAATGTATTATTTATCGAAGCTTTGGTAATTCACTTGTCTTCATGCTCAGAGATTTCTGTCTGTGCGGTGATGCCCACACCAAGTGAAGAGAGCATGTTTTTTTGAACAATTAAGTTTTTGAAGACACAGCCAAATAGCCAGCTTGACCATGAGATGCATGCACTTTGAAAACTCATCAAAATTGCAGCAGTGTGGAATCATTTCAGACAATACATCTAAGATAGACACATAATAATTCGCTAAATGCAGGCACTGCAGTACAAGAATGAGGACGCATAGTGCACGGGAGGTTGGAATTTAAGTTTCCATTTAGGTTTTAGGTTATTTTGGTGAACAAACAATTAAGAGGCATCAAATTTAGAAGACTGCCAAAAGACCTTAAGTGATGCTTGGACACCAGTCATGTTGGTCTTTGACTTGCTAAATGCATTTCCCACTGCATAAAATTTTATGTATAGGCTTCAGGATGTGGTTCAAATTCCTTCAGCACTTGACAGCAAAAGCGAGACCTCGAGTCATTACAGATGCTGCAATACGGGCCCTAAAACTCATATATTTAAACATAAGTTTTAACTAAAATATGCAGGACACCGGCCCTCCAGGACAGAGTTTGGGCACCCCTGCACTAGAGGGTTAATCATTTTGACTGTACATATATATTCTTCCTTAACATTCTTAATGTTCTAAACAAATAAAAGGCAATTCTTATAAAAAATTATAATTTTGGGGGGGATATGACTTTGTTCTTCACAGCCATTTCATCCAAAATATTTTTTTCAGAATTAAAATATGTATTTTTTAATTGTGCCAGTAATGTCAATCATTAAAAGCATAGAAACTCTGTAAGGATATAAAAAAAGTAAAAGTTGTAAAGATGAAAATGTACAGCAGAAAAAATAGGAAAAATGTAGTTTAAGAATGGTTTTGGAGTCAAATCATGACGCCCCAGAATCAGAATCGGAGCATGACCGTCAGAATCGGAATCGGATAGTGAAGTCCCTAAAGATTCCCACCACTACTGCTTACTGTGGTAAACATTTGAGTTTTCTGTGTAGCAACATGTTTTCATTTTGATCTCCTGTGTTCATCAAAAATTTTATATTTAAATTATTTATTAAGGTTTATGTTTAATGCATTTAATAGGCCTACCTCCTTTATTTCCAGGGCTATGTCACAATTCCTAGTCATACAAGTTTAAAAGAAATATTTTGGCTTTATATATATATATATATATATATTAGTCTACTAAAATGTGATTCAGTTTTTTTGTCATATAATATTGATATTGTCTGGAAAGTGGAAGATATCGTAATATGAATTTTAGCTAATGTCTTCAAATCCTAGCACCATCCTACTGTTTTTTTATTTTCAGAACAGTGGAAAAAAAGACAATCTTAACTTCCATTTTATGGCGACTTTAACTAACAGTCCAAGACACAAAGTCTAAAAAGTCTGTTCAGGAGTCAGGCTACACTGGTCTAACAACCCTCTAATTTATGCCATGATGGAAATTAATAATAATGTAAAGAACTTTTTACCTGAAAGCAGATGGAACAGATGTCATTATGCTGCTGCAGTTGTAATGTGGAAGCAGTGGGCATGTTTTGGATCTTATGAACAGCATCTCTGCGCAACAGGAAACTCTGCCAGCCCAGCTGGGCCCTTAACCACACATTATAGTAGGAGTGAACAAGAATAATGGTGGAGCCCATAACAGTCCATTCTCCAAACAGGGTCTCTGAAACACCATAGGCCACGACGCAGACTGCCACCAGGAACTCTAGGAGCCGGTAGGTCCCATTGACATAATAGATGACTTCATCCATGTTCTCAACCGGAGCCTTACGAAACTCCTCCACCATAAAGAGGACATAGATAAGAAGAGTGCCAAGAACCTGAAAGAGTACAATCCATATTATTTATATTTCACACACAAAATATATTTATATGAAATGCATATTTATCTCCAAAAAATATATTTATGTTATAAAAATAGAAATTTAAGTTTAAAATGTCAATTGAGGAGAGTGACCATTCCTTTCAACAAATAATGGGAATGCCTGTTTTCTCCATTTCAGTATTACAGTCTATATGGCTGATCATTTCAAATAATAGATTATGGTGACCAAATATTGCTTTAAAATATACCCAAAAAGAATAAATATATATTTTTTTTTTTTTTTTTTTTTTTTTTTTTTTTTTT
>CAIGQW010055820.1:3331650-3417453 GCA_903798125.1 Danio choprae | reverse complement strand
TGTGTGTGTGTGTGTGTGTATGTATGTATGTATGCGTGTGTAGATAGATAGATAATCCCACACACATTTTAAGCACTATCTTCACAAAATCATGGCACTTTTAGCAAGTGGAAGACACACCTACTTCTCTTATTACCACCGGATGGAAAACACACTACACTTACATAACATAATACTTCGGTCAACAATAGATCCAAATATTTAGCTACGAGAAAATAGTGTTATGTTCCTCATATTTAAACTCACTTGGATTTAGTTACTGCCACGCATGTCGTGTTAAACATGTTAGTTACCTTGACACATAGTTTAAAACAAGACGCTAGTAAAATATTGAAGAGATAAACATTATGCTGACAATATTACAGTGACACTGAGGTCAAAATACAGATTTGAACGACAACCGGAAAACTGACTGTGACTGACTTTCAATAGCTGTGGCGAGTTTGTGCTGACTAAATACTGTTAATGCTAATACCTCGGTAAACTTTAAATTTAACTGCTTCAAATGTCTTGCATCATTCGCGATAATGTTTTTGAGGTAAATATGTTGAATGTGCGGGTTTAAATGATCACTTACTAACAGTAGCAAAACAGAAAGGTGTCCGTTATTCCTATACAAGCGGTAAGTAGTATATAAATAGACTTACATGTTGTCCAATCACTTCACGCTGTTAGATTTCGCCTTTGTGTGCGCCTCTGGATAAATATAAACCATTTTTTAGGTCAGACTTCGCTGTGTTATCCGTTTAATGTGGTCAAATTAAAAGCAGAAGTGACTGAGCATCTAAATTCACTTACTCCATTCAGCAGCCATTACACACACCGTTTGCGATTGCTCTACGCATGCGCAATTTTAAATTCCTGGGCCACTAAGTGGCACTGTTTCTACAGTGATTCTACTATAATGAAGATTTGTGTAAAGTGAATAAAGAAATAAGATAAGAAATTACAAAGGAGAGTATAAAGGAACAGAGGACTGGCTCTTAGGTGTAAGTAAATACAACGTGGAATTGCATTTCTAAGGCTTGGAGTAGTTATTAATATGAATTATTATCATTAAAGAAATGTTACCCGTAACGTAAATAATATCCATAACCCCAAAACTGTACATTTTCTTATAGCGTACCCTTAAGTCTTTTTTCATACTTGATTCATTGCATAATATCAGACAAAACCAGTCTATTTCTTTATGTTGTTCTGATGCCAATTGGTCTGTAGGTGGCACTCGTACACTACGCTGTTTCAAACAACACCACTATTGTTTGAACTGTAATATTGTTTGTAATTGTACTTTGTCAAACTTAAATTTTGTTTGTCACTTTTATCGTTGAATACACTGACTTAAATACGCTTAATACGTTTAAGTGTCGTTTAGCCCTCTATTTAATCTAAGCCTAATTTAAACATTTTAAGCTAAAGTTCCCGTTTAAATAACGAGTTTGATGATGTGTACACAAAGAAAGTACAAAATTGTACAGACAGAAAGAAAATAACGATATCGTTTAGCTGTTATTTGGAATGTCAAGACAACTTTTGCATGCCTCTGTTGAGCTCTTGTGAACGTTTCTTTTGTGAACGCCCCCTGAGTCTTCTGTACAGAGAGGTGCGTTTGTGTCGATGCTGCCATATTCAGTCTAGTGCACTTGTTACGCGGATGTTGAGGAAGTGGTTGTTAGTGGCATTGGATGAGTATCATCCACACTTGATTCAGCACCGTGAGAAAAAGAATCAAATGCCGCGCTGCTATGGACACGGTAGGCGTATCGCACACGGATCCGCTCGATGACTATGAGCTGATACACCGCATAGGCAGCGGGACATATGGAGATGTTTTTAAGGTAGGACAAGTGTCGTATAACAACGATTTCCGTAAACATCGCAGTGATGTAAAAAAAAAAAAAAATAACTGAAAAATAATAATACAACGATTTACAATTGCCAACGTTTCCACCCCAAAAGCCAAAGTGTATAGTAAAAAAGTGTAATTTGACATTTTGGTACCACTAACAGGGTAACTAACAGTGGTATGCTGTTGAAAATATGCTTCACTGCAACAGTTTTTTACACGTTTATATTGTCTATTAGCAAATGTACGCATTGTTTTTAAAACACATTCTTGCAGGACACATGCATTGATGTGTTCGAATTTCAGCGTATGCGATGTATACTGTCAGACTATGTTTCAACTTTCACATCCCATTCACTTTGATGTTCTGGAACGCGCAGAGAGCATTCGATTCTGCATGTACGTACTGTAGGCTACCTTTACTGTGGACTGCTTCCTTATAAGATAGAAACCACTATAGCTTACTGAAAAATGAAATAGCAATGGAATTTGTTCCTTTCCTTAAACTAAACTGTTTATTGTCGCATAACATGTAATAATGTAAGGGCATAAAAAACATCGTACTTTTTTGCATGTAAGGAACTGAGGAAACAGTCAATAAAACGATTTAAAAATTTTAATTTGCTTGTTTGCTTCTTTGAAATGTTTGTGTGTAGCTATCTTGTAATCTTGTATTTTGATTGGGTAGATTGCCCATTTTATATCACTGTGAACAAATATGAATCATGGCCTTGGTAGCCGAGGAAGACCATTACAGGATGTGATTTGGTTCAGCAGGAAAGAAAACAGGAAATGAGCATTGGTACATGTCTCTACCTTTCTAGTCTTGGCTGATCCACTATTGGCTGATTGTTACCGTGGTTACATGCTGGCAGCTTCAATTTCTTTTTATCTTAGACCACACTGTCATATAATGTGCTTGATAAATAGTTTTATAAGAGTTTGGTGGTGAGTGGTTGTAGATAGTTTCACGTGCTGTTGACACATAATTAAAGGTGAGATAGTTCCCTTACTCACCCTTTACTTATTCCAAACCTTGTTTACAGCTTTCTTCAGAATGTCCTCGTTAGTATTTAACAGAATAAAAAACTTATAACATTTGTTTCCACTTGAGAGTAAATGGTGAGTAAATAAAATAATTTTGGTGAACTATCTCTTTAAATACAAATTAAATATACATAATTGAAACATCAAAAGGACATGTATATTTAATTTGTTGGCAAAATATTCTAATATTGATGGTTTGTTTGTAAAATATAATATTGAAAATGAAGGGACATTAAAATAGTTGTAATGGCTTGATACACTGCACTCTTTGAAAAGAACTAGGAAGGAGCTGAACTGTATCTAAATCTGACTACCGCAGGTCTAATGTCAACATGTGTTGGTTTTTTGCAGAAGCACAATGACATTAAAATAATATGCAAAACCAACAACTTTGTTTGTCTTTATAGGCCCGTAGCATTAAGACTTCAGTCATTGCAGCCATTAAAGTGGTCAAACTGGACCCCGGTAAGTCTTTTTTATTTAAACTCTCATTTGCATTTTATAAATATTGAAAATTTTGTGGTTAACCAAAATAAAGCAAAGGGTCAGTCGGTAATTCAAACTTTAAATAATAGCAGTCCTGGGACTTTAAAACCAAAGGATTACAAAGGCCCACATGCAGCCACTATACATTATAGTTATTTATTCAGTTTAATGCATGAATTATTGACTACAGCTCAATTTTGTTTTAAACCTGGAAAATCATGATGTTATTTTGTGTATTTTGAAAAGATGATTAACTGAAAGTAGAATCAGAAAATTTTACAGACCATCATTATTTAAACAATTTACCTGATTATTAGCCCTACACTGCTCCTCTCCCTGTGTGTGTGTGGATGTGTTCATTGTGTCCTTCTTGGTTGCCCACAGGGTGCCAACATTCTTTTGACATTCTCTGCTTATTTTTCTGACAGGTGATGATATTTCAAGCATTCAAAATGAGATAACCATGATGAAAGATTGCACTCACAAAAACATTGTCGCCTATTTTGGCAGCTACCTAAGGTTAGTTTGACAAGAAATTAATACTGCACTATGCAGAGAACTGAAGTAAAACTAACAATGAACATTTTTGTATTCCTTAGAAATAACAAGTTATGGATCTGCATGGAATTCTGTGGAGGAGGGTCATTGCAAGACATTTACCATGGTATAAAAGGCAACGATTTACTTCATTTTTCAATACTTGATATTATGAATTAATGCATGTAATTCAAATAATTGCACATGTTCTAGATCATTATTATTACAATTATAAATTATAATTATCATGTATATACAAATAATTTGATGATCAGTTAATCTGTCAGTTATTTTATTGCTTAAATGATGAAAAGTGAGGATGTTTACTTAAAAATAACCAGAAATTTGCTGTGTTTGGTTTCCAAACTTTTTTGAAGTGTAATGCATTCACCAGTGTTTTCTGTTGTTATTTATGTTGTCTGAAAGAGGGATAATGTTCATATGCTCATATGTTATTTTGTCAGTCTAAATGAGGTCATTGTGTTTCTGCAGTCACTGGTCCTCTGAAAGAGAGACAGATAGCTTATGTTAGCAGAGAGACACTTCAGGTGAGGAAGCATTCATTCATTCATTTTCCTTCCACTTAGTCCCTGACTATCAGGGGTCACCACAGCAGAATGAACCGCCAGTGAGGAAGCATTATCTTATTTTATTTCATAAGATTTATTTTTCATTTGTTCTTGCATATATATATAACATGCATGTAGCTTCCAGAACTGAGCACTGAATTGCACTGTGGTGCTTTTTTGAAATTGATTTTTAATTTTAATTGTATGGTATATATATATTATTATTTTGTCCACTTGGACAAAATAATTTCCCTCTGGGATTAATAAAGTGAAAATCAATCAATCAATTGTTTAAAACAGTGTGGTAATCAGGTGGTAAGAACCCTGTAACAAAAAATAACATTTAATTTGTTAATTTTCAATTAAATAAGTTAATTTTCAATTAAATGAAACTTATTATTATTATTAATTTTTTTGGTATGACATAAAATCTTTTACATAAAAATGTTTTCATCTAGAGCATAAAATGATAATTGGTCAAAATACCAAAACAATTCTAGACATGATCATATATGTGTATGTATATTTTTTCACACTTGTTTTTTTATATGTTTATAGGGATTACACCATCTCCATCAGACAGGAAAAATGCATAGAGACATAAAAGTATTTTTATTAATCAATATGCTATTACATACATTCATTATCTGTATATATACAGTAGTGTATGTGAGATAGAATAGGTATGTGTATGTGCTCATTATGTCCTGCTCACAGGGTGCCAACATTCTTTTGACAGAGCGTGGAGATGTCAAACTAGGTCAGTCTGGGTTTACCACTATCTCATATACTTTGATATAAACACACACATGCATATATTAACTAATACTTAAATAATCTCCTAAATGTGGCTTTTGTCTCCCTTTGTCTGTCAGCGGATTTTGGAGTGGCAGCTGAGATCAACGCATCTGTTGCTAAAAGAAAATCCTTTATTGGGACACCATACTGGTAAGTCACCAAGATATAATCCTTTTGTAAACATTTAGCTAGACTGTGTATTTTTGTACACTACCATTTAAAATATATGTTCATTGATTCATTCATTCATTCATTCTCCTTCGGCTTACACTCTAAAAATATTTTTGCTGCTTATCCAAACTACTTTTTTTTAAATAAGCTAAAACAGCACAATTATTGAGATTTTTTGGGGGAAAACTTAATTGTTTTATGTTCAATCAACTTACATTTGTAAAAACAATTAAGTTAACAACATGAATTAATTGTGTGGAACCCTTAATTTTTTACAGTCCCTTATTTATCAGCAAAATGAACCGCCAATTTCTCTGGCATATGTTCTCTACGCAACGGATGGCCTTCCAGCCACAAATCAGCACTGACAGTATAACTCGTAACTCGTGAACCCCCAGTGCTGGGAAACATCCATGAACTCTTATTCACACAAACACTTAGCAAATATAATTTAAAATATTCATTCATTCATTCATTTTCATTTCGGCTTAGTCCCTTTATTAATCTGGGGTCGCCACAGCGGAATGAACCACCAACTTATCCAGCATATGTTTTACGCAGCGGATGCCCTTCCAGCTGCAACCCATCACTGGGAAACATCCACACACACCCATTCACACACATACACTACTGACAATTTAGCTTACCCAATTCACCTATAGCACATGTCTTTGGACTTGTGGGGGAAACCGGAGCACCCGGAGGAAACCCACGCCAACACGGGGAGAACATGCAAACTCCACACAGAAATGCCAACTGACCCAGCCGAGGCTCGAACCAGCGACCTTCTTGCTGTGAGGCGAACGTGCTACCCACTGTGCCACCGTGGGGCCCTAATTTAAAATATATGTTTTAAATTATTATTTATTCTTGTGACAACATATTATAATATTTTTTGCATATTATAATTAGTTACTATGGTTGTGCTGCTTAACATTTTGGTGGAAAACCATTCATTTTCCTTCGGCTTAGTCCCTTTAATCATCAGGGGTCGCCACAGCGGAATGAACCGCCAACTTATCCAGCATATCTTTTACACAGAGTATGCCCTTCCAGCTGCAACCCATCACTGGGAAACATCCATACACACTCATTCACACACAAACACTACAGCTAATTTAGTTTATTCAATTCACCTATACCGCATGTCTGGACTGTGGAGGAAACCGGACCACCCGAAGGCAACCCACACGAACACGGGGAGAACATGCAAACTCAACATAGAAATGCCAACTGGCCCAGCCGGTAATCGAACCAGTGACCTTCTTGCTGTGAGGCGACAGTGCTAACCACTGAGCCACCATGTCGCCTCTGTTGAAAATCATAATAAATGTTAATAAAAAAGTTAATTTTTTAAATGATTTACGTATGCTGACACTTAACACATCGAAGGTAACTTAATACTTCTTTTAAAAATGTAGTGATCCCAAACTTCAAAATGGTAGTATGTATAAAATGATTATATTGGATGTAAAATGCAAAAATACCATTAGTTATTTAAATGATAATAACGTAATTAATGAAAAAGTAGACTATACACTGAGTGCTGTATTTCAAATAGTCAGAATTTCATTTTAGAAATACATATATTTATTTATATTTAATATTTGTTGTATTTGTATGTCCTGTATAAAAAATAGAATGCATTACATCTGGTTTTACTCCAATTTAACTGACTTTCTCTTAGGATGGCTCCAGAAGTTGCAGCAGTGGAAAAGAAAGGTGGTTACAACCAGTTGTGTGATATCTGGGCAGTGGGCATCACAGCTATTGAGCTAGCAGAGCTGCAGCCACCTATGTTTGACCTACACCCTATGAGGTTTGAACACACAAACAAATATACACATGTTGTCACAAGAAAGTCATTAAGATCCATTTGCGAGTGAACAAACATTTGTATTAAAAAAAATAACCATATGGAAGTAGGTGCAGATAATAATCCAGAACAACAAAGAGTAATCCAATACAGCTGAAAAGCTTTAGAGTCTAGATGACAGTGGTGCAGATAATAATCCAGATAGATGGGAAGTACACTAAGGCCGGGCATACTCTCTGGAATTTCCATTTGATTTAAGAAAGGTACCAACTCCCACTATACAGAAAGATCACGTGTTGTAAAGCCAAACTCACGATTCATGTGGACACAATATATTGTCTGATTGTTCAGCAGCGACTTGACTGCTCACACTATACATGTTGGCATACAAGCATATGGTGTATTTACCCCACCTACTGGGAAGCAGTGTGAAGCTTTTTTCTAAACAGAATTTCATACACTTTTAATTCTTTCTGTGCATGGAGTATATCCATATTGTACCACCATGAGCCTGTAAGTGTATGTATCTGTTTTGCAGAGATGTAGTGAGGGCACCAACACTGAATTTAACTCAATCCGTTCATAGCTATGAACAGTGCAATTCTCTCACATGGGCCTATCAAAATTTCTGCCATGTCAGAAAATCGCCTGCTCATCTAACTGATCATCTAATCACCTCTCTGTTCCCTCTGCAAATTGCATAAACAAACTATGCACTAAAAAGCTGAGATTCAGCAGAATTCAAAGAAGGGATGTATATGTAAGAATTCATCTCAACATCGGACTAAAATCACATAGTGTATGCCCTGCCAAAGTCCACACAACCTAGGTATACATGTTTTCTTAGAAATATGGTTACACGTTCAATACTTTTTTTTTTACCCACTGTACATATAGTCTCATGAATATTTGCTCAAACCTTTAACACTTAATAGTCATTGTATAAAAAAAAATTCTCAGTGTTAACTGTGCCACTTTCAATTAGTTTGCTTTAATGTCTTTAGTTTACACAGTGTCAGCCAGATAATTTTGGACCCCTTGTTAACCATGATGCTATTCCATGTTTTCACATGCAGAAAAGAGGGATTTTAGTTTTCCCTACAAAAAAGGGGGAAAAAAGCTCCTTTTTTGTAGACTTTGACCTCCAAATTTGGGATTTTTTTAACCCTCAGAGCTTTGATGCTGATGTCCAAGAGCAGTTTTCAGCCTCCGAAACTGAAGGAAAAGAACAAATGGTAAACTGTTGATTTTGCTTATCTTTGCTTAAATAATAAAGTATTCCATTTGCAAAATAAATGGAAACAAGTTCATTTGTAATATTAGGTCCACAGAATTTCACAGTTTCATCAAAATGGCTCTTACCAAGAACCCTCGGAAAAGGCCAACAGCAGAAAAGATCCTACAAGTATGTTATCTCAAACTATGTAAAATATTCTTATTGATGTTTTTTGTTTGTTTTAATACAGGGCCTAATTATAACATATGTATTAGTTAGAATGACTTGTGTTGTTCCTCTATGTTTTCAGCATGCCTTTGTCATGCAGCTTCTCACACGCAACCTTGTTATCGAGCTGCTGGACACAGTCAATAACCCTGATCTGCAACAGACACAGACTATGGATGACAGCGATCTAGAGGTGAACAATGAATAGGTTTTCCTTTAAAATGGGGGAAAATTGTCAAAAAAAAACATTTTCAATGAAATCTGTAGTGGGGATATTACTGTTAGCTACAGTTAACATGTACTTACCTGAAAAAAAGCCATACATACATTACCAAGGTAACATCCCTCAATTTTTGTTTTACTAAAAATACTATAATAGTATGTAATTGATACTAAAATTGCACTATGTAAATGTGTATGTGATTACTTCTTGCTTTATAATAAGGTTCCATTAGTTAATGTAATTACGAACACGGATTGAGAAGGAACAACACTTTTACATCATTTATTAGTCATAATTCAACATTTACTTATACAATTTAAAACTAAACTTCTGCTCTTCGGTCTAACAAAAATTCTGTTAAATAACAGGTGAAACAAATCAACTAAATACTAAATGAAATAAAACGAGGGGGCTTTAAGACACAATCAGGAGCACAAGCAAAGGAACATGTGGCTGAATACAAACAAACAAAACAGATAGAACCAGCTGATCAGCCTGGAGTCCTGACACTAATGGAACTTTATTGTAGTGTTGCTAAAATTTAGTACTGTTACAAAAAAAATAGTTTTTGAATTTTTCAGATTTAAAGACATCTTTATTTTTGCAGTTCAATTTGGTACCAAAACCTTTACCAAAATGACACACCTTTAATACTCAATCAAACAGTAGAATGGTATTAAACTGGGATGTGACATATGTTTTGTAACATTACTTCTCTGTATGGTTCTTTCTTACTGTATGTGGTTTGAGAGTTTATGTCCTTGTTTGTGTGTCTGTGTGTGTTTACAGACATGCAGTGTCCTTCCTGACAAGATTCATTCTTTAGCAAAACTTCCTGTTCAGAGGACTCTGTCAGAACAGCAATGTGAGTCCTGTTCATAATCTAACCCATAGTAAAACAATAGGTTTTTAGTAACCGATGATTTCAGTCATGTGTGAATTTTTTTGTGACAAATTGGATGATTTTTAAAACTGTTGTTACAAACACCACATGAATATGGAACTTGAGTTTTTTATTATGTATTAAATGGACCCTTTTCACATTTTTGGGTTTCTCAGCAGAAGGAGTCATCGTAGTTGGGTAAACTTAGAGGGCAGTGAATAAGAGAGTACAACAAATAATTTTTTACAATCCTATTTGCTGAAATAATAAAAGAAAAACTCCAAGATGGTGTTATCAAGACTTTCAAAGAAAGGAAAAAAAGATTTTGTGAGACTGATACAGTAGTTGTAGCCAGAAGAAAGAACAACTATTAAAAACTATTAAAATCTTTCAAAGATTTAAGATGCTGTTAAACTTATAATTTAAAAGTTATTTAAAATGACTTGCTCTTTGTATAATAAAACTCATCAAATTCTTTCCAAAATTGTAATAACAAAGAAATGTTGAGTAATATGATTTTCATGAAATTTCCACATAAGTAGTAACCACTAATCAGGAGTGACAAAAATGTGACATTTGTCAGTGAAAGTTATTGCTGTGCTTTGGTAGATTACAGCAAGCCATGGGCACAAGCCAAGTTTAACTGGACAACAACAGCTATTGTAATTGAGAAGCCACTCTAGAGCTATGAAAGGACGTATTGTGTGTGTTTCTAAGTGTGCCTTTGGATTTATATTTGTTTGTAAGAATGCATGAGTGTGCAGCCAAATCTGCATGATAGAATGCCATGCAGACAATAATACAGAAATCATGCACCATAGTCCTACCACACATTGTATGTGAAAGGGGAAGTGTAATGTGAATACAATGATTGACTTGTGACTATATCTTTTTTTGTTTCCCAGTTGACAATGTGAAGTTTGGACTACCTATGAGAAAGGAGACCGATCCCTGTCCAGTTCTGGTGAGAATAAAAATTTGAATAAAATCTAAATGATTTTGTTTAATAGGGTGCATAAATTATTTATTTATTTATTTTTTGAGAAAATAAACTAAATAGATCTTCACTAAAAATCTGCAAAACTCTCTCAGTAGCTAGACAGCAAACCTGCACAAATACAGCCAAGGAAACACTTAAAAAATAAATAAAGCCAATTATCTAAATCCAATAGAAAGTTGAGTTGATAGACAAGACCCACAGAAACATCAAGATCTGAAGACACTGTTGAAGTCCATTCATACAGGAGGCACCTTGAAGCTGTCATTACCAAAAAAGCTTTTTATACAAAGTATTAATACATTTCAGTAGTTCAGTACTTTCTCTTTGTGTCATGTAATTTTTATTACACGTAACAATTGTCAGATTTTTTGTTTTGATTTGTTTTATTTGTTTTGATTGTTTTGGTTTTTATCAAAATCTCATTTCAATGTGTCAATTTCATGACAACAGCTCCTTTATAATTCCTTTATAAATTGCTAGGAAAAATCTTGACATATCCTGATATACAGGACTTGACATTATTACCCGACAGCCCGCCAAATGCGGGTAGATTTCAGCTGTGACAGACACTAGCCACTTTGGCTGGTTGAAAATCATTTTGAAGTGCTTAAAAGCTCCCGTTTCCTTGCGCAAAACAAGGCAGCTGGTAGAAAGGCAGATTAGAAAAAAAGCGGTGCTCGTGCACCCACAGTCCTGCTGCTTTCAAGAGATCTCCAGATGTGTTGTACGCAGCAGCTGTTGCCGCTTTCGCTTTTACCATTCTTTGAACAGATCATTAATAGGCCTAACGTTAACCATGTGCACGTGATGATGATGATGATGATGATGATCAACATCATCCTTTCACACGCATAATGTTTTTCACCTGCTTTCTTTTGCTTGCAGTTATTTTTGTTAATATATTTTAATTATCATCCTTTACTATAACATTGTTTTAATAGGTGATTAACTCTCCATTTATCTATAGATCCCTGCTGATCTGGGACCTTTAGCCTGGACAAACTACTGTGTATAGTTTTAGTTAAATGAGAATTTAAAAAAAAAAAGTCAATTGTTTTTTAAGAACATTTTTATTGAATAAAAATTTATGTATACAGCTATATTTAGCTTGTTTTGACACATTTTTTTTATTTGTGGCAAGGAAATATTTAGTTTGGAGTGGCCAGAGAAAAAAAATTATAAATCCTTAGTGTTGAGCCCTAAAAAGTAATGTGAAATAAAAACAAAAAAAGTTAAGGAGGCATGTGTGTAACGCCTTGGTGGTGGATGGTGACAGAACGAGACGGAGAAACATTACAAAAACGGGTTTATTAAACACTTACGGGAAACATACACGGGATGCGGGAAGACAGGACGAGACCCACACGAACCATAATACCGGACAACAATGGACACAGACGAAAGGGTATATATGGGTGACAGATTGATTACACCGATGACACAGAAAGGATGAACACAGGTGGAACAGATTAACAATGACGGTGGCGGGAGAAAGACAAGGCACGTGACGACAACAAACGATGACGCGGACGAACACTGACAGTACCCCCCCCTCTTTGTGAGGACGCGCCTTCAACGGGAAACAACAAAATGAAGGAGGGTAGAAGGGGAGGATACAAGGGAGGAGTCTGAGGGAGACACAGGAAGGGAACTGGAGCAGGAGGACCCAGGACACAGCCAGAAGGACGGCCCCGGGCGGAGTCGAGGAAGGGAGGGTCCATGGAGGAGGAGTGGCTGCTGACTCCAGGGGGCCGACCGAGGGAGACGCCGCTGATGGCGGTGGAGCCCAAGGAAGGGACGGAGAGCCGAAGGGCGAAGGTGACGGCGAGGCTTCTGAGGGCCGGGCGAAGCAGGCGGCTCACCCGAGCAAGGCGACGGCGGGGTTCCGGAAGCCCGCGGCGTAGCCAGAGCGACAGAGGACCAAGGCGTAGCTGGAGGGATGGAGGAGCTCAACGCAGCCGGTGGGACGGTGCGATGAGGTGCAACCGGAAGAGTGGAGTCCAGAGGCGAAGGAAGGGCGACGACTGACCAAGGTGGAGCCGGAGGGACGAGGGAGCCTGGCGGAGCTGGTGGGCGGACGGCCCATGACGAAGACGAGGGAGGAGTGAGCCAACGCGGAGCCCTGGGGTCGAAGGGCCGAGGTGGAGTCCGCAGCTCGGAGGCCGTAGGAGCTGACGCTGGGCGACACCCTCCAGAGGGTGATGCAGACAGGTAGCGCCCACAAGCGAGCTCCATTTCCGGAGCTGGAGCGAGAGCTGGGGGGCTGGCTGACTGCAGCAGTGCTGGAGCTGGATGACTGGCTGCAGTTCTGGGGGACCGTGGGAAGCTACTCATGACCCTGGAGCTGAGGCTTTTCCGGAGAAGGAAGATTAAAAAACTGTGTGGGAACAGTTGGTTGCTGCCTAGACGCAGCGGAAGATTAAAATTAAAGCTCCAGAAGCCAATGAGTAGCCTCCCAGTGTCCAGTCGCTGTCCATCTGCATAGGGGGGGGGTGGGCGGGACTCTCGCTGCTGTCGCGGGTATCCGCCAGGACTCCCCCTCTTGGCGGTGTTGCCGGCTCTCGCACCTGGTCAGACGGGTGATTAAGCTCCTCCATCTGGGCGCAATTCCGCTCTGTCGCTCTAGGGGGCGATGGCTCATTGGCCAGGGGTGGCTCTCCGTCTGCGGTGGGCTCTGGCAAGCGCTCCCTGCAGGTGGACGATGTTGCTTGGCTGGTCACTGGGTCGGGAGTGGCACTGACGAGATCTTCCTCCAGAAAGGCGGTGAGTGGAAATATTTTACTCGCCAGTGTCCACTCCATATTTGCGGCGGTGTTGCCCCGAGGACCATCTTCGGGCGATCGTGCTCTGCTAGAGATGGTGGGCGTGCAGAGCACGTTGCCCGGAAAGCTGTTCAAAGTCGCTCGGATATGGTCCTCAGGGCTGCTCTCCCCCTGCTCCAGCAGGCGGTGATGACGAACGGGAAGGTGGGTGGGGACCAGGAAAACACGGAAGGGAGAAAATAACACTGAGGGGCAAAAAGACTATAAAAAGAAAATCGGGGGAAAACACGCCGCTATTTTTGGGTCCGGTATTATGTAACGCCTTGGTGGCGGATGGTGACAGAACGAGACGGAGATGGAGAAACATTACAAAAACGGGTTTATTAAACACTTACGGGAAACATACACGGGATGCGGGAAGACAGGACGAGACCCACACGAACCATAATACCGGACAACAATGGACACAGACGAAAGGGTATATATGGGTGACAGATTGATTACACAGATGACACAGAAAGGATGAACACAGGTGGAACAGATTAACAATGACGGTGGCGGGAGAAAGACAAGGCACGTGACGACAACAAACGGTGACGCGGACGAACACTGACAATGTGGACATAAAACATAATTTAAATTAAGTAATTTTAGCATGTGAAAATGGCGAGTGGCTAGTAACGTTGGAAAACTACTAGCCACAGTGGCTGGTGAATATATATAGTTGAGGGCAAAATTATTAGCCCTCCTGTGAAATCTTTATTCTTTTAAAAATATTTCCCAAATGATTTTTAAGAAGAGCAATGAACTTTTCACAGTAATCCTTATAATATTCTTTTTTCTTGTAGAAAGTCTTATTTCTTTTAGTTTGGCTGGAATGAAACCAGTTTTTACTATATTTAAGGTCACTATTACAATATTATTAACTATTACAATATTATTAGCCCCCTAATAAAAAAAAAATTCAGTTGGCTACAGAACAAATCACTCCTATAACTTGCTTTATTAACCTAACTTGCTTAGTTAAACTAATTAACCTAATTAAGCCTTTAAATTGTTCTTTAATAGTAATAGTAGAATAATAGTATCTTGCAAATTAACTAGTAAAATATTATGTACTGTCATCATGGCAAATCTGTATCCCCTTTGAAATAAAAAATATGTGGATTTATATTTAGCAATTATTTTGTAACTTATTATAATGGAATTACTTGGAAATAATTTGTTTGCTGTTCTGTATTAGGGGGCATATGACGACTGGGGCTCTATCAGCGCAGACAAAGACTCACCGTAGGTTCAATTTCACTCTTTGCATTCCAAATAATTGTGACATTTGAGTCTGATTGTTATGTCTGATGTGCTAAATTTAGCTGCTAAGAAGGTCTAATAACATACAGTTCTTAGAAGATAGAGTTTAAAGGATGCATTTTTATTTTGCAGGAGTTTGTTAGAGTGTGTGGAAGAGGCCTTGATGGAAAGGTGATCATTTAAAATGCCTTGACACAGACATAGACAAAAGTAACTACTATTGGGAATTTTCTGTTAATTATGTAGGGAATGTTCAGGGCACAAACTGTTATGGTGGCACAAATAACAAAAAGATAACCATATTTTAAAAACATATTTTTAAATATATGTATTTAATCCTTGTTAAAATGCAATTTTACATTTACACGCTGAGTAATATTGATGGAAACCATGTACTTGCTATGAACAGTTAGGGATTTTGTGGTTGCTTCAGACAAACCTGAAATTATTTTTGGATAAGTATTGTGTTTAAACATTTTTTAACCTTATTAGAATTTTTGCTTTATTTCAGATTATATTATATTTTATTATATTATATTATATTAACTTTTTTCAACTCATGTTTAAGAAATAAATTTGTTCCTACAGCAGTTTAGGAAAACAAATAGTCTTTTATAACCCTAATTTGTGCTGTCAAAAGTAATTTTCAATTAAATGATTGAACTCTTTCTTATTTTGCAGGAGTTTAACTATAAAGAGGGGCTCTTCAGCCGAGGTAGGAAGCAAATAAAAATTAGCTTTCAAAAAGACATAGCATAAATACCATTTATTTATCACTTATTTGTGTCTGCTTTTTCAACAGCACTCTCCAAATGAAGAGGATAAATATGGGACTGTGAAGAGAGTGGCCTCTTCTCCCCAGTCAATAGCCCACTGTCATCAAGAAAAAAAAGCTCCCACTCCCTCTTCCATCCCCTCGCCTCTTATTGGCTCTACCTCTCTGAAGGACCCCGCCCCCAACACTAACCCCAGCCTACTCAGTGAATCGACTTTGCTTATTGGTTCAACATTGTCCGACATGTCGCTCCTCACAAACTCCTGCCTATTCACAGACTCCTCCTTTCTCAGCCATTCCAGCAGTCTAGGTTCCCCCTGTTTAACTCCAACTGAAGGTGAGACAATTCAGTTCAAAGAGTAGGCTATAATCCCGTAAGCACACTTAAAAATAAAAATACCTTTAGAGTTACGCTTTACTAATTTCTATTAGCAGCGCATTAATGATATTACATTTAATAACAGAGCACATTATCAACTTCATAGTGCTTTCAGAGATTGAACTTTCGGGGATATTAACATACGTAGAGTTAGCAGGACACAATTATTACTAGTCCTAACACTGACACATTAAACAGGTTTGATACCAGAGAGCTCTGTCGCTCCAGACCCAGGAGGAACAAGGAATTATTCCCCCCTGCCGGACCCTCCTGTCTCTCCAGAATGGAACACTCTCAGAAGGAAACAGGATGACTCCGTAAGTAAATAAAGATGCCCATAGCTAAATACTAAGCAATGTTATGCAATATTACATACATTATTATAAATGTAAAATATAATACTAAAAGAATTAAAGCAGTGTTTGAATTTCACAACTTAATGAGAATGTGTCTCAAGGTCTAGTCATTCCCAAACTATAATTAGTCTCTCACAATTTATTCCTTATAAAAGAAAGCTGTTGTCCATGGACTGCCACCTACACCACAAGTACATGTAAGTACACAGAATAATTTACCCTAATTCTATTGCATGCTTTAGTTTCATGCTTATTTTTCTGTGATGATCATACATTGTCTTCCAGATGGGAGCCTGCTTCTCCAAAATATTTAATGGCTGTCCATTAAAGACTCACTGTGCTGTTACATGGGTTCTACCTAAGACCAGAGGTAGTTAGCAGATTTTTTACTTACAGTTGCTATTTATAACTTTTTGCTAAAAACATAACCATAACCACTCACTGTTTAAAACTGTCACAACGGTAAGCTTGTAATAATGTTTTCTAAGTCGAGGAGTATTTCACTGGTTTTCACTGGAAATACTATAAGCTTGCCGACAAAAGTGGCAGACATGGTGCTTTCTTGTTCAAATGGTCTTTACCTGTGAATATTCCTATTTGGGTCAAACTACCAAGGTGTAGAATCTATGATTCCAATGCACTGTACCCACACTGATGCAGGGACTCAAATCACAGTTCTACTATCAGGGTGAAACCACAAGATTGCATGCAATTCCAGAAATGTGTAACAATATAAAGAAAACCAAGTGTTCAATTGGTGTTACACCTAATGTGATCTCCACTATATGTATTTGTATTTGTATTTTATTTTTAGGTCTTTAACCTAAACGTTTTTCAGTTAGACGTGAAAGCAATGTTTCTATTTGAAGCTTTTCATCTAATATTTGTCTATTTATATTTAATTTTAGCTTATTTGTACTTACCAACAATTACTGTGTAGTAGTTAATTTAATGAAAACAACCGTTTCAGTAAAGACATGGTGATGGTTTTAACCTTGGCATATTGTAATTACATATACTGATATTTACTTATAGATCAATATCTTATGCTGGGTGCTGAGGAAGGGACCTACACTCTCAATCTCAATGAACTACATGAGGACACTATGGAAAAGGTAATCATATAAGTTACCCTGTGACATATACTGACTGGCAGCTAGCTCTCTGCAACTCTCACATGGTCGCCTACTGAAGCTAAGCATGGGACAGCTAGGTTGCTGCCGGAAGTGGTGTTACTGCAGGGGGCAGTAACAGTATATTGATGGGGACTCTATACTGCTCAGTGAGCGCTGTCTTTCAGATGAGACGTTAAACCGAGGTCCTGACTCTCTGTGGTCATTAAAAATCCCAGGATGTCCTTCGAAAAAGAGTAGTGGTTTAACCCTGGCATCCTGGCCAAATTTGCCCACTGGGCTCTGTCCATCATGGCCTCCTAGCCATCCCCATATCATAACTGTCCACCAATCACCAACGGTGTGCGGTTTGGCTGCAATAAGGCTGCCGTCGCTTCATCCAGGTGGATGCTGCACACTGGTGGTGGATGAAGAGATTTCCCCAAAAAATGTGTAAATTGCTTCGAGTGTCCAGAAAAGCGTTATATAAATGTAAGGAATTATTATTATATAAGAACATGCCTTCTCTGTACATAAATACATTCAAAATAATTGCTAAATATAATCTACAATTACTTTTTTATTTATTTCTATTTTAAAGCAGTTACTGGCTTCCATAATTTACTAAAGCAAACTTCAAATGAAAAAGTGTCATTTATTATTTTTTATTTTTCAGTTGCTTCCACAGAGATGCAGTTGGTTATACGTGATGAACAATGTACTTATGTCCGTCTCTGGTATGCCCAGCATTACTAATATAACCTTATTCAATTTACAACAAAGATTTGATATCCTCTATAAATGTCTGTCTGGTCCTCTGTCCATAGGAAAGTCATCACAGTTGACTTCTCATAGTCTGCCGGCACTTTTTGAGTATCGCAGAAATATGCAACGTAGACAGGGACATCTCGCAATTAATGCACATCGCTTGAGCACAAAGATAAATGCAAGGTTAGTACAATTAGACATACAATTCAGTCATCCTATTTATAAATGCTCAAATGCTCTGTTGTTTTTTTCAATTACCGCTCCCATCGGTTGGTTTTGTCTTAAAATAACACAAACAGATAATATGCAAAGATAAGCAGCCAAATTTACAGCAGAACATAAACAAGAGCCAACAATGAAGTGAAACTAGAGCTGTTTCTCAAAATGTTTTCCTGTCTATATATGTTTTTGTTTTCTTGTGACACGTTAGTGCTAACAACCAAGATATTATTATAGTTTTGCACTTTTAAATGAGTAAACCCCTGGAAAAAGTGCATCCATCATCTTTAAATTAATCTAATGAGAATCAGATATCATGTTAGAGGGACCAGACATCCCGTTTTTCATGGGACAGTCCAATATTTATTTCACTTTTAGTGTCCTGACCTTTCTTTAAATTTCTTCATTGTGAATGCTAGTAGTAATTTTCTAAAATGTGAAAACATCCTAATAGTAGCAAAACTATCCAGAGTAGGCTATTATTTGAAGAACATATACCATTAACAATAAACTTACATCTCATCAGCTTGATGTGATTTAAGGGGAGATCTGGCCATATGGTCATGACAGTCTGATCTACATGGCCTGATGATTGCTTGCTGCATGTTGCCTCAGCATCTTGCCCTCCAACATTTAAATACATCGGCATTGTTTGCACTAGCAATCTGCAGTGCATTGTTGGATACCCTCCGCCTCCCCAGTTCCATTTGTGTTTTACATGTTATGTTTCCAATAGCAGGGCATTATATTCTCAGGCAGCATGTTTGTGAATATACTGGCAGTATTTGTACTTGCTTATTGTATAAGCTTCTTATATCTTGCTACAATTCATAATGGATATAATTGTTTATTAAAACTGACATAAAAAGATGACTGTTTTTTTTTTTATTTCATCATATTAGGCATATACTCTGATGATCTTTACCCTATACATACTTAGAATAATATTATTATAAATATGGCTACCTTTTAAAACATTTTTAATGAAAAACAGAGGCAGTTGTGTTATGTATTTTGTTTTGTAATAAATATACGCCTTAACTGCCTTATTTGTGGTGATTATTGTATCTTCAAAATAATATAAATTAAAATTAAAAGAGGCAGTGGTTTCAATATATATTTTTTAACATTATTGTTATTATTCTGTGAGTATAACCAGAGTAGCCTAAATACACAGCTCAGTGGCATAAATACAGCAAAAGTCCCTTGAGGACCATATACTGTAAGTACAGGCGATTTCCTTGCTCCAAACAGAGTAGCTGGATTTTACAAAATGTTTATATGGATCCAGTATAATATAAAATATATTTAATAAAAAAGAATGCACAGGAGATACTGCCCAGAATCTACACTGGTACATAAACAAGACCAAATGGTGAAACTGAGGGTTTACATTGAGGTTTTAAAAGCTAATCTTCAACAAAGGAAACAAATATACTAATAATCCTTAAGGAGCTGGAAAACTCAGAACAATGGAAGCTTTGTATAGGTTTACATCTACATTTGACATATCTACATGTTTCAATTTATAGGTCATCACAGTTGACTTTTGTCAGTTCATTTGGTCAATTTGTTAAGTCAGTTCATTTGGTTTAAACAATTGATAAATGGTAGCAATTCACTTCTTTCTCCAGGAAGTATGCTATGTCAGTAAAAATCCCAGACACGAAGGGCTGTAGAAGATGCAGTGTGGGTGAGGACCACTGTAGGATTGTGTTACTCATTCTCTAGGCATTTTGTGCACATCTTGATGGGTTTTTTTTTTTCTATGCTTCAAGTACGAAACCCCTACAATGACAGTGTTTTCCTTTGTGCCGCTGTGCCCACTGGATTGGTTCTTCTCATGTGGTATGAACCTTTGCAGAAGTTCATGCAGCTTAAGGTGAGAAAAAAGAAATAAGTTTAATGATAATGTTAAAATGACATGTGCTGTTACATAACGTGATTGTCTCTCTGTCTATCAGCACATTGCTCTGAGTCTGCCAGAGTCCCTGCCCATCTTTGAACTGCTTGTACAGGAAACTAAGGAGCTGCCACAGGTCTGTGTAGGGGTGAGAAGTTATCCCCGCCAAAAAGACACCTCTGGACAGATGCAGTTCGACATCATCCACCTGGATGACACACCACAGAGCCTGCCAGGTGTTGAAGAAATGCTAAGAATTAAACTCAACATACTTATAAATGTACATTTTAATTGTTATAATATTTCACACTCTTATATTGTGTTTGATTAAATAAATTCGTTGGTAAACCTCTAAAAATAATAATAAAAATGATTATGTATCTTTGTGTACCACATAATTTGCAGTGCTACAATGACATAGACTGATGAGTTGTGTTTTGTCTGACTGGAATTATTTGACTTCACAGATGGTGAGACTCTTGAGGTCAAGCAAGTGATTCAGCTGGACAGGGACACAGTTCTTGTCGCACTGGAAAGTAAAAATGCTTAAAGTTTCCACTGAATTATTTTATGTTTTGTTTATATCCTTACATTGGTTAAGAAAGTCATATTGTATTCATATATGTATTTTTTTTTTATTTCATTTTATTTTAGTGTATGACATACATAGGGTTATGAAAGTTTTAGAAAACCATGAAATTTTAAAAGCCAAACAATATTTAGTCAAAGTCTTAGATTGGTGTAAAAGAATAATTATTTAAAGTATCAATTAATGTTTTATTAATGTTATAGTATAATCGAGAAGATTAAGAAGCCCCTTGAATTAAAAATGTCATGTTAAATCTAACTTCCAGTCCATCTTTATTTCAGGCCTAAACAGATGTGACGTGAAAACACCCGATTAAAGACATATTATTCTTTTTGTCTGCTTAGTGTTCATTATAGGTCATGGAAATTCAGCTTTTTAGTCAGTGAATGACAGGAAAAAGTTTCCCAGTGATGGGTTGCAGCTGGAAGGGCATCTGCTGCGTAAAACATGTGCTGGATAAGTTGGCAGTTCATTCCGCTGTGGTGACCCCTGATTAATAAAGGGAATAAGCCGAAAAGAAAATGAATGAATGAATGAATGAATGGTTGGGAAAAGTTAGGAAATTTGACATTTGACTTAGGCTTTGAACCAGTCTACAGAAAAGGAAAAATCCTATTAAATTATAGGTTCTTAGAAAATTTATTTATATATATTTATGTTGGTTTTGTATTTTTATTAAAAAAAAAATATTTAAAACCTTTTAATAAAACCTAAAAATACCTTTTTCATGTTCTGTGTGAATGGCCCCTGCAATATTTTTTTAAATAAATATTTAATCAAATTTAACTCAATATTCTTGCAAAATATTATCCTTACAATATTGTCTCTTGATCATAGTGGGTCAGTTAAAACAATAATTTAACTACTGTCAAGTGTCTTGCTTCATCAATATCCATTTTTGATGGATTGCTATCAGTTCTGTTTTTGTGTGTTTTTACAATCCAAGAAACCATTCTGTTTCAGACACCGTGAAGGTTGTTAATTTGCAGGCATGCATGAGCCATCAGAAGACGCCTGAACTAGATTTTGAGTTTTCCATTCACACGCTGGGTAAATCCTATTTGACTTTAGCCATTATATTTACCTCTTTCTGTTGTATTTTATGCTAATTTGTTTGTCTTTGTAGTGTGCCTGCAGGACAGCGTTCTTGTCTTCTGGAAGCATGGACTGAAAGGAAAAAGTTTACAAACTAATGAGGTAAACTTATAATTCTATTCAGGTTTATTTAGGAGAGAGCCTTTTTCACAATAATTATTGTTTCAAAGCAGATTTGAAGCAGATTATTGCATTATAGGGGGTGTATAGGTATATAACAGTGATGGCTTAATTCACTGATGTAAGAGGGGAAAAAACTATGTAATGTTGTCCTGTTTACTGCAGGTTACCCAGGAGATCACAGATAGAAGTCGAGTTTTTCAAGTTTTGGGAACATCTAGGTATGTTTTGCTACTCTCGTTTACTGTATCGTCATGTTTGATATTAGAAAAAAAAAACCTATCATATAACAATATCATCTTACTACAGGGATATTATTTTGCAAAGTACTCCTACAGATGATCCATCTGCCATGAGCAACCTATACATACTCACAGGGCATGAAAGCAGCTACTGAGGGGTCTGTGAGGCAGAGAATGTTCAGAGATGGAAACACTACAATAGTCCGTCCTTCTCCACTGAAAGGGCAGTGTCATCAGGTTCCTAAAAGTTTCAGGAACAGAGAAAGACATGGAGTCGTGTACACAGGATTCTACAGAGCCTTTGAGGGCTAGACACTGGAATTGGAGTAGATTTGACAGCTCAGAAATTAACCATGAGAGAATACGAGCTGTGGACCTACACTAGGTTTAAAATAACTTATAAAAGAAGTTGTTATAGGTGAATGACTATACAACTGAGATGTTTTTTTGTTTTTTTTTAATGGCAACCAGTCTGTGCTATTCCTTGTTTTAGTACATTTCAATTATAACAGACATGTTTGGTGCTGTGTTTCAGTCAGTAAACAAGTTGGCAAAATTTTATGAACCATGATTATTACTGTAAAATCCAAACGTTGACCAAAAAATAAACTAATATGAACGACAATTTTAGATTTATAAATAGTTTTTTTTCTTGTTGTTCAAGTCTTTTATTTACATCATATTTACATTTATTTTATTTAGTCTGATTATTTACACAGCACAGTCTACTGTCCAGCGTTTCCTGCAGCGGTCGTTTTGAGTCGCGACGCTAGTCGGCGCTGTTTCTTTTATGAGTTATTTATTTTGTAAGCGTCTCCTCTTTTTCAGGCACATTTTATAAACAGGATATGTATGTTTTATCCAGTCGTTTATGAACATGTTAGTTTAGGCCTTAGACTATAGCTGTTTAGTATAATTATAATCGTGTGATATTTACTATTTTTACGGTGTAATTAATCGTTTAATATTGTTCTCGGTATGAGTTTAGAGGTGCCTTGTTTGTCATTTCGTCAGCCGTACGCTACTCTTGTGTTAAATGGTGTGAAAACGATAGAGAGTCGCTGGCGACCCCTACTGTCAGAGATGCAGAACAGCACTCTAGCAGTTCACATCGCAAGGAAAAGCTGGGAAGGAGAGGACTGGAGGCTCATTCTCACTGAAAAACTGGGAATGTCAACCAAACAAACGGAGGAACTTCTGGAGTCTGGAGAAAGGTTCGGGCGCGGTGTTATAGCAGGTGAAATTAACATGAAATTATTAAATATATAATTAAACGCAATAATGCTTATATTTTAGTGTATAATTAACAGAGAACATAAAACATAATTTTGTTCGCATTTTTGTGTCGTAGACATAAAATGAATTTCTGACGGGATAACTGATCTAGAATAGCCACAGTGACCATCCAGGGTACTGCATTAAAACGTTCAAATGTCAAGCTTTTAAAATTTCAGTTTAGCTCATTTTTTTCTAATTAATAAATATTAATAAACTGATGCCATTAACTACAACAAAATTATATAAAAAATGTGTTACCTCAACATTATTATTATTTTGACATGATGTTCCAATGCTGAAATGAAATTACCAACAATCTTAATATTATCAATTTATGCCTTTTTTGGCTCGCTTTTTTAATTTGCACATTATTAAGTCTACTTTTCTGTTAACCATTGAATATTTGCAGGTCTTGTGGATGTTGTGGAGACGTGGTGTTGTCCAGACAACGTTCCCTGTGACGAAATGAGAACGCTAGAGACCGCAGCCTGCTTGACTGAACTCAGTTTGAAATACCTTACAAGACTCTCAAACCCCCGATGGCTCAATGAACCAATGTATGCCAGGGGTCATAAAGATGTGTGGACTGTAAACATTCCAGTTCACCTACTGCCTTCTGCTTCTTCTGTGTCTGAAGGGACGCCAGGGCGTGCCTTTACTGGATATTTGTAATATAGATCTAGAACAAGTTTAATTTCTTGCTTTTTTAAAAAAGTCTTATTTGAATATTTGGTTATAGTCTATTTTGTGTTGGCCTAATATGAATAACAGGCTGTTTGAAATAAAAATAAAACCTTTTTCTCAGGGGAAATGAGGATTCAAGGTGTCAAAAATAGATTCATTAATCCTACATTACGGATACATGGTTCTAGTGATGTTGTTGTTGTTGTTGTTTTTTTCTTATTATTGTTTGATTTTGAATATGGAAATTATTATTTGGAGCAGGAATAGATCCCGTTAAGACCCGAATACCCTTAACCCCTCATGACGCTGTTGGCTGTATTGTATGTTTATTCATTTATTTATTTTCCTCAATAAAATAAAGATGTTTCTTTTTGCCATAGTTATTAATAGTTTTTTTTTATCGTTTAAGTTATAAGACCATACAGCTTGCTAGTATAAGGTCACGCCAGTGCATTCTGGGTAATGCAGTTTGTTGGTACTTAATATCGCTGGCGTGGCTGTGCTGGAGGCGGGTTTACGAAACCTACTGCGTTGAAGTCCGACTATTATTATTCATAACATGCGCATTTGCTAGTGGGAACTATCAATACAACGTAATTAATAAGGTGGACAAACCATCACCATTGGAAATTTATGTAGCACGTATTCATGAGAGTACCCTTCGGCATAGTAGGAATGGTAATTCGTGTCTCAGCGTGTCGCAAAGTTTAAAACCGTTCGCACTTCGCATAACCAGAGACGATGAGCGTTGGATATGCAACTGATTGCTGCTCCTTTGTAAACTTGCAGTAGAGAATGGACAAGCGACCGACTTCACCACAGTCAAACGCTGAAACTCCGGACAGGTAAGTGCTAATAATACTCTTATAGTTTATGATTTTTATCTTATAGTTTGATTTTTATCTACGCGGCGCGACACAACCCTTGTGTTATTGCGTTCTTGTAACGTTAAACTTCTGTCTATGCACCGCAGTGTTGAGAGGGGGTGTGGTGTCATAAATCGTTTTTCACTTGTATTTACTTTTCATGTTGGTGTCTCGATGTAAACAAAAACCTTGGGCTGATTTTGATTTAGAGTTATTGTGTTTTATTAAATATAGGCTACAGCTAAACATGTATACACAAATAGTCTTTTGCACATGTTCAAAATTTATGAAATAAAAACTTACAAACCCATTTTTATTATAGTCCCACAGGGGCTCATGTTGAATGGTGCAAACAACTAATTGCAGCCACAATGTCAAGTCAGAGCTCTGGACCTATCAGCTCAGAGATGATTTCCAGAGAGTACAAGGTATGGGCGTGCTGGTGTGCAAGTTACTTTTGAAAGCTTGTTTTTTTATTTTTATGAGACCCATGCCAGGTCATATTTGGTTTGGATTGCATTTTATTTAACAAAAGTGCATCTGCTTTGTTTTATTATATGGATGTTCATGACCCTTGTGTATTCTTTTGTTTGGTTTGTTTCTTTATTTCATCAGTTTTTTCATATGTGTGGAGGTAGTACAGTGTGCACTGAAGCAAACTATATCACAAAAACCTGTAATGCTCACTATCCCAAAATTGTTTATTCTTTGTTACTTATTCACTGCCAAAATCTCCACCCAGTGCTTGTAGTTCATACACTCTTGTGCTAGAGGCAGCACTTTTCACAACCTTTTTTCATGAAACCACAGTGGATCAGAACATAGTTCAAGTTGTATATTTTATGAAGTCTACATGAAAATGTAAATTTCTGTTATTATTTAATCCAGAGTTTGTTACAAAACCCTTTCCATGGAACACAATATGTTATTTTTCCTGGCCACATGTCCTATAATCATAAAAGGACCATAAAATAGTCCAGACATGTTACCCCGTGATGACTTGCTTGTAGTTCATATGATGGCTTTGTGTTTTCCAGCTTTCTGTTTCTCACACTGATATTCTGATGATTTTTAATAATTAACATTTCTGGAGAGGAGTTATCCAATTCTAGCAACAGATAATTAACTTGGAGGTTAATTTTATGTCATTATTTTATGTCGATAATGGCTTTTTATATTCCTTTCTGTTTCTTACAGAATGCTAGCAAATCATATAACTTACCACAACTATAGTTCACAGATCTAATAAAACATTATAATGTATTTTTGATATTTAAAAAAGAACATTGAGATCACTTGTCTGTTATGAGTTGTAATAAACTTCTGACTGATCCTCACAGTTTCAGTTTTTTAGCGGGATTGACAAATAGTTTGCCTTGATAATTTGAAATAAAGGAGCTGACTTTCAGAATTCAAAAACAGACTTGGTATCAGAGTGTTATCAGATATTTTGGTACACAAACCTTGACTAACATAACTAAAACCATGGAAAATATAAAGATAAAACAATTAACCTTTTTGACCCTAGTATACATGCATGAATGCTTGTAGTTCTCATAGTTACTTGAAAAGATTGCACTTCCACAATCTTTCTAATGTAGTTATATGCACTGCTTTTTCTTTCTCCTCATTACTCTGTTTTTCTGTGGTATTGTGGTGTTTCTTTGGTGCAGGACTGTGATATGGAGGTTAAAGGATTTCTCTTGGACAGTGACCCACCACAGACTGCCCCCTCCTCGGCAAGTCTCTTTCTGTCTGTGTGTGACTAACGTTTCATTAAGTTTACATACAAACAAACAAATAAAATTTACCACAATAATTTTTAGGGTTAAATGCAGTTTAATTTTGAATATTTTTTCCTCCTCTCTCCTTCTGTTTTTCTCATCTTGTACTTTAGTTCCCCGAGATAGCATTTAATATTTCGTTATCACCCAATAGCCAATATTAACTAGCTACTGCAAACATGCATTTGAGTGCAGCTCCATAATCTGACACTTGTTCTGTTCATAACTCTGGTTTTAGTTGCTACAATGTTGTACGGGACACATGCTTATTTTACCCACTGCTATCTGTCTATCAGTCTGTCTGCCTGTATCTGTCTGTCATTCATAGGTTTGCTCCAATTGTAAGATTTGAATGTACTGCAAAGGCATATTAGATATATTGTAAACACTTTTTTTTAATGTGAAAATGTATTAGATTAACTAGGACTTGTCATAGCACTTATAAATTGTTGTTCCTTTTTTTGGTCTGATTGCTTTTATTGTTATTATTTCTCTGCTGCAGAGGCTGTCAAAATGCATGATTTGTATTTCAATTTGCAGCATGCCTTTTAAGTATTCTGCATTATTGATATAGTAGATCAATGGAATGTGTGAAAGAGACATACAGATGTATGGCTCATGTGGAATTATGAAATATCACCACCATGTGCCATCTTCTCAGGCCTTTAATTAGCCTATTGCTAAAACAGATCTCCATAGATCTTTTGTCTTGATGAAGGTCAAGCCTGTTGAATTCCACAGTGCCGTCATTGTTTAGCAGCTGGACTGTAACAGAATGACTTAATTCTCTGATTCCTCTATGTTCATGAATCTGCCAGGCATTTCTGTCACTGTGGGTGGAACAGATCCATGGGATCTTATCCCATTGAACACTCTACTGCTCTTTGTTAGCAGTGTACTCACAAAAACTGAACTTTCAGGGCCAAACTTAGATTATTGGTTCTTGGGGTCTTTTGGTTGCTCTGGTTCAGATAGTATATATCTATATGAAATGCCACTTGCATCATCAGAAGTTCACTTTTTGCATAGTGAGAGATTTTTCCAGTGCTGTAATGCTAAATTACACCAGTTTCATCTGTGTTTAATTTACTGCCTCAAACTTTGAGCTGAGTGTTTGCTTTACGGAGAGTTTTTATTTTTTATTTTGGGTGTGGTGGCTTTGGAAACCACATAGACATTTTTTATATCTCTCCTACACTAAACCACAGTTCCGTTTGTGTGTGTGTGTTGATAATACTAGAATTTGTTTTACTTTGTGGTGACAATTTGGTTCCCATGAGAAAAACAACTTGTAAATAATACAGAATGAAGTATTTTGGAAATGTAAAATTGGAGTAGTAGTTGTTTAGGTTAGGGTTGGGGTAAAGGGATGGACTATACAGTTTGTACAGTTTAAGAATCATTACCTGTCTGGACTCATTACATGTAAGGACTCCCCGTATAGATTGCTATGCACATATTTTATTTTTAAATGCTTAACATTGGCTAACTGTTTGTATAAACAAATTACAAACGCTACCACTCAAGGGGTTACCTTCAAAAGCCTGTAACTTTAAAAACCCTTAGTTCATAGATTTATGGAAGTGGACAAGTCAAGAAGTCTGATTATGCACATTATTGTCATGCTAAATTAATTATCATAATGGCAAGTAAGCAAAAACTCTGCATTTCAGAAATCTTTTCAAGATACCTCACATATGTCTGTATTAATCTGAATTTCGTTCTGATAATGTGAGTTTGTAATATTGCAAATTTTTGAATCTCATAGTACATCACAATTATGCTGATATATTCCAAATACTCAAAAGGATATGCATGTAGTCATATAAAAGTGTTTGTGTTTCAATGTGCGGCAGGCACTCAGAGAAGGAAATAAGCAGGCTCAGATGGAAGAGGCTCCACGTATTCCTGGAGAAACAATCAAAGCTATTGGTAAGTTGGTCTTCCATGCCAACTCACACTTTTGGTGGTAAATAACCCTTGTATGTTGTGATTTTTATTTTTATTTTTTCACAGTCAAAGACGTCATGTATATCTGTCCATTCTCTGGAGTCCTAAGGGGCACTTTAACCATCACTGACTTCAAGCTCTACTTCAAGAGTCTGACAAAGGTAAATTCTTTTTCTGAAACTCTTTTCTATGATAAAAAGGCTTCTTTTCTTTTCTTTTTTACAGTATCTAGCACTAACACACCAAACAAAGAACTAGAAGAAACATAAACCAAATCTGGTTTCCCCTCACATTAGTGTCTGAGTCTAAAATTTAGCTTGAACATGCTGCAAAGTTGTCATAAGCAATCATTTTCAACTATATGAAACTTTCAATTATCCACTTTAAAATATACACTTCAGGACAAAAAATATATAAATCTAAATGTTTATGAAAGATGTAACATTTAAGTTTACATTTTTTTTATCGAGAAATATCGTGAAAATGTGATTTCCATTTTAATATGTATATTTTAGCGTCAATTATTCCAGTGACAGAAAACCTCAGCAGCCATTAATCTAAATATTATTTCAGTCTAATAATTATTAGTGCTCAGTTATTAATAGTGATTATGATAAATTAATAAACCATGGTTAAAATGAATTGCTTCTTAATATTTTGAATTGTGATATATTTTCAGGATTCTTTAATGCATAGAAAGTAGACATGTAAATCTCAGTATCGTAACTGTCACTTTCTGTCACTTTTTTTTTTCTTTTTAAAATCTGAAACATTGAATTTATCACTGTTTCCACACAATATTAAGATGCACAACAGTTATTAACAATGACAATATTTACTATGAGCACCAAATTAGCATATTATAGCATATTATCTCTGTTAGATCTTAATGGGTGCTAACTGTTATCAAAGGAATAAATATAATTTTTAAAAAGTTATAGAAAAAAAAACTTTTAATTTGTAATATTTTACAGTTTCGTGTTGTACTGTATTTTTGGACTGCAGTAAATAAATTCAGCCTTAGTGAGCATACTTCTTTCAAAACCATTACAAAAAAAAAGAGTTTCTGGCTTTGTAATTAAATTCTGGCTTTTGTTGATTAAATTCAGTGGTAGAAAGAGACCTGAACAATCATACCCAAGTTAAAAATATTATGTGACCAAAAAATGTTGTGCAAGAACAGCAAAAGTTTCTTTAATACTACTCAAAGTATAAATGGTGCATTTAAAAGTACTAAGTACTAAAAGTACCCTTTTTACTAAAAATGACCTAAAATGTTCTACAATAAAAGTGGAATTACACATTTTAGACTTCTTAGTAAAGTACAATTGCTGATGAATAAATACTCAATTAGCTTAATTTGATTATTTGTAATTTTTTTCTTTACACCACTGATTTAATTAGTGCTCTAATTCCTGAGGGTTTTTCTAACCTTATTAAGCACAGATTGTTTGGTTACTGCAGCTGTTAATGTTGTCTTCTGTGTTTGAGAAAGGATTCTCCATTTGTATTGGATGTTAATCTTGGAGCCATAAGCAGACTGGAGTCTATCACTGTTCAGAGTCACGGGGACAACACTCAAGGACTTGAAATAGTCTGCAAGGCAAAGGACAGCTTTTCCAAAGACTTTTATTCTCATCCTCACACTTTTAAGTATTAACTTTTTTTTATTATCCGCAGGACTTGAGAACCCCAAGGTTTGCATACAAGAAGGAGGGACAAAGCAATTTGGAGATGTTTAAAATATTGTCAAAGTATGCGTTCCCCCTTTCCCACAACTTGGTATGACATTTTGAAAATATCTGCAAGTTACAAAATGTAGTAACAAAATGTTAAGCATAACAATGTTCTATACACTACTGCACACCAGCTGCAGGCTTTTAGTATGTTTAATAACACAGATTCCTTCTATTCCCTCAGCCTCTCTTTGCCTTTAAGTATAGAGAGACATTTCCAGAGGATGGTTGGAAAATCTATGACCCGGTTGCTGAGTACAAGAGACAGGTAACAACTGTTATTGCTACTTAAAATTTCAAAAGAACATGCATCAGAATGGGTAATTATTGTGGTATAATGCTCTGATATACATTCATTCATGTTGTGGATCATGACAGGGTCTTCCGAATGAGAGCTGGATCATCAGTAAAGTTAACAGTGGTTATGAGGTGTGTGAAACGTATCCTGCTCTGCTGGTCTTGCCTTCAAATGTCACAGAGGATGAACTGAAGAGAGTGGCAGCTTTTAGGACCAAACGCCGTTTCCCTGTAAGATAATAATGCATGAATTTTGCTTTACAATTTAGTCTCCATTATAGATGTTCTTTGACCAATTGAAATATCTTCTAACAACATCTGTTAATGTATAAACATTTTCAGTACCTGAAATAATCTTAAGTGTATTTTTTTAAGGCAACATTTCTCATTTTCATAATTCAAAATTTGAATAAATGAAAACGTATTTAAACATTCAGAAGCACAGCAAATTTTCAAATCTTTTAAAATTAAAATGATTGCAGATGAAAATGAAAAGCAGATTTTAACCATTAATTTAAGTATTAAACTTAATTTTTTAATATTCTATTTTTCTTATACTAACGTCTTAAATGTTATGGCTTTTGCTTAGGCGCTTTCCTGGATTCATCCTGAGAGTCAGGCCACTATCGTGCGTTGTGGTCAGCCACAGGTGGGTCCATCAGACCGCCGTTGTAGGGAGGATGAACGGTACCTGCAGACAATACTTGATGCCAACGCTCAATCTCACAAGCTCTGCATTTTTGATGCTCGCCAAAGTACTGTGGCTGACACCAACAAAGTAAGAACCAAACAAATACAAATTCATATTAGTTATATCAAAATCAGTTCATTTGTAGTTGAGACTAAAGCTAATGGGATAGTGGAATCACTGTTTAAGATTGACAAGCCACGTTTAAGGAGGATTTAAAGCTCAGATCAATTTTAAATGTGCTGATTGAAACATGTTTCTCTTTAAAATTATAGCAACATGTATGACTTTTTTTTTTAATGAGAGAAAACATTTATGGTAAAAAGTAGTAGCACAAGTTAGCAACTTTGAACAGATTTTAGATGTGTTGACTTTGTATATACACTTGAAGTCACAATTATTAGACCTCCTACTATTTTTATTTTATTATTATTATTTTTAGTATTTGCCAAACAGTGATTACCATGTCAATGAATTTTTCACAGTATTAACAATATTTTTTCTTCTAGATAAAGTCTGATTTGTTTTATTTCGGCTACAATTAAAGCATTTTTTATAAAAAGGTCCTTTTATAAGGTCAATATTATTAGCCCTCTAAAGCAATATTTTTTTTTTTTGATTGTCTACAGAACAAACCACTGTTACACAATAACTTGCCTAATTACCTAGTTAATTGTCTAGTTAACCTAATTAACCCAGTTAAGCTTTAATTTGCATTTTAAGCTGAATACTAGTATCTTGAAAATATCTAGTAAAATATTAAGTACTGTTACATGGCAAAGATAAAAATAAATCAGTTATTAGAAATTAGTTATTAAAACTATTATGTCTTTCTGAACATGAAATATGTTCTGAAAATGACTTAAGCATGTTTGATATCGGGGCATCATGGTGGCGCAGTGGGTAGCGCGATCGCCTCACAGCAAGAAGGTTGCTGGTTTGAGCTTTGGCTGGGTCAGTTGGCATTTCTGTGTGGAGTTTGCATGTTCTCCCCGTGTTCACGTGGGTTTCCTCCTGGTGCTCCGGTTCCCCCCACAAGTCCAAAGACATGCGCTATAGGTGAATTGGGTAAGCTAAATTGTCCGTAGTGTATGTGTGTGAATGAGTGTGTATGGATGTTTCTCAGTGATGAGTTGCAGCTGGAAGGGCATCCGCTGCGTAAAACATATGCTGGATAAATTGGCAGTTCATTCCTCTGTGGCAACCCCACATTAATAAAGGGACTAAGCCGAAAAGAAAATGAATGTTTGATATCTACTTTTGTCAGCAAGTATTAAATATTTAGGATGGTAAAATCTGTGCAAGATTTGTAGCTGTGTTTTGAAAGCTTGTGGTTGCTTTCTGGCTGGTCAATACATGATCATTCAACAAACCAACTACTCTACCAGATTTAATAGAGCTTGATTCCTTTTTTTAGGCCAAAGATGGAGGATATGAGAATGAGAGTTTCTACATCAATGTGGAGCTGAACTTTCTGGAAATACCCAACATACATGTGATGAGAGAATCCTTAAGGAAACTCAAGGAAGTGGTGTATCCTACCATCGACCAACAACACTGGTTCTCAAATGTGGATGCCACTCACTGGCTAGAATACGTCAGGGTAAGAATTTGGATTGTGTCAGTACACCATATTAGTTTAGTAGCATGATTGAAACCATACTCTATCAGATGGTTATCCTTATATTCCAAGTTTTGTTTGTTTAAATGTACAAGCTGAGTCTGTAGCATGTTTTTAGTGGCTTAATTTAAACTTTTAGGGCCATGTTCTAATTTAAAAAGAAATTATCAAAATGTAATTTATTTTCTTAATAACTCTTAATAATTATTTTAAATTTCAAGAAGTTCATAAGCTTGTTGTTAAAAATATTCTTGAGTTTTCCAATTTTTGTAACAAGAAAAAACTTCATCAGGGATCAGGAATAGGATCTGGCATTATTTGGTTGTATTGTGATTTTTGGGAGACAGCTCAAAACAAGATATTTTGGAGAAAGCTGAAAACCTGTAACCATTGACTTCCATAGTAGGAAATACATAGTAGGAAAAACCCAACATATTTTATTAAAATGTGTAAAATATAAAATGCTATTTAAATAGTTCATTTTAAAAATAATTTTTAGTGTGGTATTTATACTTGCATTTAAGATAAATGTGCAGAACTATTATAAGTTTTGTCTTTATAGCATTTAAGTTGCTAGTTAATGATTTAATGTGTTATAATATGTAATTTACTTAAAGGGTTAGTTCACCCAAAAATGCAAATTCTGCCAATAATTACTCACCCTCATGTTGTTTCAAACCCCTCATACCTTTGCAGAACATAAATTAAGATATTTTTTATGAAATTCAAAAGCTTGTGTGTGTGCACAAAAGGATTCTCGTAGCTTGATCATATTCCAATTGAACCACTGAAGGCATGTGGTCTGTTTTGAGAATATGTTTTGGTATTTTTCTGGACTTTTCATGGACTTTGGTCCATTACTGTTTTTGGAGGGTGAGGAAGCTCTCAGATTTAAATGAATAAAGGTCTCAGGGGTTTGAACAACATGAGGGTGAGTAATTAATAGTACAATGTAAATTTGTGGGTAAACTAACCCTTTAATGGTAAAATCATTAAATACAAAAAAACTAAAATTGTAATAATAGTATTAATAGTAGTAATAATAATAACAAGAAAATCGCTCTAAGTCAACAACACTTACAAGTACCCAAGCTATTTTTTTTCTAGCTCTTACTAGCTGGTGCAGTTCGGATTGCAGACCGAATCGAGTCGGGTAAGACATCAGTGGTGGTCCACTGCAGTGATGGCTGGGACCGCACAGCTCAGCTCACCTCTCTGGCTATGCTCATGCTAGACGCGCACTACCGCTCTCTTAAGGGCTTTCAGGTGCTCTTGGAGAAGGAGTGGCTGAGCTTCGGGCACCGTTTTGCTTCGGTCAGTATCTTCCTGCATGTATAGGAAAAAAAATCTACAATGTCACAGGATAAAATTGTCTTTCTGTCTTTACATATCTTAGCGTGTGGGACATGGAGATGGGAATCATGCAAACTCTGAGCGCTCGCCCCTCTTTGTTCAGTTTATAGATTGTGTCTGGCAAATGACCCGACAGGTGAGGAAAAACTGCAAAAATGCATAAAATAAAGTATACATTATGATGACACTATTATATGACCCCTTTAAATGTTTTAGCAGATCTTTGTCTTTTGTTCTTTCCATAGTTTCCTTCTGCATTTGAGTTCAATGAGCTATTTCTCATCACGGTACTTGATCACCTGTTCAGTTGCCTGTTTGGGACATTTCTTTACAACAGCGAGCAAGAACGGGTTTCAAAGGCAAGAGCAGATGCATTAATTGTTTTGCAATAATGTCACTTGGTTTTAAATAGAGGTATGATGATCCACTACTCACCTTAATTATCTAATCTGATACCAGCCTTTATCATTTGTTATGGTTATTTCTGTTTAGCTTAAAGAATGTTATCATTCTGTATCAAAAATATTAACGTTTTATATTCTAGGACTTCTAAAAACATTCTGTAATTTATTTGAGGTGCATAAAAAATGAGCAGGGGCGACACGGTGGCTCAGTGGTTAGCACTGTCACCTCACAGCAAGAAGGTCTGGTCTGGTTCAAGTCCCGGCTGGGCCAGTTGGCATTTTTGTGTGGAGTTTGCATGTTCTCCCCGTGATGGCATGGGTTTCCTCCGGGTGCTCCGGTTTCCCTTACAGTGAGTTGGCTATAGGTGAATTGAATAGTGCTGTAGTGTCTGTGTGTGCATGTAAGAGTGTGTGGGTGTTTCCCAGTACTGGGTTGCAGCTGGAAGGGCATCCGCTGTGTAAAATATATGCTGGATAAGTTGGTGGTTCATTCCGCTGTGGTGACCCCTGATCAATAAAGGGACTAAGCTGAAGGAAAATGAATAAAAAATTAGCACATAAAAACATTTTCATTTTCAGTTGATGGAAACACCCAGCAGTCAGCTTGGCAGTCGCTTGGTTCCACATTCATTCAAAAATATTACATAAAAATGTAATACAAAGAAAAAGCAAGAAAATGTTTTTATTGATTGTTTTTATTTTTATTTATTTTTATTACATTTTTATGTAATGTTGTTCACTGACATTAATTCGGGTGTTCTAATTTTAGAACATGATCCTAAATCATTGTGTTAAATTAGTTCAAGTGTTGGTATGGTAGTGACTAATGTAATGTGTATATATATTATTGTATTGCATCCTCTAGAAAATACTCATCTAAATGAGTGATCTGTGAGGGTTGTACTCATATACATATGCTACATACACACTGCTCCAAAAAATTAAAGGAAGACTTTTTAAACGGAGTATAGCATCACGTAAATTAAACTCCTGGGATATTGTTTTGATCAGTTAAGTAACAGAAGGGGCTGTAGTTCCATTTTAGCTGCTTTGGTGTTAATGAAATTAACAAAGGGGGCAGTAGATGGACAAAAATGAGACTACTTTAAAAAAAATGAATCATCTTTGTCTTCATTAATCATCATTTTTGGGGTGTATTTCACTGGTTTTACGTTTGGCTAAAGGCAGTGTCACATCTGGTAGCAGGAGGCAATATCTGTACCCTACTGAGGTTAAACAGGCAGCCCACTCCTCCAGGGTAGCACATTGCCAAAAGGTTTACTGTGTCTCCGAGAAGGTTCAGGAGCATAGAGGATATTCCAGGAGACAGGCAGTTACTCTAGGAGAGCTGGACAGGGCTGTAGAAGGTCCTTAACCCGTCAGCAGGACCAGTATCTGCTTTTTTTTTTTGCCCAAGGAGTGTTGTTATCAGTATTGTCAAATACTGATATTTTAGATAAGTGTTATCTTATTTTGAAAACCGCTATGGGTATTAAAAAAAGTGGTTTTGAATCATTTCTAAATAATTCTGTCATGATTATTAACCTTTGTGGTATTCTATCATGCTTTTCCAGGAGGTTTACAACAAGACTGTGTCTTTGTGGTCATATGTAAACAGCCAGCTTGAGGAATTTACCAACCCACTGTATGTGAACTATGAGCACCACGTTTTATATCCAATCGCCAGTCTTAGACATCTAGAGCTTTGGGTCAGTTATTATGTGCGCTGGAACCCTCGCATGAGGCCACAGGTGAGAAGGGATTTTGTTAGTTTAATAACCATTTTTATTATTATTTCATGACGGAGTGGTGTTTGAGAAACCTTTTGCAAATTATTATTAATGCACACCACTAAATAATGTAGTTTATTTAGTAAAACTACTCATATTTAAAGGCAACCAGATACTTCAATCTAATAACCTAATTTAATTTGATGAGACTTCCAATTAAAATGAGAGCTAGAATGTGTTAAAAATGTATGCATAAATATATTATTTGTTTTATAATTAAGAATAAATTACATTAATAAATAATAATAAGTAACAATAATAATATTTTTAAAAGTTTATTTATTTTCTTTTTTTAAATCTTATTTAGTTAGTTGAAATTTAACTGTTTTGTATGTTTGTCAGGTTCCTATACATCAGAGTTTAAAGGAGTTGTTGGTCCTAAAGTCAGAGCTGCAGAAAAGAGTGGAGGATCTAAAACAAGATGCAGCTTCATCACATTCTCTCTCCTCCTCAGAGCATGAAGGCATGCCCATGCAAACTACTGTCTGAGTGTGTCTTATTTGGTAAATTCTGTAGTCATAAATCATATTTGCTCCCATCTCTGTTGTCAAAGTTGGATAATAACAATGTTTACATATGAAAAAAATTCTAGTGTAATGCTTGGAACATAACCACAGTGTGGTCATTGGTGCCCCCTATAGGATGTAAAACTACTGGCATAGCACTACATTCACTCACAACACTCATTTCAATTAATTTCTGAATCATGCATAATATGAAAACTGTGAATAGATTTGCTTTGTGATAGTGAGACATTTTTGTTACACAGACCACCACCTTCAGACAAAATGTAAATAATTTAAATGCATTTCAATTGTATTTGTCTAATGCATGCATATTTTATATTGTATTTGTTATGCACATTTTATAGTGTTATTTAATTTTTTATAAAAAATGCTTTTGAGTAGCTGTTCATTTTAATATATGTACACATAATTGTGTTGAATAAATAAATATTTTAATTTCAATTTCATCTTTATTTCTATAGTGCTTTTTACAATGTAGTTGTCACAGTTAAGTGTAATGCAACAGATTTGAACGCACACTTGCTTTTGATTTGACCAAATGAACTGCACTTCACCCAAATTATGAATTTTAACTACTCATAGTCATGAATAACATTATCATTTTTTTAAACAATAAATCGAATAATTTTTGTCACTGTACTTGACACTACAACTATTTAATAAATTTTATTTATTTTAATTGTTCCCCTTTTTATGTAGTCCATCGAGGTACAGTCTGGCTTTAAAGGGTAATTTCTGAAGATTTTAATTAAATTACCATCTTTGTAGACCATCCTAAACATATATTTTTTGTACTTCCCAAGCTACAAACGTTGTACAGTATCCAATGGGTAATTGTCTGCTTTTCTGTTTTGTGTACTGTCTGTATAGTTCGCATGCTCGCACGTGTTTTGCCACAGACCTTTTTAAATTGTTTTGACAGCATTTCCCGCATTGTTTTTAGTAAATGGGGAGTGGTTTAGGCCTTTGTCCAATGACTGCATATGTATTTGAATATGCATGACCTTTTAAACCAATCCACAGTTGTGGAGGCCGTTTTAAATGTGTTCCGGCACTGACCAATCAGGCAGGTCTCGTAGTGAGCTAGCGCGAGGCTGTGTGGTCTTCTATAGAGGAAGCGTGAGGCCGTGTGATTGAGGAGAACAGACGACAGGACAAACATAAGAAGGTATCTTTACAACAGTAAACTTGATTTGCAGCCCGATCTTTTCTTTAAAATATTAATTCATTTTTGTAAACTCTTATTTAATGTGTAAATTCTATTTTATATATAAACCTCGTTTACATTGACAATGTTTTAATTCTTTCTAAACTCTTTGATTTCTCTTTGCAGTCTATTAAATTTATATATATATTTTTTTTTTAATCTCGCTGTCATTCAAAGTTGAGTGACGGACATCCTTTTTTAAATGGCTGGCGATTAAAAAAATTATAATCTGGATAAAAAAAACACGAGCTGTTAAATGGCCAGATATGTTGTAGAAAATTGCATAATGTATTCTTTAACTTTTATTGTTTCGTCTTATGTATTCGCTGGTTATTGAGAGCTTTGAGCCGTTAAAGCGTGGACAGCCAATGCCAGTCATGGCTGGTTTTAACTCCGTCTTTGTTACGTACGGGCTTGTGCCGGGTGCTAATTTGCGAATGCTAGTATGGCGAAGGGTTGGCTCCTGTGTATTTATATATATATATATATATATATATATATATATATCCTTCTTCTGACGTTGATGCGTAACTGAATATATTAACACGTTATTTAGGAAGAACGCCTTTACCATAGTGTAATTCATAATTCGCTCTAAAACGCCTACCATGATACCAACCAAACATGGTTACATTGCAACCAATCAGTTATAAATGCGCGTGAACGTCGCGTTGCGTAATTAATATACAAATATCTACCCTTTACTGTAGTAGGATTTGACGTGCAGTGTGTGGAACTGATAAAACTTTGGTAAAGCTGGCCTCGTTGCGACACATTATATTTACCAAATAATATTTCAAATGTAGAGAACTAAAAGTTGCTAAACCTTGAAGTGTCTGCTGTTGAAATGGGGTTTTCAAGTCATTTTCTCATTGCTAATTGGATGAGTGGGACTGAGAAAGCTATTTGGTCTCTCTCTTCACAATGCCTGTCCTTAAAGTACTCGTGTATTGATTTAATCTCAATCTTATTTTGAAAATAATCAGTTATTTTGCCGCATTGCAGTTAAACGAAGTTCCTTTTATAATAATGTTCTGTAAAATCTTTAGACCTACTGTGAGCTATAAAGTTGTAATCAGTAGTATATGCTTCTACTATATCAGCCTGTATATATTAAACATCGGTTCAAAACAAAACACAGTATTATATAGAAGAAAAAAAACTTTAACAATCAGAGAATTGAAACCAGCAAAATGAAGTGTCAGTTTTTCTTTGCTCTTAAATTGTGTTTGTGTGTGCGCCTGACTTACTGAGTTGGGACTCATTGTAAGATTAAATTAACTGTATCATACATTTGCATATCATAACTATGAATAGGATCTCATTTGCATTGTAAAATGGATTTACATGGTGTACATGAGCTATTACATAATAATAATAATAATAATAATAATAATAATAATAAATGCATAAATAAATGTTTTTGGAGGACCACCAACACTGCATGTTTTGGATGTCATATTTGTCTGTTACACCCATTACAGGCCTTTCAGTCTCTGCTAATGAGCTGATGATTTGAATCGGGTGTGTTTAGTTAAGGAGACATGGAAAATGTTCATAACTGGTGGTCCTCCATGAACGTGGTTGAGAAACACTGGCGTAAACTCATGCATCTTGTGAACCTATTGTAGGTAGTAATTTTCAGACCTCTCTGTAATTAACATGCATGTTTTTGTATATAAAGTTATCATGTAATTCTAGGTGTGGTAATATTTGAGTGGCTTCGTAAAAATGGCAAAGGGTGATCCAGGGAAACCTAAAGGCAAGATGTCTGCCTATGCCTACTTTGTCAAGACATGTCGTGAAGAGCACAACAAGAAGAACCCTGGTGTTGCGGTTAACTTCTCAGAATTTTCCAAGAAGTGCTCTGAGAGATGGAAAGTAAGTAGATTATCATCTGGTGTTGTCTATATCCTGAAACCAATTAAAAACAAATAAAACGGCTTCCAAAACCATAATTTGTTGCAGACCATGTCGCCGAAAGAGAAGACTAAATTTGAAGACCTGGCCAAACAGGACAAGGCTCGTTATGACCAGGAAATGATGCACTTCAATCCAGGAAAGAAAGGTCGGAAGCAGAAGAAAGACCCTAATGCTCCAAGGCGGCCACCGTATGCGTTCTGTCTTTTTAGAGTATTTTTCATCTGTCTGTCTGTCTCTGTGATTTTGGATTGTGGCTAGGGCTGGGCAGTTTTTTATTTATTTATTTATTTATTTTTTCTTTCCATGTGCATTTTGTCAGTAAAGCTGGTTCTAGTAAATCGATTTATTCCGACAATAATGACATCAAGATAATTGTTCTGTTTATATATACATTTAAAAAACGAATGTAAACCTAACAATATAAAAAAAATTCAAATGTCTTTGAGAGTAGGTGAGTTTTTAGCTTTGAGTCTTTAGCTAGAGTCTGTGTCATAGCTAGTGGCAAATTATTCCACATTGTTGGGTCAATCACTGCAAATACATGATCACCCTTGAGTTTATCTAGTTTTGGGCACTTTTAAGAGTGCCTAATCACTGGATCTCAGTAGCTATGTTGCCAAACAAAATGGTTGATTGAAACGCCAAGATGCGCATACATTTTGAAAATGTGCATAAAAAACATATGCACATAACTGAGTAGGATAAACCTTTTTTCCAATAAGAAAGAATGTACATAAACTATGATGGAAACACTTTTACAGAACAAATTCCAGTATGCGCATAAAAATGTGTGTGACTGGACAAACCAGCAGTCTGACTGCATTGTAAAACATCTAAAATGTTGTTTTCGTCATACTAAAACACCTTAACTATTTCAGTATTAGTGTTATTATATTATTAATTAACTCCAGAACAGTCTAGAGTGTCTGTGCTCTTGTGCGTTTCACACCTTCTAACGCCACCACGCGTTCATTGCTTGTCGGCATTTGTCTTCTGAGGCGCAAGTAATTTCTCCCTAGTATTTATTAAAGAAAAGATTCATGCAGCTTCTCCTACCGCAGCAAATTCCGTTTTTACTTTGGATATTTGGCGCCAGTTAATCAGTAAGTGACAGTTTTGGATAGAAACATAGCTAGTAATCTAGTGGGCATATGGCTTATTAATAGACCGTAATTGCATGACCAGGACTTTTGAACTGGCTACCTGTGAAATACTAAATTTAGTTCAGCGTTGCAAGGCTTGGAGTGGTGTTCACATTTTTGTGTCTTTGTCAGGAGTCTAGCAGTGACGTTCTGGACTAGTTGCAGTTATCCAGATTATTTATACCATAGTAGAGTGACTTACAGTAGTCTAGAAGAGAAAACATCAGCACATGAATTATTTTTGAGATGTGACGTATAGAAAAGGAGCAAGAACAACTTGCAGAATTAATAGAAAACAGAATTAACAGTTTTTTTTTTCTGTTTTTTTTTTTTTTTTTTTAAAGTGTTCTAGCAGATGAAGGCATGCTTTGAGAGTTTCTAAAGTTGTTATCATAATTATTTAATTTAATTTATTTTTTTGGCATGTATATTTAGCGTCGGGGCCTCACAGTGGCGCAGTGGGTAGCACGTTTGCCTCACAGCAAGAAGGTCGCTGGTTCGAGCCTCTTCCTGTGTTGAGTTTGCATGTTCTCCCTGTGTTGGCGTGGGTTTCCTCCGGGTGCTCCGGTTTCCCCCACAAGTCCAAAGACATGCGGTATAGGTTAATTGGGTAGACTAAATTGTCCGTAGTGTATGAGTGTGAATGGGTGTGTATGGATGTTTCCCAGAGATGGGTTGCAGCTGGAAGGGCATCCGCTGCGTAAAACATATGCTGGATAAGTTGGTGGTTCATTCCGCTGTGGCGACCCCAGATTATTAAAGGGACTAAGCCGAAATGAAAATGAATGAATGAATATTTAGCGTCTGTGTAGCAATGAAACAATATCCAATATTACTCTAAGATTTCACATAGTGGGAGCATATATAAAGAAAATAGGCTTGGCGCTAATATGCACCCCTGCAGAACTCAGAAGATGTGCTATGTAGAAGAATTTAAATTAGCAGTGTTAACTGAGATAGATGGGTTGGTCAAATGAGAAGTAAACAATTGTAAAATGTTTTACTGCAAGCCCAATTCAGTATTATAAGTGTGAAATAAGAATAGAGTGATTGAATAGTATTTAAAGCTGCTGTTATATCGAGGAGTATGAGAACCACAAAATCACCAGTCGACCAGAAGATAGTTGTCATTCAATACTTTCAGAAGAGGTGCTTTGCTGCCCTCTAAAACCCGACACAAGGGCTTGGTTGAACTGCAGCAGTCCAATTTTCTTTGGTTAAGTTTTATAGTTTGAGGAGCGTCAAGCGATTTTGTAGATTATTATTATTGGCAAACTTCCTTGGATTAAAATATAAAATTAGTAAAACAACTGAGTTCAGCAGTGCATAAAGACAGCAAACTGAGGTGCTATATTTAAAATCCTTCATATTTATAGGAGGATAATGACCGCTTTATAAATGATGCCCTGAGATTATTCGTGTGATTATTTGTCACTGAATAAATTAAAGCAGTTAAATCTTCTGTTCATAATGGGGGTTTCCTTGGTGTCTTCTTTGTGGGAATTTGGCGTTTCTGCAGGAGAGTGCCCTCTGGCTTTTCAGAAAGAGATTTATTGCTGATCATGCTACCATGCTTTTCTCACAAGATGTGCATGATATTCGCAGCTTTGCTTAATTAGATTTTAATTAATTGCTCAGCGCTTTAATATTGTTGTCTTGTTGCTTTTTTCAGGTCTGGATTTTTCCTGTTCTGTGCAGAGCAGAGGCCAATTATCAAGGCTCAGAACCCCAGCTTTGGCATTGGAGATGTAGCCAAGAAACTGGGAGGGATGTGGAACAACCTGTCTGATTCTGAGAAGCAGCCCTTCCTATCCAATGCTGACAAACTTAAGGACAAGTATCAGAAGGTGGTGAATGCATCAATGACAAAATAGTCTCATGACATTTTTATTCCTCCTCCCTTTGAAAAATCTCTTGTGCTCCCAAAGTCTTCACGTAATGTAGTATAATCTGAATATTACTGCTTTCACAGTGTATATATATTTTAATTGTAGCCTTTTATAGCATAAGACTTTGATTTATTTTATATTGTTTTGGTTCCTCAGGATCTGGCATTCTACAGAAAAAAGGGAAAAGGAAGTGGAGGCTCATCGTCTGCCAAATCTGAACCAAAGGGGGATGATGATGATGACGATGATGAGGAGGAGGATGAAGAAGAAGAGGATGATGATGAGGAGGATGACTAAAGAACTTGTTTCTCCTAATTGGGCAGTAAGGTGTTTGTTCACTGCAAATTAGTTTAACTTAAGTCTGGGTCTAAAAGGTCTTGGTGTCAAGGCTGCTATACACTGATAATCAGTAGAAATGCCCAATGCATGCAAGCTCCGTCTTCAGACAACCAAACTCTTTCAATGCTGGGTTTGCTGCTGGACCTGTTACAGCTTGCTATTAAACTGCATTGGTAAGGAGCATAATATTTTCCCATTGTTGAACAAATGAAGAGATAGCAGTATAAACTCTATTAAAATATTTAAGGTAGTGTCTCTATATGGCTGTTTATTTTATGGGCTGTTTATTTAAAATAAAACTAAAAAAAAAATCTTCCTGTGGTGTTTGAGGGCTGTTTGTGATGTGCATAATTGTTATTATTTGTTGAATTTTGAGTGATTAAATTGAGTGAATTTTATGTGTGCAGAGTCTAGGAACTTTATCAGCTTAAACCAGAGGCAAGTTAACAAATGTTTAGCGGTAATAAGCTATTATTTGCTCCTCCAGTTGTTACATGTTATGTATCAATGACACTGTGATTTGAAATAAACATGACATTTTTAGATCTTAAATGATTGAAGTGTTGTTGTGTGTTTGTGTTTTTTTTTTCATTCATACTGTATGTAGTATTTAAATATTTGGAGTATTTGTCAATGAATAAATTGATACATAGTTGTAGCTATTGTAAGATTTCTTTCAATTCGTTTTTTTTTTCCCTTATTTCAATTATAGTGATATGATTGTTACAGCGCAGTGACTGTTAAAAGCCACTAAATAATAATGCAGTGTAACTATTGCAAATGTTATTTCAAAAGCCTACTTGTAACTTGCAGAAGCTGTAAATGATGTAAATGAATGTAAATTCTAAGATGCTTCTGAAAATGCTTGTTTCTGTACTATTATACTGTGTGAAAATTATATTAAGAAAATTAAAGGGATGGTAGACCCAAGAATGAAAATTCTGGCCCTAAAGTGGTTATAAACCTTTGAGGTTTTTCTTTCTTTTTTTTTAAAGATATTTTAAAAAGCTGAAAAACTGGAATCCCTGATATTCATATTATGAAATACAAATATTATGGAAGTCAATTGTTCCAGGTTCATTTTGTGTTCAAAAGAAAGTAACTGATAAAAGTAAAATTGAATTTTTGCGTTATTTTTTTTAATGATTTACATTAAAGTAATGATGTTAGTTCAAATCAAGAGGATTTTCATCTTCCATGATAGCAATGGTCCAGAAATATTCAAGATACATGCAAGGCATTCAAAACTGTAAGGTTTTTATTAATCTGTGATTTATTAATCCTACTCTCACAAAAACAAAATACTGACTGCTTTTGTAAATAAACAAACCACTATATTTTTTTCTATTATTTTACTTTTATTTCTCTATTCACAGAAGCTACTACAGGTCTGTGATGGGTCCATGTTGTTAATGCTACCATTTGGTATAAATTTATTAAGTTTAATGTTTATCATTTAACAGGTAATAACTGGTTAAACACAGAATGAAAAGACAAAATAAAATTAAATAAAATGAAACTAAATGAACATCCCAAATTGACACCTGTGGCGTTACCTTTGTAATTATATTGGCCATTTATATTACATGCTGTCAAGTTTATTTATTTATTTATTTTTACATTTTAGGAGTAAAACTTACATATGTAGTTTTTAACAGCCAGACCACAGATTTATATCTGTTTTGATTGCATTTCATAGGACATTTACACCTGCCCCTTTCACGATTGGATAGCTATCCGATCAAAAAAAAAAACTCATTAAGTGATAAGGTGCGCTACACACTGCCCAGCAGATGATAATTACTTAATGATGATAATAATAATAACAACCTAATTTATGATGATCTACTTAATGTTGAGGTCATATTCATTCATTTTACCACAGATATATGGATCAATGGTGAGTCTGACTACTCAGTATATTAATCTCAGTATATTAGATTGCCATGGTAATCGATGAAATGCTTATAGGCAAAGTAAGCACCTAATTTTGTGTGACAATGCCCCAAACATGTCTAAAGCGACGAGGGTCATCTATCTAACCTGCTTTGTATGGCTCACACTCTTCAGCTGGCCTTAAATGAAGGATTTTTTTTCTGCTATGTCAGTTATAGAATGGCCCCTAAGGCTGCAAAGCTAGATCCTATTTATGAATATGGTAGAATGATCAATTCTATCACAAGAAATTGCTTTGTCAGTCACCTAACTGATCTGTCTAATTTACTCAGGGCTCTAGACAGCCTAGAAGAGTTTGATGCTTCAACTGAAACTATTGACACTGTTCTTTTTAGATACAGTTACTCTTTTTTTTGTTTAAGATTGAGAAGAAAAATTAGAAGCCATAGCTCAATAATTCAATTCAATTCATCTTTATTTCTATAGCGCTTTTACAATGTAGATTGTGTCAAAGCAGCTTAACATAGTAGATTATAGTAAATTGAAACAGTCAATTGTGTCAGTCCAGTTTTTAGAGTTTCAGTTCAGTTTAGTTCAGTTCAGTGTAAATTTTCATTGCTGAAATTCCAAACACTAAAGAGCAAATCCATCAATGCGCAGCTCCACAAGTCCCGAACCATGCAAGCCAATGCAAGCAAACGAACTTTACCAATTGACAAATATAAAGGAAAAAAAAACTTGAGAGAAACCAGGCTTAGTTGGGCACGGCCATTTCTTTTATGGCCAAACCTCTTGTGCAGAGTTGCAGTCTAAGCGCCGGAGGCTGGAGAAAGCTGGACATTCATCGTGGAGAAGCTCCAGGTGGGAGTGTTCACTGGCTGGTGTACAGGCTGGCCCTTCAGGATCAATGCAAAGACTCGTCTGTCACTGGGGTCTTACAGGAATCAGTCTCATACTCTCCACTCCTCCATGACCACCACAGCAGCTGCTCAGGATACAGCCTGTTCCAGTATTATGGAAACTTTGGGAATGATAAAAACAGACTAACATAAGCGCAGATGTCGTTCAAATTATAATGTCTTTTGGGAAGTGTTTCCGGCTCTGGTTGCTAATGCAGACTAACAATCCTTTAGAGGATTTGGATTTCAAAAGCATTTGTGTTTTATGTGTATGCTAATGCAAAGAGAAGTGTCTTTAATCTAGTTTTTAACTGATAGAGTGTGTGAAAAGGCCTTGAATATGTTTACCAATTCCTATTCTGTAAAAGCACCAAAGCCATATATAGGAAATAATGAGAGTTGATAAATTAAAAACTTAAAAAAATTAATTTATTATTATAATAAAATTATAATCCACACTGGAAGTCCATTTGTGTGCCTGTGTGTTTTGAGGGAGCCTATATTAAATAATGAACAACAACTGCATGCTGATGCACACAGTTAATGTTGATTAACAAAATAAACTTAAATAATAAAAGCAATGTATCAGAGATCCTTACCAAATTCAAATGTTTAACAAAACAGTGAAACATCAAAACATAGCTAAAAGATTTTGTATAGTTTTGTATAGATTTTGTATGTAAACTTAAATGATTAAAAAATGCAACAAATATTTATTTGGGCCCAAACTACAAAACCAAATTTAAAACAATTTCAGTATTAGTTTTGCTTAAGTTGCACAGTTTGATCATCTATAAATATAATATAACTATAGGCCTACATGCTGACAATCAAAAACAAAATTACATGATATCATAGGCGATTGTCTTCTGACATAGTGCACCAGAAAAGACATGAATGACACTCCTCATAGAGCTTGAGAAGCATACAGTTCTTTAGGATCTATAAAACAGTCCTTCACGTTCCATCAGCCCTAGTCACCATTCACACTCTCCAGCCACTACACACCGTACACAATTACCTGATTACTAATCACGAACACCTGTGCACTTAACAACACTCACCTGCTCTAGCCATCACCCACACACTATATCAGCTCACCCCTCTTGTTCACTCGTTGGCTGGAATCATCGTTGGATGGTCATACTCTCCTTGTGCTCTTCCTGATCTTCTTCTGAGTCATCTATGCACGAACCCATCATCGAGGCTAACTCCTGTTACCAGTTTGCTCGACCTTAAGAGAAGTGACTGTTTACTATCCTAAAGACTGTGTTCATCCGTATTTCTACCCGCACTACGGTGTGGAGATCACTGATGTGTTTTAATAAACACCCTGAAAACTAATCCTTCGTCTCTGCCTTCTGTGACCGTGACAGGATTCCAGCCCCGCAAAAGTTCCCGGTTCAATGGAGGCTAACGCTAACACTTCCGGGATCGCTACCGACTCATTCGCTGAAGTGACAACAATGAACCAACCACCGTTTTCCTCCACACCATCGGGTACTCATGCTAATCCCCTATCTATGGTGAACTCACCCCTATCTCGTCCTACGAGTTATGCCGGCGAGCCCAGTACCTGTGCGGGCTTTGTACTACAGTGCTCATTATACATTGAAGCCAACTCACGGTTGTTCCCGAACAAAATCACCAAAGTAGCCTTCATGATTTCCCTCCTCAGCGTCCGCAAACAGATGGTCATTTATGAAGACAGCACGGACCTGGAAGTGTTTATCAAGAAGGCTATCAACGTCTCACAACATCTCAATGCCTGCTCCACCACTACAATCAACCAAAGAACACCACTATACCGTCACTCCTCACAACCACTCCCTATTATTGATGCACCCAGTTATCGTCACCCTTCACCATCACCTCCTGCGTTTGTTGAACCTATGATCACCGAATCGTACCACATCACCGCAGCAGAGCGTAACCGGCGGATTCAACACAAACTTTGCCTATACTGTGGCGAAGCCTCCCATCTCCTCTCAGGCTGTCCAGTTCGTCCGCCTCGTCCAATGGGGAGTGCCTTTTCCATCACTCCTTCTGTTTCTAATATTCCTCATATCCAAGCCTCACTAACCATAAACTCATGTACTTTTCCCATAAATGTCCTGGTGGACTACGGAGCGGCAGGGAACTTCATATCATTCAAGTTCGTCACCAAACATCGCATCCCCACAGTGTTAAACGAGACCCGGTATCAGATATATACCATACAAGACTCACCATTGGGCGATGTCAAAATCACCCGGTGGACTCGCCAGGTGACACTCTTCACTCCTCCTCATCACCATGAAAAACTCTATCTACTAGTTTTACCCAGGGCCAAAGTGGATGTGGTGCTGGGTCGACCCTGGCTGATCCAGCACCAACCCACCATAAAATGGAGAACGGGAGAGATCCTAGGATGGAGCGACGCCTCTGTGGATCACACTCATCACCCGCCGGTACACAAGATCACTCCTACCCGACCAATTCCCCTTCACTCGACGATGATGGATCACCCAGCCACGAACCTCACTCTTCACATCCCATCCACCTACCAGTCCTTCCTTGACGTCTTCAGCAAGGAGCGTGCCACACAACTCCCCCCTCACCGGCCCTGTGACTGTAGCATCGACCTGCCGGTCGTATCTACCCTCTTTGCCATCCTGAGCATGAGGCCATGGAGAGCTACATCCAGGAAGCCCTCGACCAGGGGTTCATCAGACCATCCAGATCACCTGCTGCATCGAGCTTCTTCTTCGTTGCCAAGAAAGACGGAGGACTCAGGCCGTGTATCGATTACCGGGTGCTAAACGAGGCCACGGTGAAGTTTGCTTACCCGTTACCACTTGTGCCAGCAGCTCTTGAGGAGCTCCGGGAGGCGCGTGTATTCAGTAAGCTGGACCTCCGCAGCGCTTACAATCTGATCCGTATTCGAGAGGGAGATGAGTGGAAGCCGGCCTTTATAACCCCTACTGGCCACTATGAGTACCAGGTAATGCCCTACGGGCTAGCTAACAGTCCTTCTGTGTTCCAAAATTACATGAACAAAATCTTCAGAGACCTTCTTCATCGATGTGTCATTGTATATATCGACGACATCCTCATATACTCCCGTAACCTTGAAGACCACCATACTCATGTGTGCCAAGTACTACGTCGCCTCCGAGAGCATCAGCTCTATCTCAAGGCCGAGAATTGCGAGTTCCATCAATCCACCATCTCCTTCCTCGGGTACGTGATCTTCGCTGCGGGGGTTCAGATGGAGACCGCCAAAGTGGAGGCCGTGGCCAATTGGAAAGAGCCCCAAACGGTGAAAGAGCTCCAGCGATTCCTGGGGTTCGCCAACTTCTACCGACGGTTCATCAAAAACTACAGTCTCATCTCTGCCCCGTTGTCATCTCTCCTCAAAGGTGGACGACGTACCATCTCCTGGAGCTCTGACGCTCACCATGCCTTCCAGCTCCTCAAGAGTAAATTTACATCTGCACCGATCCTCAAGCACCCCGATCCTACACGACCCTTCATTGTAGAAGTCGATGCGGCGGACGTAGGAGTAGGAGCCGTGCTCTCTCAGTAGTCTGGTGAACCCAAAGCTCCATCCGTGTGAGTACTACTCCAGGAAACTAAGTCCTGCGGAACAAAACTACGGGATTGGAGATCATGAGTTATTAGCCATCGAACTGGCCCTTAAGGAATGGCGGCACTGGCTTGAAGGAGCACAAATTCCATTCACAGTTATAACCGACCATAAAAACCTCCAATACCTCCGTCATGCTGAACCCTCGACAAGCTCGTTGGTCCCTATTTTTCGCCCGATTCAACTTCTCAATACCCTATCAACCTGGTCATAAAAACTGCAAAGCTGACGCATTATCTCGTATGTACTCACCTGACCCCATTCAAGACACTCCCGAACCCGTACTACCTCCCTCCATTTTCCTCGCACCCATCCTATAGAGAGTGGACGAAGAAATTCGTGCTGCCACCCTCGAGGAGCCGGCACCTCCTGAACTTCGCCAAGACTTAACCTACGTGCCCTCCAGTCATCGGCTCACCCTCCTCGATAGTACGCACACATCCCTTGGGTCAGGACATCCGGGCAGCTGGCAAACTCTTTCGCTCCTACGGGAAAAATACTGGTGGCCGGGTATGACCAAGGACGTTTCCCAGTATGTTCGGGGGTGTTCGGTCTGCGCCATTACCACAACTCCTCACCGTCTCCCAGAGGGTAAATTACAACTGTTACCCATTCCCCGCTGACCCTGGACCCACATAGGTATAGACTTTGCTACTGATTTACCTCCCTCTCGAGGTTACACCACCATATTGGTTGTCGAATTGATCGATTCTCCAAACACTGCAAACTCATCCCACTCAAAGCACTTCCTACCGCCTTAGAAACAGCTGAGGCGCTATTTGAACACGTCTTCCGCAACTACGGTCTCCCTGAAGACATTGCCTCCGACCGTGGGGCTCAGTTCATCTCCAGGGTCTGCCAGGCATTCTTCCAGCTACTCGGAACCACTATCAGTCTCTCATCCGGCTACCACCCGCAAACCAATGGCCAGACCGAACGTAAGATCCAGGAGATCTCCCGCTACCTCCGGACATACTGTGCCAACACCAAAATACCTGGAGCCAGTACTTACCATGGGCTGAATATGCTCAAAATTTCCTTCGACAAGCCTCCACTGTACTAACCCCCTTTCAGTGTGTTCTAGGTTACCAACCCTCACTGTTCCCGTGGACCGGCGAGTCCTTCGAAGTGCCCATGGTAAACCACTGGTTCCAGGAGAGCGAGAGGGTATGGGACTCAGCTCACGTCCATCTCCAACAAGGAGTTCTGAGGCACATCGACGCCGCCAACCGTCGTAGGTTACCCAACCCAGTATACCACCCAGGGGACAAGGTATGGCTTTCCACCCAGAACATCCGCCTCCGACTGCCCTGCAGGAAGCTGAGTACCCGCTACATAGGGCCTTACACCATCCACTCCCAAATCAACCCTGTCACTTACCACCTTAATCTACCTCCACACTCACGTATATCCTCAGCCTTTCACGTTTCACTCCTTAAACCTTACACTGACCCTGTTCCTCCTCCTTCCACAGACCTGGAACCGCCTCCCCCTCCAGCACAACCCGAGATCCTGGGAGAGAACATCTACCGCATCAAAGAGATTCTCGACTCCCGGCGGCGAGACGGCCGCATTCAGTACCTGATTGACTGGGAGAGATTTGGTCCCGAGGAGAGTTCATGGACACTACGAGACGACGTCCTAGACCCCACGCTCCTCAAAGAATTAGTGCCAGGAGTCACCCGTGGGGGGGGGGGGGGGGTACTGTCACACCCTCAGCACGTTCCATCACCCCTAGTCACCATTCACACTCTCCAGCCACTACACACCGTACACAATCACCTGATTACTAATCACGAACACCTGTGCACTTAACAACACTCACCTGCTCTAGCCATCACCCACACACTATATCAGCTCACCCCTCTTGTTCACTCGGCAGCTGGAATCATCGTTGGATGGTCATACTCTCCTTGTGCTCTTCCTGATCTTCTTCTGAGTCATCTATGCACGAACCCATCATCGAGGCTAACTCCTGTTACCAGTTTGCTCGACCTTAAGAGAAGTGACTGTTTACTATCCTAAAGACTGTGTTCATCCGTATTTCTGCCCGCACTACGTTGTGGAGATCACTATTGTGTTTTAATAAATATTTATTAAATATGTATTTATAGAGCGTCACGGCTCTGAAGCTCTGAGTGTTTCAGAGCGTCACAGATCACAGCATCGTCAATTAATTAGGCAGAAAAAACGATAGCCTGCTAAGCGTTTTATGGGCCAATCATATCATAAAACGATGATCAGCTCGGTCCAAAAAGTACATCTGCCCAGCGGGAAACTGCCTGGTCTGCCAGATGGCCAGTCTGCCCCTGCAGTACACTAAAATATATATATATATGATGAAAAAAAATACTAAGCCGAAGGAAAATGAATGACTGAAATTTCCTATATCTCATGTATTACACTCCAGTCCAGCATGTCTACCACTTCTTATGTCTTCCACTGATTTATGCAAAACATTAGCCTGTGCATCAAGGCTACCACATGATAGATTGATGAAGGCATAAAGTACATGAACATGTCCAATTATTTGTCAAAGACTCATTTTCACTTCATTATCATCTGGCAGACCTGAATTTGATTTAACGCTTCACTAAAAAATTATGACTAGCCTGCTCAGAAGAGCTTATTAATATAATGTCACCTAAGGCTGTATTTTTTTAGGTCATAGACAGATTTAAAGACAAATTATTGATGCAACTGTTATAAAATTGAAAAATATAATGCATAACCCACATATTGCACTTGCTTCTCAGCTGAGAAAGTAGTAATGATATACAACTATTAATAAATCCAAAATAACTAAAAATAATCAAATGGTAAATAATTAAATGAATAATTAAATGATTAAAGGATATAAAATATAATGTTAAACTACATAAAGTACTACATTTTATGAATGGTTATATGATTTTATTAATAATAAATCAATATAAAAGAAATAACAAAGTACAACAAACAAATTTGCTTTCACCATATACAGGTTTCAACAGGTACAAATCCTTCTCATGACTCATAGAGTTTGCACTTTTAAATCTGCAAAATATATAAATATATAACTATAAATTACCTTTTGTGTAAAGTATATACATTTTCACATACAATGACTTGTTTTGATGGCAAGTGTTACGACTGTGTCGGTATCAAGTTTTGTTAAAATAAAATACTTGTAAAAAAAACTTAGCATAGTTTGGTCTTAGTGTTTTAGCTTTTATTTTAGTAAAGACTTTTAAAAACACATTTCTTTAGCTTTTGAAGTAAATACATAAACATCAACATATAAAAAGGGGTTAAAATATAGATTATTTAGCTTTTAATAATTCTTCTACAGTGTTCAAATGCTTAAAAATGAAATAATAATGTGATATACTATTTATGACTCAAGAAATGTAAAAATGTGTAAAAATGTCTTTTAATAAAAATCTATTTTTGATAGTTATTATTAAAACTTATTGGAAACTGCATTAAACATGAAAACAAAACTCACTCTAAAATTTCTACATTTTCATTCATTCATTCATTTTCATTTTTGGCTTAGTCCCTTTATTAATCTGGGGTTGCCACAGCAGAATGAACCGCCAACTTATCCAGCATATGTTTTACGCAGCGGATGCCCTTCCAGCTGCAATCTATCACTGGAAAACACCCACACACACACACAGTATGGACAATTTAGCCTACCCAAATCACCTATACTGCATGTCTTTGGATTGCGCGGGAAACCGGAGCACCTGAAGGAAACCCACGCCAACACAGGGAGAACATGCAAACTCCACACAGAAATGCCAACTGACCCAGCCTTCTTGCTGTGAGGCGATCGTGCTACCCACTGCGCCACCGTGAGGCCCTTTCTTTTATCATGGCTATGAATTATTAAGTGTCCAATACTTGAAATTATTAATAGATAGAATACAAAATCCACATGTAAATTAAAAAAAAAAACTTTAACTAAGTATAACTGTAAAGTTTTTTTTTTTTAAAGTTTGCCTGGGAGGCCATTCATATTGATTTCTACTCAAATCTCATGATCTGTTCAATAGCCTTATCTCCTTAACACGGCATACATGTGTGACCTTCATGATCATCAGTACTTTCCTGCTCCATTTACTATAAGTGGAATTCTAAGAAGAAATGAAAACACTTTTCATACTCGTCTTTACTATTCTAGGTACTACCAAAACCCCTGAGTTTTGAGATCTTAAAAAACAGGTTGGATTGTAGCAAGACAGAAGGTTGGTTAGATAAACAGGAGCTAGATTACTTAAAGATTTATAGGTAAGAAACAATATTTTGTAATCAATACGGAACTTAACAGGCAGCCAGTGTAAGGAGGATAAAATTGTGGTGATATGATCATATTTTCTAGACCCGGTAAGAACTCTGGCACCTGCATTTTGTACTAGCTGAAGTTTATTAATAGAGGATGCTGGGCAGCCAGCGAACAGAGCATTACAGTAATCCAGCCTAAAAGTCATAAAAGCATAAACTAGCTTTTCTGCATCTGAGATGGATAGCATATTTCGTAACTTATCGATATTTCTCGGATGAAAGATGGCGGATTTTGAGACATTGGAGATATGATTTTCAAAGATTAAATTGCTGTCTAATATAATGCCCAGATCTTTTACAGTAGAGCTAATGCTAACTTTGTATCCCTCTAATTGCAGGTCGAGTTGTGAGATCTGCTGTGTACAGGACTTAAGCCCAATAAGTAATAATTCTGTTTTGTCTGAATTTAAGAGAAGAAAATAGTTGGTCATCCTGTCTTTAACATCTTTAATACACTCAGTTAGCTTAGACAGTTCAGATGCCTCATCTTTTGCTAGATGGGCACTGTCAGGGACTACCAAACCATTCTGCAGGACCATATGCACCCAATGGTTCAAACATTGTATCCTGAAGGTAGTGTCATGTATCAGGATGATAATGCACAAATATGCATAGAAAGATTGGTGACATAGTGGTTTGATGAACATGAAAGTGAAGTACTCCCATGGCCTGCACAGTCATCAGATCTTTATATTATTAAACTACTTTGGGCTGTTTTGGAGGAGCGAGTCAGGAAACATTTTCCTCCACCAGCATCACATAATGACCTGACCACTATTCTACAAGAAAGATGGCTCAAAATCCCTCTGACCACTGTACAGGACTTGTATCTGTAATTCCCAAGAGGAATTTATGTTTTATTGGTCACAAAAAGAAGCCCTACACCATGATAAAATTATTGAAATGTTTAAAAAACAATGTTCCACAAAGAAAATTAGGAAGACATTTGGATATTAGAATCTGAATATAATTCCTGAATATAATTTCTGAATATAAATCTGAATAAGATTTCTTATATTTATTAAAGAGTTGCTACCTGTAGTAGGAGAACCTCTTCTTAATGTTATTAACTCTTCTTTATCTTTAGGCCATCCTTTCAAGCTAGCTGTTATTAAGCCTATTATTAAAAAACCTGGACCCCAGCAACTTAGCCAATTATAGGCCTATTTCAAATCTTCCAATTATGTCTAAAAAACTAGAAAAAGTAGTTGCTGCCAAATTATGCTCCTTTCTGCAGATGTTTTTGGATGTTTTTGAAGTGTTTCAGTCAGGTTTCAGGCCTCATCACAGTACAGAAACCGCATTTGTGAAAATAACCAACGATTTACTCTTAGCTGCTGACCAAGGGTGCGTCTCGTTATTAGTTTTACTTGATCTCTGTGCTGCATTTGACACCATCTATCACAATATCCTCATAGATCGCTTAAATTCTACAGGTGTCCAGGGACAGGCTCTACAATGGTTTAAGTCATACTTAACTGCCCGTTACCAGTTTGTGAATATAAATGACAGCTTTCACCTTACACTGGCTGCCTGTTAAGTTCCGTATTGATTACAAAATATTGCTCCTTACCTATAAAGCTTTAAATAATCTAGCTCCTGTTTATCTAACCAACCTTCTGTCTCGCTACAATCCAACCCACTCTTTAAGATCTCAAAACTCAGGGCTTCCGGTAGTACCCAGAAAAGCAAAGTCTACTAAAGGAGGTAGAGCCTTCTCATTTATGGCTCCTAAACTCTGGAATAGCCTTCCTGATAATATCAGAGGCTCAGACACACTCTCTCAGTTTAAAACTAGATTAAAGACCTATCTTTTTAGTAAAGCATACACGCAATGCATCGCATAACAGTATGATGCATGAGTGTACTCCACACAGGTGAGCTGGCTTGACAACCACCTGTAGAACACACTCCTTCTGTCTTAATGCACCAGACATTGTATTAGAAACTCTCATATGGTTTACATTTTTGTTTCTATGTTTGTTTATATAACTGCTATTTTCATCTATAACAATCCATTTTTGCATCTGGTTTAAATACACTATGAACAGCAGCTATCCTAATTATTTTCTTTATTTTCTATTTCCACCTGGGGATACTCATCCTGAGGCCCCTACAGACTATGCAGCAGCATTGATGCGATCCAAGACCTGTGAAGAGATCATCCCAAGGTATCCTGGACCAGGCCATATCCCGAGCTGATGCTGTGGTGGTTATGGAGGAATAAAGTGCATGAGACTAATTCCTGAAAGGCCACATTGACAAACGAATCCACGCATTGATCCTGTGGGCCAGCCTGACCTCCCACCGGTACCCACACCTGCAGCTTTTCCACTATGGACGTCCAGCTTCTCCATCCTCCAGCACCTAGACTGCAGCTCCACACAGAAATTTGGCCAGAAGAATAATGGTCATGCCCAACAGAGCCTGGTGCCCAACAGAGCCTCAAGGTTTTTTTTTTCCCCTTCACTTCGTCAATTGGTAAAGGTTTTTTTCCTCGCCACCATTGCCACTGGCTTGCTTGGATCAGGACTTGTGGAGCTGCGCTTCGGTGGATTTGCTCTTCAGTGTTTGAACTTTCAGCAGTAAAATTTAAACCACACTGAACTGAACTAAACTAAACTGAACTTCAATTCTGAAATCTGGACTTTACTAGAACTATGTTAAGCTGCTTTGACACAATCTACATTGTAAAAAGTGCTATATAAATAAACTTAAATTGAATTGAATACTATACAACAGTTTAATTCAAGTAATTATCTATAGCATGCTTCCAAACAGTATTTTTCATGTAACGTAATTATACAGTATGTACCACCTCGATGACAGGCAAATATATTTTAGTTCAGAAGAAAGTTCTTCTTCGGCCCTCTTCATGATATAAGGATCATGCCCTCCTTTGAAATATGGTATAAATCGCAAAAAATACGGACTTTCCTCTATGTCTCCCATTCATTTTTTTTACTTGCTGCCCTCCCTCGGAATTTCATGCATCATCAGAATCACGTGATAGAAAACAACCTATAGGTAGAGCTGACCAACAGTGAATCCCATCCTTCTGCAATGACATTCATATTGAACTGAACAGAATCATCATTGAACTGAAACTAAATCAGCATTCAGTGGAACTAAATGTGCATGAATTATCAAACTTGTTTCATAATGATTTATTAATTCATGTTCAGTTTTGCCTCCAAGCATACAGAGAGAAGAGTGTGTAAAAGCCCTATATAAATAAAAGTAAATTGACTTGAGTAGATTTAGTGATCTAAAAGCACTATATGATTTTTAACAACTTTGTTTTGAGGCTGAGTCATCTTTGACCAGAGAAAAATGTAGCAGACTGATGTTCACACATCTGGATGTGTGTGTGCCAATTATGCTGAGCTAAAGCACAGCAGCGCTAAACTGCCACATGCCTGTCTGGTTTTCCAGTGGGCTGAGCTGTCGCCAACTAAGCACCTGAACTCATCTTGTTATTCCTAGCAAGGAAAATGAATAAGAATGCTCAGGAGAGAAACATAAATCAGTACAATGTCAAGGGAAAAATACAATATGCTTGTAGTTCTTTGATGAAGAAACAGACAGGCAGGATTTGAGATGACAACAGCCTGGGTGCTGACGAGGAGGGGAGAGAGAATGGAAAGGGAATTGGGGGATGCAGTGTGAGAGAGGGAGGGAGGGAGGGATGGAGTAAGGTTGAGAAGGAAAAGACAACAGGAGAGAGAACAGACAGCCAGAGCAGCATAGAGACAGACAGAGGTAGAGCAGGGGCAGGAGAAGCTACACTCTATCTGGCAACCATGACAACCGAGGGAAAACGGATAACAAGCCCCTTTACCCTTACACCACCAGTAAGCTGTCTGTGAACCTCGATGACCACAGAAACACCAAAAACCTGGAATTATTTAAATAATCTAGCTCTTCTTTTCAAGATCGATTAGTTCTGTTCTCGCCTTTTCACCTGGTGGGATGTGGGGTTGAATCCAGCTCTCCCGTCAGGGTGGGCTGAACCCAGATCAAAATGAACAGCTGGGAACCGCACACCAGAGCCTTTTTTACTGTGACCCATCAATGGAATCCCTGAGGTGGACATAATACCGCTCAATGGTTCTCCTCTGGAGCAAACAACCAGGCATGCTGCCAGCAGACTTGAAGACAGAATTTTCATGAAATTAGAAAGAAGAAAGAAAACATGTAAGCCAGATAACACCAGGTGAGTGGACTTTACTCATTTAGTATGTGTAGAATGTAGAATCATTTGGTATAGTTTTGTCAATATAAATAGAGGGAAAAAAATATCAAAACGAAATACATTTGTATGTTTCCTGTGACTTTGAAAAGGGCTGATGATGGAAAGATGCAAGACTATAAGGCAGAAGTTACAAATGCGCACAGTAGATGTAAATAGTATAGTAGGTGTATAATAGATGTAATAAAATCAATAGCAAAACTGATTATTATAAATGCATTCTTTACTAAGAATTCTTTACTAAGTCTGTGTCTTCCTTTTGCAATCTATAATCTAATCTAATGGCATAAAAAAACATAATAAAAATATGTTGTTGAAGCACCAAACATATTAAGTGTGGGGGCTGTTTGTGATTGTCAACAGGTTAAGACTTTAATGAACCTCCTACATCAATGCTCAATGGCTTGTTTTTGGAAGCAGTACCATGTTTCTCCAGTGCTTGCTATTGATATAATTAAGAGAATACAGGCCTAGCCACAATATTTCACAGGCTAAACTCTAATAAGTATTAGCTGTTAAATTAATGGGAATATTCACATTGCATGTCCTCATTCATAACATTAAATGTCAATGTTAAATAGAAATTAAAATGCAGCAGAATACATTTTGGTTCGCCCAATATTACAATGGTATATGTAGCTTGTAAAAATCTAAAATAAACATGTAACTTAACTTTCAAAATTACTTAAAAAAAATTTAACAACAGCATTGTGAAAGAAAAAAACAAATAAGACAAGGCAGATTGATATAAGTAATAATGCAAGCAAGAAATCAAAACTACAGTGGCTGTGACAGCTTAACATGCTGTAACTTAAGAAAACACATGCAAATTGAAAAAAACACACCAATATTACAATGCAAACACATTAAGAAAGCGCAAATTATTAAGAAAGCGCCAAATCATTCTTATGGAAACACGTACACATTTCAATCTGAAAAAACAAAGTTGACTAGCACTGTCGATAGCCTACTAAAAGAGCCTGACTATACATATTTTTATAATATTCTTATGTACAGTTTATTTTGGCCTTATTTTAACAATGAATCATTGCAATGTTTTTCATTAACCTTGAATTTCTATTTAGTTAATAATTTAATTAATAATTTAGTTATCTAATAATGTAATCTACAGGCTAATAAAACGCAAAAGCAAAATAATCGTTTAATCATTATGTTGAAATAAACAAAAAACTACAAATTGACCAATGGTCACTGCACAATAATCCTAGCCAGATCTGTCACTTATTTTAGTTCATCCCTTTAAAATATTTCCGTTGTGGTCTGTGCTATTTGCATATGTTTGCATGCATTTTTTTCTATTTGTGTTTGCATTGTGAGGATCTGCAGCACATTTTTCTTCTTTTTGTTTTTGCACTGTGAAGATTTGCTGAACATTTTCTTTTTTGTGTTTGCATTGTGAGGATTTGCAGCACATGTTTGCAGCTCGGTCACCGTATAAAACACAAGAAATAAAAAAATGAAAACATGGGCAAACCGGCAACCACAACACTAAACAACTAACAGAAACTGATAAAATGTACACTATAGTAATAAAGATATACCATACTTGGGAGAACACAGGGGACAGTGAGAATCTATAAGGACAAACAAGGAGAAGGGTGTGGTTAATTACTGTAGGAAACTGTAAAAATAGCTGTTAACTGACACCATTTGTTGGTCAAAATTAACAAAGTGACATTTGAAATGATATATTATCTTGTAGTTGGTTGTGGAAATCACCTGCCAATAAGTTTTCTGGCATTGCACAAATTATTTTCTATTTATTTTCTATTTATAGAAAATTATTTTTTATTTTCTATTTACTGTATATTATATTATATATTGAACAAGAGTCATTGAAACAAGTAACAGAATCATGACAGTATTTCACAGGCGCATTACACTGATGGTCACAGGTGTGCTTTGATGTATTTCTGATGTGTGTTTTCATGTTTCATGCTCAGCTCTATCTATGTGTAAATAACAGGATATTTTAAGGTTGTTTCACAATTATCTTATTAGATAACACTATATAGGTCAACATTTAGAATTCATCCTTTAATACGCTTTTCATCTGCTCATTTAATTTTAAATACGAATTTCACATAAGTGTAAAACTGTAACACAACAACAGAGTGTGATTTAAACATACAATTATCACTCGACGTGTGCTTGATAATTGGATCATTACTGTCATCACTGTATGCTTTAAAAAGACATAAAATAGGCCACAAAATCATTGCACTGGAAATAGGAGATTGAAGATAATTCATGAGAGATTGTTTCAGACTCACTAGGTTAGTGTGATACACATATATATTATGCTTTCTCTCACCTGATCACTGCACCTATACCTCATCAGCATTCTAATCTAATGCAACATAAAAGCACAGCCCTCCAAACTCAACTTCAGTCATTCCTTACCAGGTATGTGTTTTTTTACCCACTATACTTACCTTAGAGGTTTGGCTTAAATCTCCAGTGACATTCTTCGGTGACTGCAATCTCCTTCATAAACCCTGCAGTCTCCCTCCAGTCTTTATGTGTTCTCAATGCGGTCTGTGGTTGCCATTACTCACTGTGATTTTGTGAATTATCTGCCTTCCTGTTGTCACAGAAGTGCAGATTAAACACACAGACCATCCTTTAACCATTTGACTTGCATTTAAAGAAATTATGTAGTTTTCAAATTGGTCAATAAATGACTGCTTTTGGGTTCACTGTAATCTGTCTCTGAGGCATTATCCTGACAGAAATATAATTTGTTATAGTGTATACTGTATGTACATTCATTCATTCATTTTCTTTTCGGCTTAGTCCCTTTATTACCCTGCTACCCACTGCGCCACCGTGATGCCCCTACTGTATGTACAGTATACTGGAAAGTCTTACAGAACATATAATTTAGATATTGCAATAGTAGAATTTCTACATTTGCAGTAAATCATAACCTTCACCAACAAAAAATAATTCCACATTGAACAAAGAATGAAATAAGTTATGCTTAACTATAGATATTTTTAGTTTTAAGGCTTAAACGTTACATCAGATGGAACTTTCACTTGGTACATTTTTTGTATTTAGTTAGGCTTCTGCCATGTCTGTCAGCTCAGATTTTTTTTCATGGGTCTAAATATGTGCTATAATTTCATCCAATTAAATTTCAATGTGCCCACCTCCAAGCAAACTATAGACTCTGCCCTACTCCTGCCTCTTTTTGTAAACAGATAGCAAAACAGCTAACGATGAGGCCTTTTGTTTTCCTGCATTTGATGAAGCGATTCTGCATGCAGCCTTCTCTATATTTGGAGGCCTACAGGTGTCCAGAAGGTACACAGGGTACACAGAAAACTTTAACATTGAAACTACCAAAATTTTATAACTACTAGAATTGCAAGAGCAGTTAAAAAAAAAACTATTTTAGAAAGAAATATACACACATTTAGAAAAAGTTAGGCTATTATAGATATGTGGGTTTTATTTTGGTCAAAATGTTCGAAATGACCACTCCTCGGTAGTTCCAGTATTAAAAGAAGAAACAGCAAAATGTCTTAATTTTATATATGAAGGGAATGTCCTAGAAAGAGTGTGCAAACTTGCTTGTGTGTGCAAAACATTTTTCTGTGTTCTACAACCTCTGGAAATACGAAGTTGGACACAATAAACTGTAATATTTAAAATAATTTTTAAATATAGAATTATTTTTTGTAATTAAAAAAATAACAATGTTAAAAAGAAATATACACACATTTAGAAAAAGTTTGGGTATTATACTGTAGATGATAATATTATTGATATGTTTTGTTTGGTTATTGTTAGCATAAACCAGCTTCAGTTCACTGGTGTTTAGAATTAGATCATCATCCTCTCATGTGCAGAGCTGTTTTTCAGTGTGGTGTTGTTGTTTACACGCTAACCAGCTCAGAGTCTGTGCATTTGTTACACTCAACAGTGTGGCTTTTCATATGTATAGATGTTGGATTGAATATATTTTACATTGATAATGGGAGGCTGCAATGGCAAGCAATGATGAATATTATGCAATGATTATACATACTCGAGACACACAATCTCAGATCTTTTGTCATTGTAATGTGGAAACAGCTTCAAATACTCCATCGTTTCAGAGTCAGCAATAGCCCGAGGCTTGGTTGAGCACTGTGTCTACAATGAACTTTTGCTATGTCAAGAATGGATTGGTAATAGACATTCCTGATCCAGTCTCAAAGAGGGGTGGGGTGAGCAGAAGATCATTATTATTCATGAAGCTTTTTTTTTTTTTTTTGATTTTAACAGATTTCTGTTTATTGAGCATCAATTAAAACACAATTTGAACATGTTAGTTTTAATCGTGAGGAAAACTGGATAATTTTGAACATTTGTCTGCTAATTTCATCTTCCGGGTTTAAAATAAGCAAGATCTGTGACGCAGCAGTCAACTGCTAGAGAAGTGATGGCTCATCTGTGTCTAATTATTATTCACTGACTGAGATTTCTTATCCTATGAGAAGACCCTGCTTCTTAATTATATGTTTTTCGATGTTTCTGTGGTGTATGAGTTTGGGTTTGTAGCGTGACTTTCAGGTAGCCATGCTTGGGTTTGTAGCATGGCTTTTAGATGCTGACAGGTCTAGACTGCAGGCGGGTGGTCAATCATCATCTACCAATACAACCAGACTATTTGTATGCAGCAAGAACTTTTGTCGGGAGAGCTATGAGAATTGGACACATTGCCCATCAGTGCTGTCATGTTCGCCCATGTTAAAAATCTTCCAGATTACTGGCAGGGGTTAATGGTTTGAATAGATAGGGCAAGGGGCCTGCTGCACCGCTATCCACTGTGTATGCATTTAGAGCTGTGTATTCAGCAAGAGAGTAGTCCTCCACCTCAGCAGACCCCTATGTTCTCCATTAACTATTATAAATGCTCTCCATGGGCATGTAAATCTGGGCTATGTAAGTGTGTGCATAATTATTTAGAAATTTTTATAGATTGTATACAAATTTTTAGTGTTTATATAAACATGATTATATTTACAGTGATATTAAAAATTGTGTTTTTGTCTTCTCATGTTTTGTGTCTGATATTTAGTCTGAATTGGTGAGTCAATTGACAGTTGTTCGCCCCCTCTTTTTCCCATGCTTTGCCAGTCATAGTCACTCCCCTGCCTTCTGTAGCAGCTCCACGCCCATCATGTAGCCTTTTTTTGAAACAATTATGAGGTAGACTTGAACTGAAAGAGGGGGGTTTCATGACATGAAGCAAAAGGTCACAACATCTGAAGTGTTTTGACAGGGTAAAAAGATTTACTTACACTAAAATTTATTTACACTAAAATTGAGAAGTTCAACCAAAGTAAGTTATAGACTTTTCATTATGACTATTCATTCATTCATTCATTTTCATTTCGGCTTAGTCCCTTTATTAATCTGGCCGCCAACTTATCCAGCACATGTTTTACACAGCGGATGCCCTTCCAGCTGCAACCCATCTCTGGGAAACATCCATACACACCCATTCACACTCATGCACTACGGACAATTTAGCTTACCCAATTCACCTATACCGCATGTCTTTGGACTTGTGGGGGAAACCGGAGCAAGCCCACGCCAACACAGGGAGAACATGCAAACTCCACACAGAAACGCCAACTGACCCAGCCGAGGCTCGAACCAGCGATCAGCGACCTTCTTGCTGTGAGGCGAACGTGCTACCCACTGCGCCACTGTGAGGCCCCATTATGACTATAAAGAATCTTATTAACTATATTACAGTTATTTCATTTAGAACTATTTCATTATTTTTAAACTTAACTTCTTTAGTTATTCTGTTATTATTAATCAATGGTTTTGGTTATGTCACTGTTGGTCATATTAGAAGTATGAAAATCAAACAGTTATACAAATAACAGTATAGTGAGTGTATCAGTGTATTGAGTGGATCATATATACCCTAAAAAGTAGGCAAAGTGCAAATTGCACCTTTTGTAATCTGTAAAATCTGACACTCATTTCACTCATTTTGAGGATATGCGCAAAAAAGAAATCAAGCATTTTTGGAGTTGTCATTCATTCATTGTTTTCTATCGGCTCATTTATTTTAGGGGAATGAACCACCAACTATTCTGGCATATGTTTTAAGTAGCGGATGACCTTCCAGCCGCAACCCAGTACTGGGAAACACCTCACACTCTCACATTCACACATGCACTACAGCCAATTTAGTTAATCCAATCCACCTATTACCACATGTCTTTGGACTGTGGGGGAAACCAGAGCACCTAGGAGAACCCAGGAAAACATGTGGAGAACATACAAACTCCACACAGAAATGCCAAATGGCCCAGCCAGGACTTGAACCAGCGACGTTCTTGCTGTGAGGCGACAGTGCTAACCACTGAGCCACCCTGCTGCCCATTGCAGTGGTCAGAAAATTATAATTTACACATCCTTTATTGGCCATTTCTTTTACTCAACAGATATGTCTGTGGTTGGCTAAAATGTCAAATAATTTTTCCCCAATATCAAATAGAATCCCTTTTAAAATAGATTTTCTATTTTCAGTTTTATTCATTCATTTTCCTTTGACTTAGTTCCTAATTTATCAGGGGTTGCCACAGTGGAATGAACCGCCAACTCTTCCTATTTTGTTTTACACAGAGAATGCCCTTCCAGCTGCAACCTAGTACTGGGAAACACCCATACACTCTGGCTTTCACACACTACGGTCAATTTTGTTTACCCAATTCACCTATAGCGCATGTCTTTGGAAACCCATGCGAACATTGGGAGAACATGCAAACTCTACACAGAAATGCCTATTTTATTTTGTAAAATTTTCTAAAGTAAATTTTTTTATATTGTTGTGATACCAACACCCGCATGCAGAAAAAAACTAAACAAGTAGTATGGTATAATCTTCACCATTTAAAAATGTGTTTATTGTAGTGGCATTAATGAAAAAGTTCCATAATATTATGGCAATAATAATTTTACTGTGATGATGGTACTGATGATAAATAAATAAAGTTCAGATAGGACCACTTTGACAAGTTAGGATGGATTTATTGACAAATTTATATTTGAAGGTATGGTTCCTAAAGGGAGGTTCTTGCTTCATGGTTATTAGCACATACAACCAATTATTAGGTAGACTGAATTGGAAAGAGAATTCAGAACTGGTAGAGGGGGTCTTCATGAACCTTTAATGAGACGTGAAGCAAAAGGTCGCTGTAAACATCTGAGGTGTTTTGACAGGGTAAAAAGAGTATTTATTTACACTACAATTGTTAAATTTAACCAAAGTAAGTTTTAGGTTTTTAGTTACGACCATAAAAAACATATAAACTTGTGAAATATAAAAATTATTGTGTATATGTATATGTCGCGTATATATGTTCATTCATTTATTCATTTTCTTTTCGGCTTAGTCCCTTTATTAATCTGGGGTCGCCACAGCGGAATGAACCGCCAAATATCCAGCATATGTTTTACGCAGCGGATGCCCTTCCAGCTGCAACCCATCACTGGGAAAGATCCACACACACCCATTCACACACATACACTACAGACAATTTAGCCAACCCAATTCACCTGTACCGCATGTCTTTGGACTTGTGGGGGAAACCGGAGCACCCGGAGGAAACTCACGCCAACACGGGGAGAACATGCAATCTCCACACAGAAATGCCAACTGACCTAGCCGAGGCTCTAACCAGCTGCTTTCCGCTGCTTTTTCTTTTTTGATCAGGTGGTATTGTGGTGGTTCCGGGCAGACTGTTAAAGAATGTAACACTCAAATCTTGTTGTAAACAGAAATCCTATAGAATTTAACAAATCATAAAATGACTGAATCTACTGAAGTGTTTCTTGTAAAATATGCTGTATGTTGAAATGTGACCTTCTTGCTGTGAGGCGATTGTGCTACCCACTGCGCCACGTATATATGTACCTGGCCTAATAGAAGAACGAAAGTGGTTGAAGCAGATAGTTAGCTGTTTACATCACCTGATGGCAACACTTGCCAACGTGGACTGACTGAACTATCGCTGTGCTCGATTTAAAATTATTTTATTTTATTTGTAAATACTGTGTGTGTGTGATTTTATTTGTAAATAATATGTGTCTGTGTGTGTGTGAATAAGAGAGTGTATGGGTGTTTCGCAGCACTGGGGGTTTCATGAGTTAGTGTACTCTTAGTTTTGGGTTGCAGTTGAAAGGGCATCCGCTGCATAAAACATATGCCAGAGTAACTGGCAAGTCATTTACATGTGGTGACCCCTGATAAATCAGGGACTAAGTTAAAAGAAAGTGGGTGAGTGAAAATAAAGTTACTCTATGGCTCCCAGGTTCAAATGATCATAGTAGCTGTTAGATATATAGACCTAAAAATTATCCTACTGCATGTGTTTGTTTTTTCCAAACATTCTAACCATCCACCTGACACCATCTCATTGTATTTTAAATCAATTGAACAAGACCAGCCTGGCTAATGACCCTGGTCTGTCTCTGAGAACTGTATACAGAGCTCTTGTCAGCATAAGAACAAAATGAACAAAATGATTTTCAGGATTTACAGTACAGGCAAAATCTCTTGTCTGCTGTCATTGTCTGCCGTTGCAAATGTGAAAAATTACTGATCAGTGATTGTGATGCGGGCCTCACAGTGTCGCAGTGGGTAGCACGTTCGCCTCACAGCAAGAAGGTCGCTGGTTCGAGCCTCGGCTGGGTCAGTTGGCGTTTCTGTGTGGAGTTTGCATGTTCTCCCTGTGTTGGTGTGGGTTTCCTCCGGGTGCTCCGGTTTCCCCCACAAGTCCAAAAACATGCGGTATAGGTGAATTGGGTAAGCTAAATTGTCCGTAGTGTATGTGTGTGAATGGGTGTGTATGGATGTTTCCCAGTGATGGGTTGCAGCTGGAAGGGCATCCGCTGCGTAAAACATATGCTGGATAAGTTGGCGGTTCATTCCGCTGTGGTGACCCCAGATTAATAAAGGGACTAAGCCGAAATGAAAATGAATGAATGAATGAATGATTGTGATGCAGATCGGCTTTGTAGGGTTAACTGTGATCAGTACAGAGACAGAGTGAAAAAAAATTGCTGTGGAACTGTTAACTGCATATAGTCACCCCCATGCTCTAGTAAATAGCTGCCTGTGCCTGATTAGCCTTTTTTAACTGAATGTCTGCACTATGTGTGGATTCTAGTTTCAGAACATATTCATTGCTATGGCCAGCTGACACTTTTACCTAATACACTCATTCATTTTTCTTCGGCTTAGTCCCTTTATTCATCAGGGGTCGCCACAGCGGACCGCCAACTTATCCAGCATATGTTCTACACAGTGGATGCCCTTCCAGCTGCAACCCAGTACTGGCAAACATCCACACACATTTATGTTTCTCTGCAAGCTGCAACACAGTCACAGCCTAAAGTCAAAAAAGAAATTTTTACAAAAACAAGCTTCTAGAAATGCAATGACAATATAGAGCTGCATTCATATCATAACTGAGGTCTAAGCCCAAAATATACTTAGTTTTTATAATGTGAGCTAAAGTGCCTGCAGCATGCACTGCATAAATGTAATCATTAGCATAGTATTTGCTACAGTATATGTGCAGGCAATTTTTATAGGCTCACAGAGTCTTAAGACTCACAGCAAATGGTGTGAAGACAATGAAAGCTGGATTCTAACATAGATTTCACTGGCTAAGTATCTTCCTATAGGCAGTCTGACCAACATTTAAAGCAACTAATCACAGTTTGTTTTATTCAGCATCATGTTTAGAGGGCTGATAGGGTTGAAATGTTTATGTCTAGGAATAACAGATAGTTGTGTAATCATTAAATCATTCATTTAAGAAAGTTGTTGCCAGAGTCTTGTCTTTTTTGTCTGGTTTATTCTTAGTTTTATGTCAGAACACTTTTCGATCTTTCCTTTTAAGAGCAAGCGATATCTTATCTTTGTGTCTTTGTAGGATTGTGCAGCTTCGTATATTGTTTGACCCCCTGCACTTTTTGTCTAGTTTGAATTTGGTTTGATCTGGATATTCGTGCTCCTTGTTTTTTTGTGCAGACTAAGTGTTCACTTGTCACCCTTCTCTTATGACTTTTGTTGAACACTTGGCTTATATTTCATTGACCAGGTGCACATGTCATCATGTTCATGGTTCTCAACCATTGCTTTCATATTTTTATGCTTATTATGCACACTTAATTGGTGAGAGTTGGCTGGCTATCTAATGTAAACAACTTAAAAGAGCAGACATTCTGAAAAACATGGCCATTTTTGAATGGGCAATAGCTACCTAAGAAACTTGGGAACAATGAGTTGTCTTCTAAGTGATTAAGTGAACATTTTATGCTTTAAGAATCCAGAATTTAGTTGATCTTGAACACTCATTATCATTGATGTAAACACAACAGCTATCTTTTTTGTAAAATAGCCGTTTCTTGTAAAATGTGCTGTATGTTGAAATGTGTCCTGAAAATCTTTAGTTGCCAATTTAGTCATACCCTCTCTGATCTGATCTCTGTTTGACATTTACAACTCATAACCAGGCTTCCTCTGATGGGAACTAACATCAGCCAATGGCAAAAAGTGAGATTCTACCAATGTGTTTGATAACATAGTTGATAGTTTTATTGGTCTTGTTTTATTTTCAGATTCTGAGGTAAATTATCCATTGTTGCTACATTATATCTATCGATGTCACAGTGATTTATGAACTAATTTATGTTTCATTAGTACCTTATATATTAACATTGTCATTGAACTATTTTGAGTTGGTCTCTGTGACTTTACTGTATCAAGGTCAAGGTCAAAGTTTATTAAGATGTTTTGCAGGCTATTTGGATACAGCAAGAATCCAAATTACAGCCAATACAGAAGACCCATACAGTAAGATAAAATAAGAATAAAATATCTAAATCTAAATTCATCTAACAAATATCCTAATTAACAATCAGATTATACAGACATTTGCATAAGTTAATTTTCATCTTTTGCAAAAAATTACCACTGTACAAGAGCACAGATCTAGCCTGAATAAAAAAAATGTATATTAAATAGGAATTACACATTTCTTTTTTGTCTATTAATGACTTTGTGAATGAGAATAAATGCAACGATATTTCACTTTTTTTCTGTCAGCCTGCAACATGTTTTTTTTTTGTATCAAGGACACAGTGTGTGGTATTAGTGCTAAACTAGTCAGCAAGGTAGCCCAGGTACACATAGGCAGAGAGTTAAGCCAGTCTGCAAAGTAGGCAAGGCATGCAGAGTCTATAACAGTAGTGTTAAGTAATTCTGCAAGGTAGTCTAGGCACATATACTGTAGATGGTAATGTCAACATTGCCACAGAGAGGGGAGTAAGTCACATATGTACAAGTCACAAGTAAGTCTCGAGTCTTAACCATCAAGTCTCAGGCAAGTCAAGTCAATTTTTGTGAGACACAAGCAAATCAAGTTAAGACACTGTTTATTTCAAGCACATCAGGTCAAGTCGTAGCTTGAGTCAAGCAAGTTATTTCAATTTTGATAACACAGTGTGTGGTATTAGTGCTAAGCCATTTGATAATTTAACTGAACTTTTAGATTAAAATACAGTAGTTTTTAATTTTAATTTAACTAATTTTATTTGCATCCCAAAACTTTTTTGTAATTGTTGCAAATTTCCTATTTCCAACAAAGGAATATGCATTTCCACTTAAAAGGTGTCCACATACAGATAAGTGAACACATTAAAACGTTGGATTATAATAATGTAAGTAAAATTACAAAGACTGAAATGTAAATGTTACTGAAATAAGACCAACATAAAAGAATCTGCAGAATATAAAAATCTGCAGAAACAATTTAATTGACATTCTGTCTTTGTACACCAAAGGGGAAAGTCCTGCCCATTAGTGATGACCTCCTCCTCATTGACATAGGATGTTAGTCTTGCTTTTGAATCCGCCACTATGCTCACACATAGGCATTTGTAGCTCTGCCCTCTTGAGCTGAAACTTCACATACACACATAGGGACATCAGAGATGTATTTTACATCTTGTAAAAAGGAGTATAATAGCTCTTCTTTAAGTCTAACTTGAGTCAGGTCATGTGACTTAAGTCCCCCATGCCTTATGCATATTTTTTGAAAGCATATACAGTGACATTTGCATTACACTGAACTAAACTTGGGGTGTATAAAGTGTTGTGCTATTTTAAAAATTAAGTAAAGAAAAATGGAACTGTAATATGTTTTGTTTATTAATTGTGATTAATCAGCACAAGTTTAATTTACATCTAATTTTATCCAAATTCAATTCAAGTTTATTTATATAGCGCTTTTTACAATGTAGATTGTGTCAAAGCAACTTAACATGTTCTAGTAAAGTCCAGATTTCAGAGTTTAGTTCAGTTTAGTTCAGTTCAGTTCAGTGTGGTTTAAGTTTCACTGCTGAAAGTTCAAATACTGAAGAGCAAATCCACCGAAGCGCAGCTCCACAAGTCCCGATCCGAGCAGGCAAGTAGCAACAGTGGCGAGGAAAAAAACTTCACCAATTGACGAAGTGAAGAAAAAAAAAAAAAAAAAACCTTGAGAGAAACCAGGCTCTGTTGGGCATGATCATTTTTTTTTTGGCCAAACTTCCTGTGTGGAGCTGCAGTCTAGGCGCCGGGGGCTGGGGAAGCTGGACGTCCATCGTGGAAGCTGCAGGTGGGTAGGGCACCGACGGGAGGTCAGGCTGGCCCACAGGATCAAGCTCGGGATGAGTATCCCCAGGTGGAAATAGAAAATAAAGAAAATATTTAGCATAGCTGCTGTTCATAGTGTATTTAAACCAGATGCAAAAAATATAGATTGTTATAGATTGTTATAGCAGTTATATAAACATACATGTAAAGCATATGAGTTTCTAACACAATGTCTGGTGTATTAAGACAGGAGGAAGTGTGTTCTACAGGTGGTTGTCAAGCCAGTTCACCTGTGTGGAGCACACTCATGCATCATACCGTTATGCGATGCATTGAGTGTATGCTTTACTAAAAAGATAGGTCTTTAATCTAGTTTTAAACTGAGAGAGTGTGTCAGAGCCTCGGACAAAATCAGGAAGGCTATTCCAGAGTTTAGGAGATATTTACAAGATATGTGAGATATTGACATTTTAAGTCATCAATATGAGCGTGCAATCTACATCTTTACATATTAAACAGTAATACACCAGTCTTGCATTTGATCTGCTTTATAATAAGCTGAGCACAAAAAATAATAAGCTGATCAATAAACACCTTAGAGAACAGTGTCATATAATTATGTAATATAACTTTAACATTTTAATAGGAAACTTACCGTTAAATGACAAGATTATAGATTTATGTTTTTCACATCTCAGAGACAGCATTTTGTTCTGTATCCATAAAGTGAAAACAGTTCATATAGATTCACTGCTAAAGCACACTAATAAGCCAGGGTGTCCATCCATGTGTACAAAGTTGCTGAATAAAACATAGACTGATTCCCCGTGGAAGCCTTGTTCAGCTTTTATGAAGCATTGAGCTGTGAAGCACAAGAGCAAACACATAATCACTATTCATAAATATCCAAATAATGAATATAATGTGCAATACAATTAACACTTCAAGATTTTCAAATTAGGGTGACACGGTGGCTCAGTAGTTAGTACTGTTGCCTCACAGCAAGAAAATTGCTGGTTCGAGTCCTGCTGGCTCAGTTGGCAATTCTGTGTGGAGTTTGCATGTTTATGTGTCCGTGTGGGTTTTCGCCGGGTGCTTCGGTTTGGAGTGAATAAGTGAGTTGAATAAACTAAATTGGCTATAGTGTATGAGTGTGTGTGTGTGTGTGTGTGGGTGAATGAGAGAGTGTATGGGTGTTTCTCAGTACTGGGTTGCCGCTGGAAGGGCATCCACCGCGTAAAACACACACTGGAATAGTTGGCGGTTCATTCCGCTGTGGTGACCCCTGATAAATAAGGGACTAAGTCGAAGGAAAATAAATGAATGAATGATTTTCAAATTGATGATGTCACACTAAAACTTTGGCAAATTCTGTTACCAGTCCAGGAGGTATGAATTACTGCAATGAACTTAGAGAGATAATATTTTAAAAAATAGGTCTATTATAAAAAATCGAATTACTTTTCTTGATGTTCTTTAAGGACAGTCCAATTTCCATTGACAGAACTAAATCATCATTGAACTAATGACAGTAGAACAGGTAGTAGAACAGGTAACTAAGCTTGTTACTGTAGGGTAACCATCCTGCAGACTTCAGTTCCAATCCTGGTTCAGCACACATGCCTGCATTTATCAAGTGACCCTGATCACCTTGATTAGCTAGTTCAAATGTTTGACTGATACTGGAACTTTCAGAGTAGTCAAACTTCATGCCTGATTTTACTCTGTATGATTTAGCGCCATCAACACAAGCAGCTTCTCCGTGACGGACGCTCATTGTTCTCAAGGCCACAGATGTCTTTTATGGCCCGTTTCCACTGAGCGGTATGGTACGGGTCGGTACTGGTCACCTTTATCAGGCTTGTGTTTCCACCACCAATGGTACCCTTTTGGTGGGCGTGGTGTATGACATAAAGTTTCAGTCGATGACTCGACATTGCTCAAGGAAATGTCAAAGTAAAGCTGTATGGGTCGTTTACATCATATGAGAAGCACTTCTCACAAAACAGATGCTTTATACACATAAATACTTTGTTTAAATGTTCATTACTTACCTTTCTATGAACATGATTTGATTATAATTGCAGATCAATGATAGTCTAGAAATAGTCTACTGTAATGTCTGCAATTATATAAAATAAATAAATAAATGCAACATATATGAACCCATACAGACCCTTACAGTCTCTGATGTTACCAATTACAGAAAAACTACACACAGCATACATTTAGTCCTTATTTGGGTTCAAAAACAACACGCAACATATAGCCCAGTCAGTGCAAACCTCTCATCTGTATTTTTAATTTTCACCAGCACATGTAACCTCTTGATAGAAAGTAATTCCGTCATTCCGAGTTCATAATCGTCCAAAAACCTATGATAACAGTTAAACATGGCTGTTTGTTTATGTTTTAGGTTGCTGTAAGAATCATTTACTCCTTTGTTTTTATCACTCGTCACTCTGGTATTTGTTCATTTCTGAAAGGATCGAATGGCAGAAGCACTTCAATAATCATGCGCATGTTATTATTATGAGCTCAAGAAGTTCTTTATTTCAAATATATACTCTCTCGAGAAAGTGAAACCGCTCGCACTTTAGACGGCCTTGTAAACAACTATGGGGCACAGGGTAGATTCTGCTCTTCTTCTTTGCTTTGTGACTGCTCATCAAGACGAATGTTTGTTTAAGCTCGGGTTGACCATGGATTGTTATTATATGTATGTATTATTACGGTGTGATGTCTTGGTTTTGTATTTAAAAAATGGTGCTTCCTTTGTTTTCATTCTCCTGGCTTGTGCTAGTGACGTATCTCTGTAAACCAATAGGTCAGCTGCGCGTCTTGCACAACCTTTTGGTTCCCTTTTGTTGTGCTAGGTACCCTTTCAAAAGGGTACCCAAAAAGTGGTACGGCACAGTTCGCTTTTTGGTACCTTTTGACAGTGGAAACAGCCATAAAAACATACCGAACCGTACCGTACCACTCAGTGGAAACGGGCCATTAGACTGCAGCTCTGCCTCTGTTCGTTTTGTACCCCGAATGAGTCTGGTTTCTCCAAAGGTTTGTTCTCCACTTACAAAAATTGATGGAGTTTTCTGGCTTGCTTGGTTGTGGTCTGTTTTCAAATTAAATTAAACTGATGTGGATCAATTTTAAATCAACTAGACTACTCTGCTCCCTGTCTGATATGCTTAATATGTCCCACAAAATTAAATATTGTTATTGCTGCATTGTATAAAGTGCTATAGAAATAAGTGATTTTGTATTTCTTTCAGACTTTGGAATAACTGGCTCTATGTGGAAATTTAGAATCAAATTGTACATGTTGCCCAGCCCAGAGACTCAGAAGTATCAGGTGTGGTCCACATAAGAGTCCAGTGTATGAACAGGACACCCAAATGCCATGGCTGGGGCTGCAACTTTCAAAAGCAGTGCTTGCAAGTTCACCACCTGATCCTGGAGTGGAATGGTGGAAACCTTGGGCACATATCCAGTTCAGGGCCTCATGATAACATAAGAGTAAATCGGCCTAATTTTAAAGCATGCTTCATAGGTCTGTACAACTGAATTTAGTGACTCAAGGGAATCTCTCCACAGTCTTGCTTGAAAAACATATAGATATCAAGGGGAACGAAAGGCTGTCTAGTACAGTTTATTTCCTGGCACCTCTCAAGTCTAAATATGCATATGTCATATGATTTAGAGGTAAATGGAGAGTGTAAAGTAAATGATGACAGATTATTTAAACAGGAAAAATATTAGATAAATATTAAGGTGGAGCCGGTTATCACATGCGCTTTGCAAATGTTTTTAATATTATTTTTTATATTGGAAATATAATGGAATAACATTTTCACCCATATATATATATATATATATATAGGGCCTCACAGTGGCACAGTGGGTAGCACGTTCGCCTCACAGCAAGAAGGTTGCTGGTTCGAGCCTCGGCTGGGTCAGTTGGCATTTCTGTGTGGAGTTTGCATGTTCTCCCTGTGTTGGCGTGGGTTTCCTCTGGGTGCTCCGGTTTCCCCCACAAGTCCAAAGACATGCGGTACAGGTGAATTGGGTAAGCTAAATTGTCCGTAGTGTATGAGTGTGAATGGGTGTGAAATATTCACATTTCTGCCAAACTTGGAGCAGTATATAACTGGTCTGACGAGGCTGAGTAAAACTCTGGACCTGTTTCAGGAAAGTGGACACTGCTTTTGTTGCTCTGTTGTTTTGTTCTTATATCTGCTATATATATATATATATTTCTGTATAGAGACTGTGGTTCATATATGACATGTCAGAATATTCTCAAACAACAAACCTTATTTTTAATTAAGAAAGTAATGGCTTTTATAAATAAAGAAATACAGGAAGGAGCTAAATAAAGAAATTAAATACAAAATAAAAGTGGCACAAAGACAGTACAAAAAGACAGTTGAGTTTACAAGTTTATAACTGGATGTCAGAGATGTCTGGAGGGGAATAAATATAAAAATGGGCAGACAGCAGAAACAAGTACAATTATTCACAGTCAACCCCCACAGTTTAAAAAATAATAATAATTTAATCATGCTTTTTCACATATGAATTCCTCTCTAGGTGTTGCAAATAAATATAGTGTGACTAAATCTAAACCTATGAGAATAGACTAAGGAGAGGTTACCAGGGTGCTACATGGAATCAAACAAAATAAGACTATCAGTCCAGATGTCTTTAAGGACGTTGTTCCACAGAACAACTTGGACATCTATGTGCTAAGTTGTTCCAGGTTCTACTAGATGGTGGTTGTGAGCATGAAAAGATTCTGTTGCCATCCCAGTACCTACGGTAAATCATCTCAGGTTAGAACTTTAAGGACTTTGATAACAATAACATTAAAGACAATAGCATAAATTTTGTGTAAGTGCATGGAGCGAATACTATGTAAAGAACTGTTCGCGCAAACTAATATCTCCTTGGATCCACAATTACAATTTCATATACAGTATGCAACAATGGAGCACTGTGGATGCCTCCTTGACTTACACATGGTCCAGCACCACTGAGACAAAGCAAACACTCATGTTAGAATTCTTTTTATGGAATTGACTTTGGTGTTTAACACTGTACAATTGCAAGTTTTAAAAGTTAGACTACAAGATTTGGCAGTGAGAAGTCTCTGTCAATAGAACTTTTTCCGATTGTGTAATTTTAAACTCAGGTTTACCACAAGGTTGTGTATTATCACCTCTACTCTTCTCCATTTATATTAATGAAATTCAGTGTAACCAGGATGATCTTACACTTATCAAGTATGCTGATGATTTGGTTTTAGTTTCTTGTCAAACAAACAAGAACAGTTTGATTTACTTTGAATACATTAAAAAAGCTTGTGCAGTGGTTTGATGACAGTCATCTGCAATCGAATATTGAAAAGGCAAAAGAACTTTGCTGTGGAAACTGAAAAAAGTCATACTCAGCTGCTATTTCATATGATCAAATTACTATAAAAAGTGTAAAGGTAGAATAGATATCCAGTTTTAAATACTTAGGCACAATCATCAATGACAAATGTCCATTACAGGAAAATGTGGACCACATACACATGAAAGCAAGACAGACAAGATTTTATTTTAAGGCCCTTCCTTCAGGGCGGAGGCTGCGTACACAATTGGCTAAAAGAAATTTATTCCACTGGCAGGGACTGTTCTGAACCAGATTCTTAGTTGAGGGATGTTTTGCAGGTTAGTGTGCACATATAGGTGTAAAAATACACAGATTATGCCTAATAAAGTTTTTTTAGGGGCTGGGTGAGGTAATATGTTTTATATTTTAAGATATGTAAGTGTAGCCTCGGCTGGGTCAGTTGGCATTTCTGTGTGGAGTTTGCATGTTCTCCCCGTGTTGGCGTGGGTTTCCTCCAGGTACTCCGGTTTCCCCCACAAGTCCAAAGGCATGTGGTACAGGTGAATTGGGTAAGCTAAATTGTCCGTAGTGTATGGGTGTGTATGGATGTTTCCCAGTGGTGGGTTGCAGCTGGAAGGGCATCTGCTGCGCAAAACGTATGCTGGATAAATTGGCGGTTTATTCCGCTGTGGCGATCCCAGATTAATAAAGGGACTAAGCCGAAAAGAAAATTAATGAATGAATGATATGTAAGTGTATGTATACAGTACTGTTTTGTATTTTGTATGCCAGTGTGAAATATGAATTTCAATAAAGTAAAATAAAACATTCACACTAGTAGAAAGTTTTTAGCCCTACTACTTCTGGATTTGTTTTAATTTAACTTTAAAAAGAAATATAAAGTAATCTTGAAAAAAATCTAACTGATTTGTTCTCTTTGCAGCATTTTCTGGACTTCTTATCTCAAGAAGTCCACATGAACCCTATGGCGCAGCTGTACTACAACAAGGCCAGTAACTCCCCGTACCTCGATCGTATCCCTTTGCAGATCGTGAGGGCAGAAGTTGAGCTGTCTGCCAAGGAACGAGCATACCTGACGGCAGTGGAGAAGGGTGATTATGCTGGAGTTAAACAGGCCCTTGAGGAGGCAGATATATATTACAACATTAATGTGAACTGCCTAGATCCGTTAGGCCGCAGTGCACTTCTCATTGCTATTGAGAATGAGAACCTGGAGGTGATGGAGCTGCTGTTGAGTCATGGCGTGTATACTGGCGATGCGCTCCTCTATGCCATCCGCAAGGAAGTGGTGGGAGCTGTTGAGTTACTCCTATCCTACAGGAAGTCCTGTGGCGAGAAACAGGTGAGTGAAGCTGTAGCTTCCTCTGAAAGGACAGTCTATATGATATTAAACTGATTGGTTAGCATATAGCGGAACTGATAGATATGATGGGTACCATTTTGCCACACTTTAATGTTGCTATAGTCACATGAGCCATGATTCTGAAGCCACCTCAGCTCAAGTACTACAATAAACTTGAATGAGAAACATAAGGTACTTTAAAAGAAAACATAACTGAACTGATTTAAGTCTCATGTAATTGCTCAATCAGTATTGCAACTATTGCAACTTATATAATTATATAGAATTATATAGAATTATAAAGTTTAAGAAACATATCAACTGACAGGGTTCCCTGTAAATTTGACATCATTAGTTGAGACATTATTTTCCTTACAGGAAAGTTCTCACCCCATGTCTTTCCAAACCTTTCGTTCATCTTTATCAGAGCATAAATTAAGGTATTATTAATGAAATATGAGAGATTTCTGGCTTTCCATTGAAAGTCTACTCACCCAACACACTAATTCTTCAAAAACACTTGTGATGCTTAACGATTACATAACCAAAACAGAAGCTGTAAAGACAATTTCATATGGAGTCATTTGGAATAATTTATGTCTAGATAACGTTTTTTTTTTGTCACAAAGTTATACTGAAATTGTACCAAACCTTATAATACAATATAACCAATCAAATAAGCAAATTTGGGATCTAATGGAATATACCCAGAATTTTTTCTGTATACTTTGCTGTGGAAATTTATCCTACTAGCTTTGTCATGGATTGAGGAAGGAGGACCCAAACGCAGAGTGAGTGCAGGTTTTTTTTTTTAAATTGACATAGGTGATGGTAAAATGGGGGTTAGGTTTAGAACAGTTGAATGGGTGATGAATGGGGTAGTGCTAGAGATTACTAGATGGCACAATCAGAAGCCATAGAATGCCGGGAGGACAGGAGACTGACCAAGGATGGTCAAGCCAGGCAGGAGGTGGTGAAGGACACTCCAGAGATCCGGAGTGTAGTCATCTCCCCAGTAGCAGCCTGACAGAGGACACCAGCAGCCAGGGACTCACAGTGGGCAGTGCTGAGACAGAGAAATGAGACAAAGACAGACAGGGGGAACTGAACAATAAATCAATGTTGAAGATAAAAGCCAAAAGTTAAATTAGAGTTGTCCTACTGAAATAAACAAAAAAGAAACTAAAAAGGCACTAAATAAAACAAAGATAAAGAATATAATTACTTAAACAAGGAAACTCGATAAAGGACAAACTGGGTAGAGAAGACACTGGAAGTCTAATTACAAGCATTAGACAAACGCACAGACATCAGAAACCAAAACAGGAGCACAGTCAAGTAACAACAAGCAACAATGAACTGGCAAAGAGATAATGGAAGAGAGCACAATATATAGGGAGGAAAGAACATGAGGACCAGGTGGAGACACTGAGAATAATGAGGACAAGTTGAGGGCTAAACAAGGGGGTGTAGCAGCTGGAAACAAGGAGGGAGGAATAGAGGAGCACATGGCGGACACAAACACAGGTTGAGCCATGTTTTCAGACACAAGATAAACATAGACACAGAACATAGACAACACAGATAGGACAGACAAGGAAGGACCCTAACACCTTTTCAATCTTGTATAGAAGAACTATAAAGAAGATGAAACTATTTTACATTTACTTTTTTTCCACTGCTTTTCACACCAATAAATGTGTACTGAGACTGCTGACTTTAGGAAACTTTTAAATAAGTTCTGTCACAGGCCTATCATCTATAATAAAAGACATAGAGATGGACTGCTCATTTCATGTCTGAATCATCTCATAAAATGTCTCAGGGGTATCACATTTCCCTAGATCATTTGAGATTTAAAAACTTGAAGAGATTTTAAAATCTACTTTAAAAAGGTGATGTAACTTCCAGAACTTAATATTTCCTCTCTAGCTCCTAGTATTATTTGAAACAGATGACTCATTCTTCAAATTTTTGACATTACAAACAAAATTCAACTCAACAATACATGTACATTTGGCGAAAGATGTAATAGATGGATAAAGTTGCATTAAAATGTTTATTTAAAGAAATGAAAATGTATATTAGTTATACAATATGCAATTAATAATACTGGTAAAACATTTAAATTTTTCTTTTTTTAAATTTTTCTTTTTTTTTTTTTTTTTTAGCACAATTTTATTCAATAATTTTTGCTTACTTTTTTACAAATCTGAATGTTCTATAACACCTGATGTGATTGGATGAAGCCTGGAAAATGATTAGAGAGTATTTTTTCATACAGAATCTCTCCAGCCTTTAATTCTTACCACAACTGAAAATAAAAAAGGTTTGAGTGTAGCACTTGCTGCTCTGCATTGCCTTCTGTAGGATCCTAGCATTAAAATGCACCGCTATGTATTTAGGAGGGTGACACGGTGGCTCAGTGGTTAGCACTGTCGCCTCACAGCAAGAAGGTTGCTGGTTCGAGCCCCGGCTGGGTCAGTTGGTGTTTCTGTGTGGAGTTTGCATGTTCTCCCCGTGTTTGCATGGATTTCCTCCTGGTGCTCCGGTTTCCTCCACAGTCCAAAGACATGCGCTATAGGTGAATTCATTCATTCATTTTCTTTTCGGCTTAGTCCCTTTATTAATCTGGGGTCGCCACAGTGGAATGAAAATTGAAACAGTGTCAGTCCAGTTATCTTAATGGAGTTTAAGTTCAATTTAGTTCAGTTCAGTGTGGTTTAATTTTCACTACTGAAAGTCCAAACACTGAAGAGCAAATCTCTCGATGCACAGCTCCACAAGTCCCGAACCATGCAAGCCAGGGGGGGCGACAGTGGCAAGGTACGAACTTCACCAATTGACAAAAGTGAAGGGAAAAAAAACTTTGAGAGAAACCAGACTCAGTTGGGCACGACCATTTCTCCTATGGCCAAACTTCTTGTGCAGAACTGCAGTCTAAGTGCCGGAGGCTGGAGAAAGCTGGACGTCCATCGTGGAGAAGCTGCAGGTGGGCAAGGTCACTGGTTGGTGTACAGGCTGGCCCTTCAGAATCAATGCGAAGACTCGTCTGCCACTGGGGTCTTACAGGAATCAGTCTTATCTTATCCAGCATATGTTTTTACACAGCGGATGCCCTTCCAGCTGCAACCCATCACTGGGAAACACACATACACTCTCATTCACACACACACACACACTACGGCCAATTTAGCTTACCCAATTCACCTATACCGCATGTCTTTGGACTGTGGGGGAAACCGGAGCACCCGGAGAACATGCAAACTCCAAACAGAAATGCCAACTGACCCAGCCAAGCCTCGAACCAGCGACCTTCTTGCTGTGAGGCGACAGCACTGCTATAGGTGAATTGAATAAGCTAAATTGGCCGTAGTGTACGTGTATGAATGCAATAGTGTATGGGGGTTTTCCAGTACTGGGTTGTGGCTGGAAGGGCATCCTCTGCGTAAAACATATGCTGGATGAGTTGGAGGTTCATTCATCTGTGGCGACCCCTGATTAATAAAGGGACTAAGCCAAAGGAGAATGTAGTATTTACGAGAATAGTATTTAGGAAATTTACTGTCGCTGTTTTGCCAACTATACCACTATAAAGTTCTTATGTACAGTCCTTATTACAGAGAAATAAGTTGATGGCAATATACAGTAATTACATCTGTAAATGGTCAAATATGTAATGTTTCTAGATCCATGCTTCAGTAAAAACTCTCTAAAATTAGAATCTTGTTTGAATGGTACCCTTATATAAATACTTTATACACTCTTAGAGGTGTGGTGAAACACTGTGTAGCCCTAATGCCCACTGCAGCGGTTTCCAATCCTGCTCTGGGATAGTTACTGTTCTGCAAATGTTTTTTCCAACCAGATCCAACACACTTGCCTACAAAGTTTCTAGTGAGTCTGAATACATTGATTAGCTGGTTTATGTGTGTTTTATTCTTCTTGCCTCAATGGAGGTCATTAAATGGAGTAATTTAACAGCATTACCCTTTAAGTAGAGTAATAGTGCCGCAGTATTCCACATGCCAGATTTAAGGCTCTAGGATCTCTCATCATTTCAGTCCAACCGGTCAAAATTTAAAACATGATTTTTAAATAGTCTACTATTAAAAAAACAGGAAGTTTAAAAACTATTTGAAACATTACTCATAAAATTAAATTCTCCAGAGCATAATATCTTGTACATGTTCTGTACGATACTACTACATAAAGATTAAATTAATAGTTTACCCACAATGAAAATTCTGTCATCATTTACTCAGCCTTCACTAGTTCCAAACCTTTTTGACTTTCTTTCTCCAGTTTAACACAAAAGAAAATATGATGAACAAAGTTGGAAACCTATAACCATTGACTTTCATAGTATTTTCCCCTACTATAAAAGTTAGTGGTTACATGTTTTCAGCATTTTTCAAAAAAACTATTTTAGTGTTCTACTGAAAAAAAAGAAACTTGAGGGTGAGTAAATAGTGAGAAAATTGTCATTTCTAGGTGAATTATCTCTAATAGATAATAAATCATTATATATACTTAATGCTTTCATTGTTTTCACTCCTCAAGGTTCCCTCTCTCATGATGGACACACAGTTTTCTGAGTTTACACCCGATATCACACCTATCATGTTGGCTGCCCACACTAATAACTATGAGATAATCAAGCTCCTAGTTCAACGAAAAGTCACTATCCCTCGGCCACACCAAATCCGCTGTGACTGCGTGGAATGCGTATCCAGCTCTGAGGTGGACAGCCTGAGGCACTCCCGTTCACGCCTAAACATCTACAAAGCTCTTGCCAGCCCCTCTCTCATTGCTCTGTCAAGTGAAGATCCAATCCTTACAGCATTCAGGCTAGGCTGGGAGCTAAAAGAGCTCAGTAAGGTGGAGAATGAGTTCCGACAGGAGTATGATGAGCTTTCACAGCAGTGCAAGCTTTTTGCTAAAGACCTGCTTGATCAGGCCCGTAGTTCCCGTGAGCTGGAGACCATCCTCAACCATCGGGATGACCACAGTGAGGAGCTGGACCCCAGTGAGTGCAGAGACCTGGCCAAGCTTAAACTAGCCATCAAGTACCACCAGAAGGAGGTGAGTATCCAATTTTAACAAGAGACACTATCTGAATGATCACATCCTAATTTACTATTCATAGTTTGTAGGAATGTGCATCTTATAGCAAATATTGTTATTAACATTACAGGTTGTTTTTCAAATTATATGATTGAATGTTGTAATAAAAATAAATAAAAGAAAGACTAAAATGGGCCTCACAGTGGCGCAGTGGGTAGCACGTTCGCCTCACAGCAAGAAGGTCGCTGATCGCTGGTTCGAGCCTCGGCTGGGTCAGTTGGCCTTTCTGTGTGGAGTTTGCATGTTCTCCCTGTGTTGGCGTGGGTTTCCTCCGGGTGCTCCGGTTTCCCCCACAAGTCCAAAGACATGCGGTATAGGTGAATTGGGTAAGCTAAATTGTCCGTAGTGTATTGACAAAAGTTTCAATCAATTGTACAATTCTCATGGGATCACATTTTTACTCATCTTTTGATGTACAAGAGGTCATCGTATTATGGCCTGTAATTTTCAGAACTCAAAACCTTTTGTTATTTCAAAACATTTCTTTTATTGAAACCAAGCAGCCAAAATGATTTGATTCATATTATGTGTCAGTAAGAAAGACCTCTGCAGAGGATCAATGCCTCTGCTAGTGAATGCTGTAACTACAGTTATGTTGCCAAAAAAACATCTTATTCTTTATATTAGTAATCTTGAGGATATTCTTAAAGTAATTTATGAACTTGTGATATTATTTTCCTCCATGAATAAGTGTCTGTCTCATTTCAAACATAAGCAATATTTTTTTTATAAACAATACATCTTTCTGAAATGTTTTTTATTAATATGCTAATTTAAAAAAAGTAATAATAAAAAAATAAAACATTAAAGTATCTGTAAACGAAATCAAAGGTTTCCTTATTTCCCTATAAATGTTATCAGTATAAATGGTTCACTTTAGAATGTTCACTTGTGATCAAATGCAAAAACCAATAGCATTTCAACATGGCACTTTGTGCTGACTCGATGTCTTTAGCTCCCTAATAAGCAGCGTGCCCTTCAATTGACACAGACCTGATCCACATCCTCAATAAATTTGTCAAGGAGCTTGGGCTAGATTGGTCAGTTCTGGATGAGCCTCTCCTCAGCCCACTGGATGCTTGGTTTTTCCAAGGTTGTCGTCAGTCAGAGGCACACCACCCCCCACCCCCTTCTTGTCTGCTGTGCATTACGAGCTGACAAAGATTTGGTGGGTGCCTTTTCAGCCCAAGCTGGTGCTTCTTTCTCTGCTGCCGTCACGTCCGTTGATGGCGCCAAGCAGAGAGGTTCAGCTAAGCTTCCCCAGTCTATCTGGAAATTGATGGGAACACTAGGGGAACATCTTTGGCTCAATCTCACAGAGATCAAAGACCCTGAAAAGGTCCTGTTTCTCTCACATCTCTACAACACAGACCTGACAACATCTGATGTGTCCCTTGTGCTAACATTCGTCCAGGAGCTATTGGATAAGGGCAGAGCCAGTTCCACACTCAAAGTCTACATGGCAGCATGGAGTCTTAACCCCCCACGTACCAAAACTGTCCCAGCCTGGGACCTCTCTCTGGTTTTAAAAGTCCTAAAGAGCCCCTCCTTTGAGCTTCTGCAGTCGGTCTCTCTGAATGCCTTAATGCTTAAAATGGCCCTCCTTCTAGCGTTTGCGCCTGTTAAGCGTGTTGGCAACCTACAGGGATTCTCAGTAGATGCCTAATGTCTTGATATTGTAAAGTTGTTCCCAAATGCTAAAGTATCTAATTTAAAGTACAAATAACTCCTCTGTTTGCCTTCCCTACTGTAGAGCAATGTAGGTCAGACAGTAAAAGAAAATCTTAAAAAATTTGTTTAAAATTTCTTTTTTAGATGCAAAAAAAATCTCAGATTAGCTGTAACATTAGCTATGTTTCCATCCACCTTTTTTTTATGCGCATTTTGGATTATTGCATAAAAAATGCTTGATGGAAACGCCAAGATACGCATACATTTTGAAAATAGCATTTAAACATATGCACATAACTGAGTAGGATAAACTTTTTATTCGATAAGTAAAAATGCACATAAACTACAATGGAAACACTTTTACTGAATAAATTCCAGAATGTGCATTTGTGCAAAATGTGTGTGATGGGTCGCAATAATGGACAAACCTGTGGCAGACCACATTGTAAAACATGTGAAATGTTGTTTTGGTCATTCTGAAATGCCTTAACCATTTCAATATTATTATTATATTATTAATTACCTCCGGAACTGTCAAGATGCGTTCTGCATCTCACTCTGACACACCAAATTCCATCACACGTTCAATGTGTGTCAGCATTGTCTTTTGAGGCACAAGTAATCTATTAAATAAGGAATAGACTTACACAG
>CAIGQW010055820.1:3306481-3330986 GCA_903798125.1 Danio choprae | reverse complement strand
GATAGATAGATAGATAGATAGATAGATAGATAGATAGATAGATAGATGTCATCAGAAAATTAATGTTAGTGGAATGGAAGCAAATTTTTGATTTTATTGATTTTCTTTTCTCAGATTTTCTTTTAAAGAAAACAAAGACAAACAATTTCAAGCTGTTTAACATGCTTGCCTCCTTAACTAACTTTAAATTGCATCAGTCATTACAAATATGTAATTATTAGAGTATTGAATAGATTACACTAAAGTATACTTTAGTTGAATAAGTATTATTTCATTGACGGAAGTAGACCACACCAACATATAGCACTATGGTGCTTACGGTGAGCCAAGTTAGATTTCTGGCTTAAGGTAATTTGCAGATTCTGTTCCCATCTCTCTGCCCCATGCTTTCCTGCTGTGCTTTACTGTCCTATTAAAGATTAAATGTATAAAAGGCCCCAAAAACAACTTAAGGTGTTAGTGTTTTGAACAAAAATGGTTCTGTAAACTTTTTTATCTTTTTCTTTTTCTTTTTTATTTAGACAATAAAGAGAAAAATGAAGTGGGCAGACACTGTTATGCTGGGATCCAAAGTGTAAAACATGTAGTCTCAAATATGCATTTAGCCCAAATAATGAAGAAACAATAATCTGTAGCATTCATTTAGCTGGCTCATTCCTGAAACAGTAAAAGTAGTCAGCTGCACAGGAAATATGGTAATATTTTACTTCAAGGGGGTATGAATAATTAAAATTTTTATTTTTTGATTTATTATGCTTATGACAACTGTCATTACATGACATTTGCTCAGTTGTCATTTTAAATGCAAAGCTGACATTGTTTGTGATGTCTTTGTTAGGACAACAGGTTTTATTGTCTTGGTAATTTGGTAATAAAATATTATTCATATTCATGTCATGTCATGATTATAGATGTCTGATGAACACCCCCTTGTAGTAAAATGTTACCGGAAATAGATACAGCTATGGTTGTATCACTCTGATTGAATGCATTATTGATATAATAATTGAAGGACTTCAAGACAACAGCCGAGAAAATTATACCTTAAGCTTCAGTTCAGAACTGATTACACCAGACCTCAGTTATTACAATGGCTTGAGGTTTTCTCTGAAAACACGCAAGCCCAGAAGATACAAGTGGAGGCGTGAAACAAATTATCTGTAGTCTGTAGTCTAACAGGTGCAATCAGAGGAAATAGAGTTTCCTTTATAACAGTGAATATGAAGCCAAGCACAATGTATTGAAACAATGAAAATATCTATTTTCAATGACAGGTTTATACATATATATATATAAACAGGGCAAAATATAGGCCATATATCTCAGGCCAAAAGGCATTTACATGTCAAGAATCTATTTATATATTACTATTTTGTTTTTATTTTATTTTGAGGTTTATAAAATGAGGTTATAAAAACTAAGAAAGAGAAGGGTTTGTTCTGCACACTACAATAAGGCAAAATAAATAACTTTAAAGTTAGGGAATTCTTTAAAGTGTAAATATTGTATGCTTTAAGTGTAAAATTGTATGGTTTTTGTTGTTGTTCATTTTACATTTTGATCATTGCAGGCTTCATCTGGGCAGAGATTAAAGAGATGTGGGACGGAGGTTTCACAGAGTACATTCATGACTGGTGGAACCTGATGGATTTTGCAATGAACTCTCTCTACCTGGCCACCATATCTCTTAAAATTGTGGCTTACTTTAAGGTGCTTAACAGTGCTTTTATTCAACCTTCCACAATGGAGTAGACATTTACAGAGGACCAAATGTAATGTTTAGGCCTGTATAATTATGCCAGGGGTGCCCAAACTCGATCCTGCAGAGACACTGCACTGCATAGTTTAGGTCCAACCCCATTTTTACACACCAGAACCAGTTAATCAAGCTCTTACTGTGTACTAGAAAATTCCTAGCAGGTATTTTGAAGCAAGTAGGAGCTAAACTCTGCAAAATATCAGCCCTCCAGGACAGAGTTTTGGCACCCCTGATTTAGGCAATATTGCAAATGAGTTGTAGTACTTGAAATAAGGTTTTTACAATACTGATTTTATTTCATTTGTATCCATTAGTATAACAGCTCTCGTCCTCGTGTGGAGTGGGAAATGTGGCACCCAACACTCATCGCTGAGGCTCTATTTGCGATTGCCAACATCTTCAGCTCCCTGCGTCTCATCTCTTTGTTCACTGCCAACTCTCACTTGGGCCCACTGCAAATCTCTCTTGGTCGCATGTTGCTGGATATTCTCAAATTCCTTTTCATCTACTGTTTGGTGCTTCTGGCCTTTGCCAATGGCCTCAACCAACTCTATTTCTACTACGAGACAAAGGCATCTGAAGAACCCAACAACTGCAAAGGGATTCGCTGTGAGAAGCAGAATAATGCATTCTCCACGTGAGTGAAAAAGCATTAAGTCGTTTACAGTAGTAGAATATTTAGGCTACTGGGAAAAATAAATACACTTTTAAGTGCCTGTTATGGAAATAATATACTTTGCATTTGAGAAATCTCACACAAGATGGCCATTCAATAATTTAATAACTAGATTTTCACACTCAATTACAGCAGTGGCAAATTAGCTCAAGGGAAAATATGAATAATTAATCATAATTTGTTACATTTAATTCTAATACTTAGATTTTACTAGATGCTTTTACATGATGTCTCTAGGTAAAGTGTTTATTTCCAGCTTATGAGAAATAACAATGCAACTCAAAGTATTTAGTAAAAATTGGCATGTTAGGGACTAGTGATGTTATGAGCAAATGATGAACAACTTCAAGTGTAATTCAAGTAAGACTTTAATAACTACAATAAACAAATAAACTTATCTAACACAGACAGAGAGAGGAAGAGAGAGAGAGAGAGAGAGAGAGAGAGAGAGAGAGAGAGAGAGACTCTGTATAGGAACACTTGGTATAGGAAGAGGCAGTAGAGAGTAAAGAATAAAAGCATGAATTTATAGCAGTAGTTGATATTCATCAGATCTATAGATCTCTTGAGGCAAACATCAGCTTCATAATCCAAACACCTTTTTAAAGGTCTCCCCTGTTTGAAAAAGTTCTGATGCTGTTTTTTGAGGCTCCAGTTGATCTTTACTGAAGTTAGTTAAATAGATCCAAGGGTCTTTGAGATATGAAAAGACAAGGCCGAAGCCTGGCACAAGCTTAGGGTGTGGCTGGAGAAGACTAGAAGACTAGATGTCTTCTCCTGTGACATCTGATTGCTAAAAGTAAAAGAGCAGGATGGGGCCTTGGCCTACAGCTTTTACAGGGATGATAATGTCACACTCTTAGGAGCTGGGATAACAATGAGAAAGTTAACTTTCTGAGGGATGTCTTATGTTTTCAGCATGGAGTTTTGCATATGCATTCTGGTTGGATGTTGATGAAGAAACTATTGAATTTCTGATAATGCACATATGTTGCAGAAGTGTCAATATATAATCAAATTACAAAACCAAATTAGCACAGAGATACCAAGCATGGCCTAGTTGCTATCTTGTTTAACTGTTTTGAAATCAAATCAAACAAATAAACAGAAGATTAATATACAAGTAACAGATAAACAAAGATTTGATTGCACAGAGAGATTAGATGGTTATATTAATCTCAATGCGTTATGTAAAGAGAGCATAGTCTTATGATGGGCTTTGTAGTTTTTGTTAGTTCCCAAGTGAGTGCATGCATTCCTTTAGCTCGCAAATGCCTAGGTGCTTGTTCCTAGTATTGTGTTTCACCCAGCCTGGCCATTAGTTTACTTGATTGGTGGACGTAAATTTTTTTATTATTTGTAAGATCTTACCCGGAGGAAACCCACGCCAACACGGGGAGAACATGCAAACTCCACACAGAAACGCCAACTGACCCAGCCTAGGCTTGAACCAGCGACCTTCTTGCTGTGAGGCGAACGCGCTATCCACTGCGCCACCGTGAGGCCCTGGCATCATGTTTTTGTTTGGAAATCATTTCAGTTCGTATAGAGCAAATAGTAACATCCTTAAAGTTGAGCACATTAGACATTAGATGGTAATGACAGCTCAAAAGTTGAGCTTCCTAGCTGGCTTTGTAATATTGCTTTGATTAATAATTGAAATAAATGAACTGTAATGCATGTATTACAAAACCCACGCCAGCGCTTTGGATGACTTGATCAATGAAAGTAATGTGGCCAAGACGCCACACGCAGTGTAATTCTGACCACCTGCAGAGGTCAAAATGAGAAAGAAATGAGTAAGGAAGTCAGATTCAAAATGGTTATGATCTTCCTGATATTTTGCATCATAGCATGAGCCTTGCAGATCTCAGAGGATGAAGACAAAATTATAGAGTGGCATATCATCCATCAACTGAGGTTTAATGACCAGAATCTATTGCTCAAGGCTAAGCAGCAATAATGTGATCAGAAATGGAAAGAGATTTCAATGAGAACAATATGCTAAAAAGTATATTTCAAAACCTGCTACTCAAATATTTGATTTGTTCTATGTAAAATCGGTCAGTAAAAAATGCTATCAACTTTTCCCTTTACTTTTTCCTGCTTTTTCTAATGTCCATCCTTTCAGCATATAATTAATCTATCTATCCACCTGTTCAGCCATCTGTCTGGCTCTGTTTATATGATGTCTGTATTTCCTAACTATCCTAACTTCTTTAAAAGATTCAGTTTAATTGTTGTTAAACTGAGTTATAATGATCATTTAAAGCACAATATGTAAGATGTTTGTATTCAAATATCCAAAAAACTCTTGAACACTCACTCACTATCGTTCGGCTTAGTTCCTGATTTATCAGGGGTCGCCACAGTGAAATGAACCACCAATTACTCATATATTTTATGTGGTGGATGCCCTTCCAGCTGCAACCCAGCACTGGGAAACACCCATACATTCTCATGTACATACAGACACATACACTACAGCCAATTTTGTTTACCCAATTCACCTATAATGCATGTCTTTGGACTGTGAAAACCAGAGCACTCGGAAAAAAACTGTGAACACGGGGAGGACATGCAAACTCCACACAGAAATGCCTCCTGACCCAGCCTTGACTTGAACTAGCAACCTTCTTGCTGTGAGGTGACTACTAAGCCACTGTGCCACCACCACTAGGACAGTGTTATATATTTTGCTGACTTTCAATAGGTTGCCATGCCAATGACATCATAAAACATAGAAACACCCAAAAACACTTTAATGTGTTGTGCGTTTTATTAAGTTAATTAAGCAATTACTCTGGCATATGGTTTACCAGCAGATGCCCTTCCAGCTGCAACACCCACACATTCACGCTCTCATTCACACACTATAGCCAATTTCATTCATTCATTCATTCATTTTCTTTTCGGCATAGTCCCTTTATTAATCTGGGGTCGCCACAGCATAATGAACCGCCAACTTATCCAGCATATGGTTTACCAAGCTTCAAGCTACAACACCCACACATTCACACACTATAGCCAATTTTGATTATCCAATTAACCTATATAGTTTTTGAATGTGGGGGAAACTGAAGCACCTGGAGGAAACCCACGCAAAAACATGGAGAATATGCAAACCTGATGTAATTTTTATCAGAAGGAGTGGTCGACTGTGGCATAATAAAAGCTTTGCTGCTTTTGAGCTTGTTTCACTTCGAATGCTTTCAGCCTTACATTACTTCATGCTATGGTGATAAGTTTTATAGTACATTTAGCTTATCCATGAAAACGATTTCTGGATGAGTCACATAAGGTGGAAATGAAGATATAGATAAAATAAAAGTTAAAAGTTTTTGCTTTTGCACCCTTCAATATTTCATTCTCTTTTTGACTTCACAGGCTGTTCGAAACTCTCCAGTCTCTCTTCTGGTCTGTGTTCGGGCTGTTAAATCTGTATGTTACCAATGTGAAGGCTCGTCACGAATTCACAGAGTTTGTAGGAGCCACCATGTTCGGGACTTACAACGTCATCTCTCTGGTGGTACTACTGAACATGCTCATCGCTATGATGAACAACTCCTACCAGCTTATTGCTGTGAGTGCCATTAAATACTGCTGATTGTTTTTCAGAATGTTTCACCTCAGTTGTTTGGGACTGGATGTAGGGTTAAGAATTTTTTAGCACTTTTTAAAAACCTCCAGTCAGCTGTAATTGTGCTCTCCTAAAAAATGAGTACACTAAAAACCGGTCCAACTTTGCACTTAAATTTGAAGCATAAAAACTCACAAGCCATCCGCAATGCAGTTTTAATTAGTAAACCACATCTTAAAATTTTTTTTTTTTTTAAATCATGAATATCCAGTTTAAGGGAAGTGTCATTATGTGCAAATGTCGTGTCATAAATTGGTAAAATTATCTAATTCACCTTGACACCATTAACTATTCTTTCCCATTAATATCTGTAGATTACATGTTTTTTGGGTTTTTTTTTTTTACGTTTACAGTCGGAAGTATATTCTGTTCAAACAGACTATAATATTTCAGCAGTTTTGTGGTTTGTGGAGTGTTGGGTTCATTTTCATGTTCTGTTTTGTCCTAATATAAGTTACATTTACTGCCATGTCTACATTAGTGCATGTGTCTCACAATGGGAACTGTTATTCAAGTAAACACAATTCTTAAGGCTCATCCTGACAAATTTTCCAGCAACAAAGCCAGCCTGGGACACCATCCCAATTGGCACTATCAGCACCATCTTGCATCCAACTGACTGTCTGTTTTTCTACTGCAGGATCATGCAGACATCGAGTGGAAATTTGCTCGTACTAAGCTCTGGATGAGCTACTTTGATGAGGGAGGGACATTACCACCACCCTTCAACATCATACCTAGCCCAAAGTCTGTGTGGTACCTGTGTGTGTGGCTGCACTGCCGCCTGTGTGGACATACAGAGCCTAGGCACGAGAACAAGTGTAAACACAAAAACCTCAAAGAGTTCACGGTAATTCACTGTGTGCTTTCATGCAGCATGGGTGAAACATTGTATTCAATATGTGTGAAAGAGTCCTTGTCAAAAGAAAGAAAAACAGCAATTTTGAAGAATTATAATTAGTGATGGAAGCAAGCGTTGCTATCATCACTGCCCATGTTTTAACTTCCCACCCTAAGTATTGCAGATTGTTTGTGTGGCAGACATTAATTTCAATTGTATTATGTTGTTTACTGAGGAAAGTTCTGCTACTCATTTTCTAAATAATCAGACTTATCATAAGTAATCAACAAGTCACTTCTCACTGTGGCCATAATCATAATGCTCGTGGACATTCCACTCATGCAAGTACAACTCATGCAAAAGTGAAAAAGGACCAGGATCTCGTCTATCAAATGAATAATATTTCAATAAATCCTTAGGCTACAAAATTAAAGCCGTGCAAAGAAATTAATAACAAACCAAAAGCAGTTTTCGGATGGTCAGCATCTATCAACTGCAAATTCAAGTTTTCTATAGCGATTGTATAGCTAAACTATAGCGAACTATAGCGATTGTATAGCTAAATCTGCATGATGAAGTCTTTCAACCTCATTGAAAATTTCACTTGGAATCTGACTGAACTGACCCTAAAATCTGGCAACAATAACAATAACAACTATAAATGTGATCATACCCAGGGATGTATTTCAAATAGGCATGTATTTCAAATACGTATTTCAAATAGGGTTGATGAAAAAACTGTAAAATACTTTGCTAGACGTCTACAGTACATGATGACTTAAAAAAAATTAGGCCTCTGATTGGTGCTTTCTCAGTTATTTGCCTAAGCTTGAGATCAGAACAGAAAATGTCAATGATTCGAAAATGGATGGAAATTATGCTTAAAGAAAGTAACAGACAAATGGTGAGGGTATATTCAGGAGCAAGTCAACAACCATTGAAAATAGCTACTGAGCAATGCTAAGACCAATATACAATGGCTGTACAAATAATGGATTGATTGCTGATATAGATGGCAAGAAAATAAGACAAACAACATTAAAATAAGTCCTACACTGACGATATCTACAATACTTCATTGGTTGTTTCAATTGCCAGTATAGCTGACCTGCAGGTGCACTGTATAGTTAATGAAGATGAAATATGTATACCTAAAAATGTCAAAATGTCACAATATATGAAACACAAATATTTAATAATACGCCAGTCTATACAGACTGGTCAAAAAGTCCAGACTCCAGTTACATGACAACAGCAGGAGCTTATTTGCTTTATCATTATGAGCTTATTTATTATGAGCTTATTTGCAAAAACAGATATTAGATATCATATTTTTATGTTGTGGAGTTTTTAGAAGTTTTCAGCGATCATTTTTTTATAATGGGAAGTTTAATTACAAATTCTGCGAACCAAAAATTTTAATGAAGTCTTCATATAGACCAGTCACCTTTTTAAATCTAAGATTGTTAATAGGTTGAATAATCGTTGAACAAAGAGGATGAGAATTTTACTGGCCCCGCAATGGGTGGAAACATAATCAACATATAGTACTATATTCTGACTGAATGATTATTCATTCATTCATTTTCATTTCGGCTTAGTCCCTTTATTAATCTGGGGTCGCCACAGCGGAATGAACCGCCAACTTATCCAGCATATGTTTTACGCAGCGGATGCCCATCTCTGGGAAACATCCATACACACCCATTCACACTCATACACTACGGACAATTTAGTCTACCCAATTCACCTGTACCACATGTCTTTGGACTTGTGGGGGAAACCGGAGCACCCGGAGGAAACCCACGCCAACACAGGGAGAACATGCAAACTCCACACAGAAACGCCAACTGACCCAGCCGAGGCTCGAACCAGCGACTTCTTGCTGTGAGGCAAACGTGCTACCCACTGCGCCACTGTGAGGCCCCTGAATGATTATCTGCATTAAATTATTTAAACCATAAGATATCATCTTCAAGACAGGAGTTTCTGTATGGAATTTGTGCAAAATGTATGCTAAACTCAAAGAGAAACACAAGTTACCTTTAGGTTAGAACTTTCCCTATAGTGAACGAAGTGGCAGAGAAAATGTGTTGTTATCAAACATTGTTTACTTTACTAAGTCAGTTTAATGGTGAAGGGATTGGTCCAATAGGCATATTGATAAAAGGTTTGCAAAAACAAATTCATGCTACCTTATAAAAGTAGTTTGTAGTATTTCTTAAAAAACAAAAATACAGTATTTTATTTTGATACATTTGCGGCTGCTGTATTTTGTAGTTTATTTTGATACACTTAAAATTGATGTATTTGGTATTTTATTTTAAAATACATTTCAATGTATTTTTGCCCATCCCTGATCATACCCTCAATGGTTTTACACAAATAAGCATAACAAGAATAATACAGGCTCACATTAAAAACTTTCAGAAGAAAAACAAACTTATTATAAATTTCAGAAACTATAAAAGAAAAGCCTTTGAAATGGTTTCAAGGATGTCCTAGGCCTTAACACAACTCGGTGTTGTTAATTTGGTGTCCAGCCTCACATTGCCCCTAAGCCGATGTTGGTTGCTAGGCAACCCTGCTTCAACCGTACCAATTCCCCTGACATCTTTCGATCAGTTGAACTTCTCTCTGTTGGGTGAGCTCTACTGTTTCTGCGCACTCACACCCACCTTCTCCCACACAACGCATGGAACAAACAGCGTTGTGTTTCAAATAATTATGTAAGGCTGCTGTCATTTATTTTTGAATTTGTAGCTTTTGGCATTTCAGTTGACAATATGTGCATGAAATGCTTTCAGGGGGTTTCAATGAATAGTGTATGTGGACAAAAGCAAATTACTTTTTTCTCAAACTTAAAAGCATACATACAAACAAAAAGTTATCACAAATGTATCTTTCAGGACACTTTGAATAAAGTTCATGTTTAGGACTTGAACACTTTACACAGAAGGCATGCTGTATACAATACAATTACATACAATTTTCATTTTGTGATCTATTCAGGATTATTGTTATAAAATAATAAAACTAAAATAATATTATTATTAAAAAATGAAACATTTATTTCAGGTAACGTGGCAAAGTAACATTTCTCAAGGACTAAATTACAGAAATTGTTATTTTTTTTAAACTGGCACAAAAACTAATCAAAACACCTAAAATCAAAGTACTAAAAAGGCACATACAAAAATTTAATTCAAACAGAAGCGATCATAGTAAATCAATGCCACTAAAACAACCCTAGAACTGTTATGGTTTTAAGTATTGCATGCTACACATGCTTTATTTGCTGAAATATGTTATTGTCCTGTCTGTTTCAGGAAAGGCACGCTGACAACCTCATTCAGAATCAGCATTACCAGGTGATGACATTTGGCTGTAACTATTACATTCTGGCACTCATGTTAATTTGTTTCCCAGTGTGTTGTTATATTCAAACTTTGATGTTAATATGTCAACAAATGTTAACAGTTTATTTAAATGAGAAAACAAATGATAGCCTATTGGCATCATGCATTTTAATTACTTACTAGAAAGTGGCAAAGTGTAAAAGAGAAAATTGTGCTATTGATGGGTTTTTTTAATATAAAAAGTGCATGATCACTATGAAAATACATCTTTGATACTATGGAAAAACAACATTAATTAGTTAATCAGTGAATATTTAGTGCGTGTTCTAATTGCATTACATCCTGTTCTGTTTTGTATTATAATCACTTGATGCCTGCTGATTGCTAATGCATTGATATACAGCCAGACAGTCTCCACTTCTGATGCAGGCTGAGACACTGTAATGAATATCTGTTATAAAAGTACACAGCTGTAAATATACATTATATATATATTTTTTACTTGTGGAACACAAAAAACAACTTTATATGTAGGTCTGTACTATAAAATGGTGATTCATTGTGGAAAAAGTCACCAAAAAGATCTATATAAATAAAAGACCTGGAATATGTAATTACACGGGCTAATATTTTATGATGCATTTATTGTTTTGGTTTATTCATTCATTCATTTTTCCATCGGCTTAGTCCCTTTATTTATCAGGGGTTGCCACAGCAGAATGAACCGCCAACTTATCCAGCATATGGTTTACACAACCCATGCCATGTTATGGCTGCAAACCAGTACAGGGAAACATCTATACACACTTCTTCACACACATACACTACGGTCAATTTAGTTTATTCAATTCACCTATAGCGCATGTCTTTGGACTGTGGGGGAAACCCGAAGCACCCAGAGCAAACCCACGTGAGCACGGAGAGAACATGCAAACTCCACACAGAAATGCCAACTGGTCCAGCCGGGACTTGATCAGTGACCTTCTTGCTGTGAGGTGACAGTGGTAACCACTGACCCACTGTGTCGCCCCTTGTTTTTGTTTATGTTCAATTTAGTTCATTATTATTATTATTATTTTATTTTATTCTTTTAGATTGACAGCTCTGCTCACTATAACATTACATTGCAACAACTGTGTTAAAATTGTTCAAAATCTTTTCTATATTCTGTGGAAAAATAACTGCATTTCATACTTTTCACAAAACAAAGATGAATAAATAATGACAGATTTGTAATTTCTTTCAGTAAATGATCCCTTTAAGGAATTGCTACAAATGAATGCTGCTCCTTATCAACCAGGAGCTTCAGTAGTGGTTATTACCATAGCTGTTGTTTTGGCGCTATGCATAAACTTGTTTTGAGAGTCTCTGGTAAATCTTACGTTATTGGATATGCAAATTAATGCTAATGAATGCACATCAAGATTTTCATAAATATGCCCCAAACTGATTTGCACCCCTTATTAAACTAGAATTGCAAAATATGGACATGCCAATCAAATTCAAACCCTCACTCTATCTTACCCAGTCCAAAATGATTTTGTCTCCTTTTGAGTGGAGAGGGAAGTGGGAAACATTTGAAGCTCAGAAGATATGTCGTAAAAAATAATTGTGTGTGTGTGTGTATGAAGATCATCCTTCTTGTGGCTGTTTTCAGGAGGTGATCAGAAACTTGGTAAAGCGATATGTTGCAGCCATGATCCGCAGTGCCAAAACAGATGAAGGGCTAACAGAAGAAAACTTCAAGGTGCGAGAATTTCATGAGTTTTCTAAAAGCATATGGTGATGCATTTTTAGAAATACAACGAATAAATGTTTATTTATATGCAGTTTATAAGCTTACAATAAGCTTTGAACTCTGCCCCCTATTGACTTTTTTGCCCCCCCCCCCCTCCTTATACACTCCCACACTCTCCTCATAAGATACACTCCCCATAAACACTGCATTATTTATTATATAATATTTGCGCAATTAAAATTGCACATATTTATCACAATATGTTGCACTAATTCATTTTGAATTGTACATACCCACTGTACATATACATTTGTAATTATGTTCATATCTATCTGCACACCTCTGATTATTAATAGCAACCTGTACATATATTCATCTATTGTAAATCTCTGTTCATAGTTAATACAACCTGTATATAATGTTCATAGTACAACCATCTATAAATACCACCATAGTTTTTCTGTAATTGCACTTTATAACTTATACCTATATCCTGCACTTGCTGCTATTGCACTCCTGGTTAGACCTAAACTGCATTTCGTTGCTTTGTACTTGTACATGTGTAATGACAATAAAGTTAAATCTAATCTAATCTAAAACCTCTTCAGTGTTGATAACTAATTAAACTTGAACATTTAGATACATAAATGATATTAGTATCTGAATGAGATCCCCCCAAAAATGAAACTTACCTCCATATTTATTCTTCCTCATGTAATTCTAAACTTTTATGAGTTTGTTCTGTTGAGCACACTTTCCTTCAGCTTTGTCCCTGATTTATCAGGGGCCGCCACAGCGGAATGGACCGCCAACTACTCTGGCATATGTTTTATGTGGGGGATGCCTTTCCAGCTGCAACTCAACACTGAGAGTACACTACTTGTGATCCCCCAGTGTTGGGAAACACCCATTCACTCTTTCATTCACACACATTCTCATACACTGCAGCCAAGTTAGTTTATTCAGTTCACCTATACCACGTCTACTGCAGGGTAGTAATAAAATGACCAAAAAGCATTTTACCAAAAACTTCTGTTCAACAGAAGAAAGATTTAGCATTTAGCATTTATTCATTCATTCATTTTTTTTTTCGGCTTAGTCCCTTTATTAATCTGGGGTCGCCACAGCGGAATGAACCGCCAACTCATCCAGCATATGTTTTATGCAGCGGATGCCCTTCCAGCTGCAACCCATCACTTGGAAACATCCACACACACACATACACTACTGACAATTTAGCTTACCCAATTCACCTATAGCGCATGTCTTTGGACTGTGGGGGGAACCGGAGCACCCGGAGGAAACCCACGCCAACACGGGGAGAACAAGCAAACTCCACACAGAAATGCCAACTGACCCAGCCGAGGCTTGAACCAGTGACCTTCTTGCTGTGAGGCGATCGTGCTATCCACTGCACCATAATGAGGCCATGCAGCATTTACTGTTTTTTAAAAGTCTTTTAAATATAGAATTTATGCAGTATGAAATTACATATGTGTTTAAACATGGTTAGTCCAACAAGATTTTGAACTGGCAATTATTATTTTCAAATTATTATTTCATAATCTAATTAATTATTACATTTTAGGACCTTACATTTTGAGCGCGACTATACAAGTAACCAGATGTGATATTACAAAATGAAAATGCAAGCAATTACAACATTGCTTAGCTTTTATTTCTTTAATAATTCCACAAGGAAAACCATGAGAAGAACGCTGAAGTACAGTATTAGAAGTTATTAAGTTAGTCACAGGACTGGATTGTTTCCTATAATTAGGTGATGTGGTTTACTCTTTGCTAATTCTATTTCTCTGCACTCAGGAACTGAAGCAGGACATCTCCAGTTTCCGCTATGAGGTTCTTGACCTGCTGGGAAACCGCAAACCACCACGCCGCACGTACTCTTCCAGCAGCGAGGCCACTCAGCAGGATGAAACAGCTGAGCCTGAGGACGAAGATGGTGAGAAAAACCACAGACTTGGAGGACAACCATGTATAGATGAGGGAGAGCCATCCAGATCCAAAGCATCCTTCTCCCAGTGTTACAGGAGAAACCGAGAGTCCCAGTTCAGTATATCAGCTCTCTTCAAGTCTATATCAGGACCAGCAAGAGAAAAACCTGAAAGCAATGGCTTGAGGAAGAACATATCCCACCCCTCTACATTTATGCGGACCAGCAGCCGCCTGCAGCACTTTTCACACTCCAAGAAAAACACTTTGCAACGTTTGGGAATGCTGATGTTACGTATGAATGGACATGTCCCAGATCCGCACACAGAGACCGTAGAAGCTCGGCAGTCTGCATATAGCATCTCAGACAGGGTACCGCAAACATCTTGGCACAACCCCCCAAATCTTTCAAAGGTTACAAGGAGCGAGACACACTTACACACTCTGGGATTGGGAGTGCTTGAGACTGAACAGAATCCAATGCAGGCCATCTCTCATCCAGCAAACGGCAGGGGCAATCTCCTCCACCAGCAACCCGGCCACTCACTGCCCCCATTGCACTGTGCTTCCAGTCTGACCACCTCCAGTGTCCAGCTTTTGGCATCCAGTGACTACATATGCCACAGCTGGTTGGGACCCTGTGACAGTTTGGGCTCCACAAACTGGGAACCAGATGAAATGGTTACAACACAGCTGTAGAGGTGGTAACGTCAGCTCAATATTACTCAAACATTCTGTTATCAACTACTTAACCTCACGTCAATCAGAAGACAAGTCATTAAGATATTTTACATACAGTTTGAGACATCTCTGACCCTCCATATATACACCAGTCTAGAGATATTTAAAGTCCAGAAATGGATTTAAAAATGTAGTTAAAACATTCCATATGACTTCAGTCAACTGTAATCATACGAAACTCCAAGAATACTTATGCTCCAATAAAACTGTAAAAATAACTCTGTTCATCTATGTCTTGTGTGTCAGGTCAGGATGTACAGTACAGGCAAAGTGACACTTGGGTGTTGTGCTACTGCTTGTAGTAAATCCTGAAGTGATTCTGAAGACATACAGTTAGTAAACAAAGTTGTTTTTACTATTTATTGGTGCACAAAGATTTTCTTGGAGTTTCGCATGATTACTGTTGAACCACTGAAGACACATGGAATGCTTTGACAATGTTTTTGGTTTCTTTTCTAGACTTTGAAAGTCTCAGGACAATTGTTGTGTATGGAAGACGAGGAAGCTCTCAAAATTGATCTAAAATATCTTTATTTGTGTTTCAAAGATCAAGAAATGTGTGAGGGGATTGAACGTTCACAAGAGTAATTAACAACAGAATTTTCATTTTTGGTTGGTTCAAATGGTTTCATAAGAATTTATGGTCTTTAGCATTTATTCTTTAGCATGTTACGCTTTGCACACTTTGGGCTTTATACTGTGTCTGCAATGGTTGTGAGCAGCTTGACAATGCAACAAATAATGGATAATGAAGGGATAATAAATTCTTTCAATGTGATACAAGATACCACCTTCAGACTGATATCTTGCATCACCCCATTGAGATTTATACTGCAATAACCACTGTACATTTTGACCCATATTACATGGCTGCTTCTCACATACGTGGGTGCACAAAAAAAGTTGTGTTCATTTGAGCTCACTGAACTCAAAAGCATCCATTGGCTAACAAGGAACAAGTTTAAACGAAATGTTCAGTCGTTCCACTTATTAAATGACTTTAATACCACCATCACACTAATAACACATTAAATATTACGTCCAGATACTGATTGAATTTAACTGTACAGGTTGTTACTTTTTAATTGCATTACAAGAGCGGCACTAAACATTTTCATGCAGGACCACTGTCCTGCACAATTTAGCTCCGAAACTGAAACTAATTAAGATGTATATATGTACTAGAAACATCCAAGTAAGTGTCTGGTTTGGACTAAAATCTGCAGGATGCTGGTCCACCCTAACAGGATTTACGCAGCATTACACATAGAACATTACTCTGGCAAGATGATAAACACAGAAGCAATAACTGTACTATTAACATTGAAGTTCTTAATTTGCATCAATATTTGTAATACTAACAGAAAGGTGTAGTCAGTGGTGTTATTTACTATACACAAGTAGAACAAATGTTTGTAAAACCTTGAGTGTGTCAATGCAAACATTTAAACGCTGCATTTCCAAATAATTTTGAACTGTTGAACTTGTTTCTTATCACAATCCTTGGGATTTTCATTCAAAGACAAAGCATGTAATTAAACAATAATAAATGTATTCTCTTTCTAAAATAATGACTATTATAACAATAAGAAAAGGAAGAAGCAAAATAAAAATGATGAACCATCTCTATGTGCTACAGGTCAGAAAGCTTTGTCCCCAAACAAACATTGCTTTGAAAGTGAAATTGTGTAATGCATTTGAAATGAAATAGTCATTCCCTAACTATACAGCAGGCAAGCACATGAAAGCAGTATGCAAATTCACAATAAGTGAATTTACTCACCCTTTATTTGTCACAAACCTGTTTGAGTTTCTTTTCTATAGAACAAAATCAGTTATTTTGAGAAAAAAACCCTGTAACCTGTAACCACTGACTTCCAAAATAACTTACTTTGTGTTCAATAGAAAAAAGAAAAGAAAGAAAAACTCATGAGGGTATGGAACCACTTGAGGGTGATTAAATTGTGAGTAAACTTAAAATTTTGGGTGAACAATCTCCTTTACTTCAAAGGGATTATGAAGTCCTCACTGTTTGCTTACTGTTTAATGAATACTGTGAACTCAGTCGCTCTGCCTATAAGACAAACTTCAGTTAACAGGGAAGCAGGCAAAATCTGACATTATATTTTTAGTTTTTGAGAGATTATATTATCTGTGAGTCAGTTGGCGTTTCTGTGTGGAGTTTGCATGTTCTCCCCGTGTTGGCGTGGGTTCCCTCCGGGTGCTCCGGTTTCCCCCACAAGTCCAAAGACATGCGGTATAGGTGAATTGGGTAAGCTAAAATTGTCCATAGTGTATGAGTGTGTATGGATGTTTCCCAGAGATGGGTTGCAGCTGGAAGGGCATCTGCTGCGTAAAACATATGCTGGATAAGTTGGCGGTTAATTCTGCTGTGGCGACCCCAGATTAATAAAGGGACTAAGCCGAAATGAAAATGAATGAATATTATCTGTGACTAACTTTTTTTAATACACCCATTCAAATACAAACTTTCAGAGTTCACCCCTTTTGTTTAAATCATGTCAGTGCATTAACTCTCCAAACAATCAAATATAAAAAAAATAGATAGCTATGCAAAGACAAATGATCAGCGCTTGTGTACACCGATGTATCACATTTGGTCAATGTATATGGTGTTTTCTAGTTGCTCAAGTTGAATCTAAAGCTCAAATCAGACCCAAATACAATACTACTCTCAAATGTAAATGTGCAATGTTTATTAAGTATTTGTTCTGCGGGACGTATTCAGACATACACTAGGAATAAAATGCAGCAACCATCTCATACAAATTCATCCAAGTGTAAACACACTCAAAACTGAAAATTCGGTCATCATTTACCTGTTCCAAACTTGTTTGATGTTCTTTTTTGTGTTGAACACAAGAGATATTTTGAAGAAATCTGCATACCTGTAACAACTGTCTTCCATCGTATTTGTTTTTCCGTCTATGGAAGTTAATGGTTACAGGTTTTCAGTTTTCTTTTTGTTCAACAAATTAAATAAAATCAAAGGTTTAGACCACTTGACCACTTTCATTTTTGGGTGAACTATCCCTTTAACATATTTGCCAGGTGTTATTATTAACAAGGTAAAACAATTCGTTTTTTATTCAGGGGCCTGTACCATGTTGGATTAGCTGGCTAATAACTGATCCACTCTCGCCGCTAGCTTGCTTGGTTTTGTGGCTTGTGGAGCTGCGCATCAATGGATTTGCTCTTCAGTGTTTGGACTTTAGCAGCGAAAATCAAACCACACTGAAATGAACAAAACCAACATTAAACTTCAATTTACTAGAACTGTTAAGCTGCTTTGACACTATCTGCATTGTAAAAGCACTATAGAAATAAAGATGAATTGAATTGAGTTAATAAGTTTCAGTTTAGTTTTCACCAATCCTGGGTTTTAGGTACCATGAAAGTATCTGTGCTTTAATTGGTGTTTGTCGCCATGGTATCCTGCTCCAATGCAGGCTATGTTCTGGACTAGAGATCACAATCTAAGATATCATCATTTAACAGAGCACAGTGACAGTTTCTCTTTTTCCAAATTAAAGGTCACTGTTAAAACTATTGTAAAGATCAAATGGATTTTTAAAAAGATTATTTATTATAGTTATTATAGATGATTTATATAATTATTATACAAGTAAACCATTTGACATAAGTAATTTGTTTAATAACCAATTATTTGTTATATTTAAATGTAAAGCTTTTTTTAAATAAAAACTTTCAATAAAAGATGACATGAAATATCAACTATACAAACAACTTCACACGTTACACTAATGACCACTTACATTAATAGAGCAAGCTGTTTAGCTATTCTCTTTCATGGACATCTCTTTATCTTTTTTTTAATTATTTCTACATCTTTGGCTGTGAATTACACTCAAATCAAGTATCTTGATGTTTCAAGCATATGATTGGCTGTTTGCTTCTGACATCCCACCTTTATGCGTACGCTCTACATCAAGGGTCCTCAAACTTGGTCCTGGAGTGCCGGTGTTCTGCAGTTCAGCTCCAACCCCGATTGGACACACCTGAACCAGCTAATGAAGCTATTACTAGGTGTATCTGAACCTTCCTGGCAGGTGGGTTTAAGTGAGTTGGAGATAAACTCTGCAGGACATCAGCCCTCCAGGACCCAGTTTGGCTTTGACCCGGAGTTCATGTTGAGCAGGGGTGCCCAGAGTTGATCAGCATCACCGTGCCAACAAAGCCTGATTGCACTATTTTTGTTTTGTCAACTTGAAACTAATCCTATAATACTAAGTTTGTTCAGCTTCCATCATGGTTCAGGCCCAGTTATATTTTCGTTCTGGTTCAGTAACAATCTTCAGTGCCAGTCAATATTAGTGCAATATTTTTTTTTGAAAATGAGCTTAAATTGACTTGTATATGTATACCACAGGAACTCCCAATAAGTTTAAAAGTAATAATTATATTAATTTAACGTACAAACTGATGTCTGTATTTTATCAAAAGACACTGGTAACAACTTAAGATATGTGCATCTTAACTCTGCCAAAAATATATGCACCTATGTCACTGGTAAAGTTTGTTTTCCCACTGATGTTTTATAGCAAATGGTGTTAAATAGTGGCTTGGCTCCAAAAAAACAAAACAAAGCATGATCTAATATTAAGAGTTTATGTGGAAGTTCGGTGTTGGGAGCACCAGTAGTTTCTCATGGCTTGTCTTCACCAGGCTTAGAGACCCAGCATAACTAATATATCAGAACCATTCTACACTTGTGTTGTTTTGTCGGGTTTTTTTTTGTTTGTTTTGTTTTTTTGCAATCAGATCTTGATTGTAAATTCACATTTTTATATGAACTTTGTTTTCTAATTATTTCTCTGTATTCTTTTTCTGAAAATGGTACTTTATTTTTTACATTTCACAAAGCATTGTGTGAAGATATACTTTAAAATATAGGCTTATGTGGTTATTTATATAAATTTTTATGCTTACATTAACTAAAATCATAACATGCTTGTGATTTTGATTGATTGATTGATTAAAAGTGCATTATTGCTAGTCTACGTTTCATGGTTATGTTTGATATGGAACTGTATTGTTCAAATGTAAATGGGTGGCTTCAATAATGAGATTTTGAAAACCCAAATCTTAATTAGTTTTGATTAACATGCACTGCATATCTATCCAACTGCTCTGAGAGAAAGAAAGGGGGGAGAGAAAATAAAAATAAAAATCAAAGTTATAAAACAGAACATTCCAAACATTGTTCAGATTAACAATATAATTTAAGTAAAAAGTTACTTAAGGAAAAAAATGAAGGAGTTCAGCAAATTCTATGACGCTCATTTAAAATGAGCTGAGATGCTTTAGAGGTGAAACAAAACCCTGAAACACATGGAAAGTAATGGTGTGTTTGGGTGGGTCAGATTTGCAGAAAGGTAGCTCTCCGGGTACAGAGTTGTGACCTCTGCTCTAATGAATTTGGATAGATTTGTAGAGTTTTTATTTAAAATGAGCAAGGTCTGTTGTTCTTATTTTGAAAGTTCTGATTTGCAAGATTTTTGCCTAGAAGAACACTACAGTCAAACATGGAGGTAAAAAAAGTTTTATGTAGATGCTGCAGCAGAAAGTGGACGTCTTGACTGAACATGTGAGAAGTTTAAAGCAACTCCATGAAACAATGACAGTAATATATTTGATTTATGTCTGAAACGGGTTCACCAAGGCCATTTAATTTGAAATTTATTTTTTAGATAGATAGACACAGTCAAGCCTGAAATTATTCATACCCCAGGCAATTATTCTGGCACCCATGGCATCCTGGAAAAAAAAAATACTCTTATTACCTTTGAACAAAAAGTGGCATGTCCAAAAATATTCATACCCTTTGCAAAAAGTCACACAGCCCATAAGAGTACTATACCATTCTAAATAGTCCAAGCTGTTATAAAGCATCCTAATTACCCTGATTCAATGGGTTTTAATCAACTCTACAAGGGAAAAACAATGTTTCTGCTGTTGGTTTGTGAACAATCATGGCCAAGACAAAAGAGCTCAGTGAGCATCTGCGGCTGTGCAAGTCAGCAAAGGGCTACTAGACCACATCTAAATATTTTGAAGTTCCAGTGGCTACAGTGCAAAGTATTATTATAAAATACACAATATTCCGCATTGTGAAAAAAATGGTCACAAACCAAAAGTGACCCCTGTGCTGGCCAGGAGGATAGTGAGAGAGGTAAAAAAATAGAGAATTTAAGGATCACCACCAAGGTCCTCCTGATGAATCTAGGCTCTTCTGGTTGCAACATCAAGGCAGACAATACAACAGACACGGCATACCAATGGGTTCCACAGATGCAGTGCAAGGAGGACACCACTTCTCGAGAGAAGATGCACAAAACCCTGCTTGGTCTTTGCAAATGCTCATCTGGACAAAGCCTTACTTTGGCGTAAAAAACACAGCTGGAAAAGGGAACCTTTTACAGCCAGTGGATCAGGGAGCCTAACCACAGTAAATGACACCATGAAAAAGCAGCAATACATCAACAGAGTCAGGCAGTCTGCAGAGAAACTTGGCCTTGTGCATCAGTGGACATCTCAACATGACAATGACCCAAAACACATAGCAAAAGTGCGGGAAGAAATGGTTAGCCAGAGTCCTGACTTAAATCCAATTGAGGATCTGTGGAGGGAGCTAAAGATTAGGGTGATGGCAATGAGACCCTCCAACTTAAAGAGTAGGAGCTAGTCACTAAAGATGAATAGGCCAAAAAAAAAATTAAAATAAAAACACTTGCTGGCAGAATAAAAACTTTAAAGTTTTGTAGTGGTTCTGACTTAAATCCAATTGAGGATCTGTGAAGAGAGCTAAAGATCAGGGTAATGGCAAGGATACCCTCTAACCTGGGAAAAAAAGGAAAAGAAAACAAGAAAAAAAAACAATAATATTAGAAAAATATAAAAAAAAAAAAAAAAAACACTTGCTGGTAGACTAAAACTTTATTTTAACTTTAAATCAGAATTTGCCAGGGGTATGAATAATTCCGGCCTTGACTGAATATTGGTTAATTGCTTGGCATTTGAAAATTTTATCCATTTTTCAATTAATAAAATAATTTTTGGTGAATTTAACAAAAAAGTTTTATTAAACCAAACTCTCTATTTTTAATCAATATAATGGTCACATGACATCTTAAGAATACAAATATAATACATTTAAATTCTAATTAGTTATTACAAAAAACTAACACTACAAAATAATTTGTTTCTCTTGATTTTTACGGTTTATAAGAAATGTATTTGATATTTTCCCCAACATATTAATTTGGGTGCACAAACTTTTGGACTGATCTTAAATAGTTTTTTTTTTTATTAATTAGAATATAATTTAAAACAGTGTATATATTTTTCACACAGTGGTGTGGAAAAAGTGTTTGCCCCTTACTGATTTCTTATTTTTTTGCATGTTTGTCACACTTTAATGTTTCAAATCAAACGAAGTTAAATCATAACGTTTTGAAATGAAGCTTTTACTTTTAAGGAAAAAAAACAAAACAACAACAACAACCTACAGTCGTGGCCAAAAGTTGAGAATTACATAAATATTGGAAATTGGAAAAGTTGCTGCTTACGTTTTTATAATAGCAATTTGCATATACTCCAGAATGTTATGAAGAGTGATCAGATGAATTGCATAGTCCTTCTTTGCCATGAAAATTAACTTAACTCCGGTGAGAATGTTGACAAGCACAAGGCTGGAGATCTACATGTCAGGCTGATTGGGTTAGAATGGTAGACTTGACATGTTAAAAGGAGGGTGATGCTTGAAATAATTGTTCTTCCATTGTTAACCATGGTGGCCTGCAAAGAAACGCATGCAGCCATCATTGCGTTGCATAAAAATGGCTTCACAGGCAAGGATATTGTGGCTACTAAGATCGCACCTAACTCAATTCATTAAGATCAAGAATTTCAAGGAAAGAGGTTCAATTCTTGTTAAGAAGGCTTCAGGGCGTCCAAGAAAGTCCAGCAAGCGCCAGGATAGTCTCCTAAAGAGGATTCAGCTGCAGGATCGGAGTGCCATCAGTGCAGAGCTTACTCAGGAATGGCAGTAGGCAGATGTGAGCACATCTGCATGCACAGTGAGGTGAAGACTTTTCAAAGACGGCCTGGTGTCAAGAAGGGCAGCAAAGGCACTTCTCTCCCAACAAAAACATCAGGGACAGATTGATCTTCTGCAAAAAGTATGGCGAATGGACTGCTGAGGACTGTTGCAAAGTCATATTCTCCAATGAAGCCCTTTTCTGATTGTTTGGGGCATCTGGAAAAAGGCTTGTCCGGAGAAGAAAAGGTGAGCGCTACCATCAATCCTGTGTCATGCCAGCAGTAAAGCATCCTAAGACCATTCATGTGTGGTGTTGCTTCTCATCCAAGGGAGTGGGCTTACTCACAATTTTGCCCAAAAACACAGCCATGAATAAAGAATGGTACCAAAACACCCTCCAACAGCAACTTCTTCCAACAATCAAACAACAATTTGATGAAAAACAATGCATTTTCCAGCACGATGGAGCACCGTGCCATAAGGCAAAAGCGATATCCAAGTGGCTCGGGCACCAAAATGTTGAAATTTTGGGTCCATGGCCTGGAAACTCGCCAGAGCTTAATCTCATTGAGAACTTGGTCAATCCTCAAGAGGCGGGTGGACAAATAAAAACCCACTAATTCTGACAAACTCCAAGAAGTGATTATGAAAGAATGGGTTGCAATCAGTCAGGATTTGGCCCAGAAGTTGATTGAGAGCATGCCCAGTCAAATTGCAGAGGTCCTGAAAAAGAAGGGCCAACGCTGCAAATACTGACTCTTTGCATAAATGTCATATAATTGTCAATAAAAGCCTTTGAAACTTAAGTGCTTGTAATTGTATTTCAGTACATCACAGAAACAACTGAATACAAAGATCTAAAAGCAGTTTAGCAGCAAACGTTTTGCAAACTAATATTTGTCACTCAAAACTTTTGGCCACAACTGTACATAGCCCTGTGTGAAAAAAAGTATTTGCCCCCTAAACCTAATAGCTAGTTAGTTATAAGATAACCTAATAACCCTTAGCATCAACAACTGCAATCAAGCATTTTCAATGACTTGCCATGGCATGAATTTAAAAAAGTGCTGTAACAGACTCATTGCATCTCAACTGGATTCAGATCTTTGGCTAGACCACTCCAAGATCTTCATTTTGTTTTTTCTTCAGCAATCCAAAAGTGGACTGGCTGGTGTGTCTTGGATCACTGTCATGCAGCAGAACCCAGGTTCGCTTCAGCTTTAGATCACTAACAGATGGCCAGACATTCTCCTTTAGGATATTTTGATACACAGCAGAATTCATAGTTCCAATTATCACACAAGTCTTCCAGATCCTGAAGCAGCAAAACATCCCCAGACCATCACAGTACCACCACCATATTGTGAATTGTGGTGTTATTTGTACACCACAGATTATAGGACACATACATTGCACTATAAAATAACTGTTCAAAAGTAGTTTATAATTTAATAATTTATTCAAGTGATTTGAAAGATGAATCTTTAGCTTCATTACTCCAGTCTTATGATCCTTCAAAAATCACTCTAATATTAATTATTATTAATAATAATGGTAAAATAAAAGCAATAATGACTCGATTAATAATTTCATTTGAAACTACATACAATAAGAAAGCAGTTATTTAAAATTGTAACGTTTTAACTTTTTTTTTTTTTTACATTTAATAAATGCTGCCTTGATGAACAGAATAATTTTCTTTAAAAAAAAAACAT
>CAIGQW010055820.1:3272736-3296481 GCA_903798125.1 Danio choprae | reverse complement strand
AATATATATATATATATATATATATATATATAAATGTATATATAAATATATATTTATATATAAATATATATATAAAATAATAATATTAATATTAATAATATTAACAACACACACACACACACCATACATACATCTTTTTAGATTAATTGCATGAGTTCACATTGGCAGCCCTAATATATTTCACACACAAGAACAAACACTGGCCACTTTAGTGTTGGAGGTTTCATGGCTAAATTTGACCAACCTGATGGCCAGTCATCATTGATTGCATATTCCACCAGTAAATACAGAGTGTGAAGGTCCCTCAGCACTGGAGCCCCTCATGGGGTGTGTTCTGAGCCCCCTGCTGTACTCTCTGTACACATATGACAATGTGGAGGAAATGGGAAATCTGGAGGACTGGTGCCAGGTAAACAACCTCCTCCTAAATGTCAGCAAGACTAAAGAGCTGATAGTGGACTTCAGTAGAAAGCAAGAGAGGAACTAACACACACCGTCATCATCAACAAGAGCCCAGTGAAGAGAGTGCACAGTTTCTGTTACCTCAATGCTCACATCATGCAGGACCTGTCATGGTCCTGTCACATCAACAAAGAGAAGAGAAAAGTGGAGAAAAAGGCCCAGCAGCGTCCTTACCACCTCAGATGCTTGAGAGATTTCAGACTGCTCCTCAAGGTGCTTAGAAACTTTTACTTCTGCACCACAGAGAGCATCCTGACAGGAAACATCACAACCTGGTTTGGGGACAGCATCATTTAGAAAGACGAGCCCTACAGAGGGTGGTGCAGTCAGCTGAACGCACCATCTGCACCGAGCTCCTTGACCTGCACTCAATCTACAACAAACAGTACTGGACCAAAGCCAAAGCCACCCAAAAATAGACTTTTCCTGAACGCAACAGAGAGAACACTTTCGTTCACTGAAGGCCAACACAGAGAGACTGAGAAGCTTCTTCCCGAGGCCAATATAGTCCCTCAATCAGGGCAACAGGAATGAACCAATTTTTTTTTGCACATTTTACAGACACTTATGAACATTGTACACACCCTGGGCATATACTGTGTGGTTTTAGTGTACGCCATATAGGTGAGTGGGCTTGACAAACCACCTATATCGGGTACACCCCTTCCTCTCTTATGCACCAGGCACTTTGTTAGAAACACTTCTATGTTTCTGTTTGTACAGCTAGCTTTGATATAGAGTATGTGGCTGTAGAAAAAAAAAAAAAAAGTACAGAGTCTTTAAATATTTTATATTTGCTTTTATTTTCTATTGCATTTATATTTCTCTAAAATTAAGATTTGTATTGTTATTATTTTTGTTATTGTTGTAATTATTCTAAGGTCATGAGTGGTTGTGTAAGCAATTTACTGCATATATTATACTGTATATGACTCCATATGTAACAAATAAAATTTGACTTTCCAAAGATGAACTGATACTGTATTGTCCGCAAAAGGAGGCTTTCTAATAATTTATTAAATTATTAGAAAAACTAATAAATTATTGTGGTCTAAAACCAGGCATTTCAGTTTCATTGTCCAACCCCATTAATTATATGTTTTATATGTATATAAGGCCCTGGGCGAACAGGACTATTGCATATGCTTGGTACAAGTTGTTCTTGAATATTTTCATAATTTTTTGTGAATATTTTCCCGAATGGAGCATACACTAACCTATGTATAATTCAGTCCACTATACATGGGTAAGTGTATGCTCCATTCAGCAGTCTTCATTTAGATTTGCCTTTCATTAAAGAATTAATAAACTATTAAGGCTCAGAATGTTTTGCTTTCAATTTTTACGCTTTGTGGCAAGTAGCTATGTAACAAGCAATATAAAATATATCCAAGCAGTTAGCAGAATAAAGCCCTTCAGTCTTATAGAACAGCCCTCTGCTTTTGGCTGCTGATAAGCCTGTCGGACATTACTCTGCAATAATCACCTAGATGTACTTTATACCTTAAATAATTTAACCAATTTTAAATGACAATTTTCCACAAAGACATTAAGAGATCTTAAGTCGCACACCACATTCCATGTTCAGTTTAAAAAAAATAAAATAAATAATAAAAAAAAAAACAGTACCAGATTGGTGGTAGATTCTGCTGCTGCAGCATACACTGATGGACTCTGATAACCTGCTTCTGCAATACAGAAAAACAATGGTAGTTTCAGTACACAACCTTGTCACCTTGTTGTGATTATCACAACACGTGCATAACACTAACATTTGTGGCATTAATGAACTAACCTGCGGCAGAGTAGATGTACTCCTCAGAGTATTCACCTAGACAGGACAAAGTAAAAAATTAATCAATGCATATGGGCTGATATTTTATACAGTGAATTAAATTTTTTTATTTTTAAAACAGCAGACAGTGAATTGGACCATTTTTTGCACACTTTCAAATAACAGAACACTTCAGGAGTAAACAAAAACAACAACTTAATTCTCCCAGAATATTTTTTTATTTTGATGTACACAACAATATATATTTTTAAATAGTATTAATACCATACATATGATAATATCTATTAATAATGGAGAAATAGTACTCTAGCTATACACAATCATTGACACTCCAACCTTTAAAACTGATGCAAGATGCAGAAGTCAATTAAAAGCAACAAAATAATATAAATACAACGCATCATGGGATTAAGGGGAAAAAAAGAAGAAGAATGAAGATACATGTAACATTATATCAAATACAATCCACTAAAAACAAACATTACAATAAAATAAACAGGCCTGAATTTGATTCAGGATAGACATGGCTTAAAAATATTTGATTGTCTGAAGGTTTTAGCTGTACCTTGATCACCAGCAGTACTCCTCTCATCAGGGTCCTCCTCTGATGAAGTCATGAGCTGTTTGCCTGAGGTAGGAATTGGACTGGGAACTCTTGGCACCCAGTAAGCAGTGGCCCCTGGAACCATCGGACTGGAGACTGCCTGTCCCTTCAGGCATAAAAAGATGTACAAGAACAGTGTTCTCAGCACTGCATACCTGTTATAGCTTTAAATGAGTAATGAACTACTGTTTAATACTTTCACTGAGGTCCACATGTAATGTAAAAAAAATAAAAATAAAAAAAATTATTACATCTAATCATCATAAGAACTGTCTGTTTGAATAGGTGTGGCCAATTGTAGACTGCCCACAGATGATTACAAAAGAGCAAGGGGATTTTAGTTTGTCAGTTCATGACCCCTTAAAAAAAAATTTTCATACTCTGAGAAAAGTGAAATCCACACAACTGTAACAATACATGTATAAAAGCTGGCAGTCAGCATAACTCCAGTGTACATGGATAATAAACTGAACATGTTTGTGGATGTTAATATACTTATTGTAAAGTTATGAGTCTGAAGGCTGTTCCAGAAGAATGGTTGTCTCACCGATATTGGTGAGAAGGCACCCTCATCAGTTTCTTCAAGCTCATAAAAGGTTATGCTTCCCTCCATGTCTTGGGTTTCCTCTCCTGGCTCAGGAACACAGCTTAGACATTCTTTATTCAAAGTGTGCATCTGCCTTCGACTCCTACTATAGATACACAATTTTAACTAACTTTACAAGCAACAGAATTTAAAAAAAAAAAAGAAAAAAAGGTTATGACTAAAGCTAAAAGGTTAAGACAAATTCTATAATAAATACTAGTGTTTTTGGTTGTTAGGTATACTGTAGATGTTATAGGCTAGTATTTACAACTCCTTGTTAATGAATGCTCCAGCATACTGTAGTAGTAAGAATAGTGAACTGGTGAAATACAAAGCGTAGTTTTACTACTGTAAAGTGTGGTCAAATGTAGTATAATGTTCTCTATATTGTAGAAAACTAGAGTATTGGGTCATTTGTTTATATTACTACAGTTGTGTTATAGCAACTATAGTACTACCACAAGAGATTGTTTTTAAACAATACTATAGTAAAGTATTGTTAATAATTCAGTGTACATCCCAATAGACATGTAAGGGGGCCTGTGGAACAGCTTTTTCTCAAAATGAAGAGAATGACAAGGAAAATGCACTCCAAAATCTCATTAACAATGTGGAGGACAGCAGAGACTAGTTCACGTTTTTGTAGTTGCCGTGATAAAATGGGATTAAAAGTGACATTTATTTGAAGAGTGAAAAAGTACAGTAGGCTATAATACCTTCAAGTTTTTCCACTATTTTGTATTAGTTACATTTATATTTTCACAACAATGCAAATTTTTTTTTCCCCCATTATTTTTATTTTTATTTAGTCAAAGCTTACATAAATAGTAAGTTTAATGTAGGACTCTTATGGCGTTATTTAAATGACATGTTGTGAGTGCAGTATTACAAGGCGCATTCATGTAATGCAAGAATGCAAATCTCTTTACTTGCACACCAATTTCCTCTATTAATGCACTAAACGGCTTGTGAGTTCTTAAATATTCACTGCTTGCATGCAAAATTTCTCACATGCTCTCAAAACATTTTGAGTTTTTAAACATTTTGTACAAAATGTATTCTTCATATCAAATGTCTATTCTCTGTGTTTTTAAGTGAAAAATCTCATCATATAATATACAGCCAAAAGGTTATGGTTTATTAGATTTGACATTTAATATGTAGGCTTAAACGAAAAGAAGAGGGAACAAGGCCCAAATTGTGGGTCTGCATCATCTCACTGAGCGAGACAGACAATTCGCATTTGAGCAGCCAGTGTTTTGAGAGCATGTGAGAAATTTTGCATGCAAGCAGTGAATATTTAAGAACTCACAAGCCGTTTAGTGCATTAATAGAGGAAATTGGTGTGCAAGTAAAGAGATTTGCATTCTTGCATTACATGAATGCGCCTTGTAATACTGCACTCACAACATGTCATTTAAATAACGCCATAAGAGTCCTACATTAAACTTACTATTTATGTAAGCTTTGACAAAATAAAAATAAAAATAATGGGGGAAAAAAAAATTAGCATTGTTGTAATCGCACTAGGAAACATTGTCGCCTGGGTGTGTATATTAATTATCCCATGTGCAATGTAACAGTCTGTTTTGTTCATATTGGCCTGATTTTCACAGGGATTTTACGCTCACTGGATTTATATCAGAATGTGAAACAAAAAGGCTATTTTCAGACTTATGGCATGCCACTTTTCCACATATTGAAAACTGTTATTATTCTGCTTTGCCAAGGTATATCCAGATTTGCATTATATGGCACAGTTAAAAATGTATTCAACAAGCTGTTATATGGACTTCTGGCAACTAAACTAAAGGGTAATGACTTTGGGGATTCACACTTGTTAAAAGTATTTTATATGGTGGTCATACTTGTGAGTGGATGTTGTGAGTCGATACCCAGTAACTCAATGTTACAGTATCACTCACAGGTCCATTTCTAAATAAGTGAATGCTGTCCTACCGAGACCTGAATGAGTAGTTATCAAAACTCTGGTAGCAGCGCTTGCTGGGACTAGGATAATAGGCCATGTCTGGTCCAATAAGATGGTGTCGGTTCAGGAATCGGGCCGAACTTCTGACAAATATAGACATGGCAAAAGAGCCACAAAAAAAGAGATTTACACAATTGCTTAGGACAGGATTTATGATAAACATGGTAGAAGATACAACACTAAATAAGAAACTGTAAAGAAATTTTTCAAACCTGGGTGGTCCATACCCACGTGGCTGCCTAGGTGGAAGGTGGGGTCGGTAGTGTTCATAAACCAGACCGGGAGGAGGAGGAGCTGGACTGTGCATCCCTGGAGAACGAACAGGATGAATGTTTCCTGGCCCGGGCTGCAGACGGGGAGGCAAGCCGGGCTGAGGACGACTGAAAGACACTGCCATCAACATCTCCTTACCACGAGGCTTCTTGAAGAACCGTCGGCGTCCTCGCAGCTCTGGGTCTTTGAAGAGGAAAATGTTTATGATCCACAAGTGTACAATTGGATGCGTTGTAACTGCTCCAATTTGGTACAAATGGAGCAAAACTTCAAAGGTTTCATAGCTTTCAATAACACATTATTAGTAATAAAAAATAAAAATAAAAAAAATGGTATAAAAGCTATTCAATCCTACCAACAAATAAACAGTACACGCATGTATTACACAGAAGTACTATAGAAGTATTGTTGTTAAAAGTATTGAGTTCAATACATGAATGAAAAAGAAAAAAAATGTCCATTTTCCACTAACAATTGAGCACATTCTTAAACGCCACTGGCTATTGTGTTCACATGCTCAACAGAAATTAAGGTCTGTGATTGGTGATCAGCTGGTCTGTCTATGAGCTGCATACAAGCAATCCACTGATCTTCACGACTTTAAAACGCTTCAGTGTCCCTGTATCTGTGCTTGCACAATGGCCAATCCTCAGTGTTTAAGTTTGAGCTCAACAGCACTCAAATGACAGCGGGAATTGGATGTTTTTAAAATTCCAATACTGAATGGTACAGAAATTCTAGTATTGTGACTATAGAGCAAATTATATACAAACATGAGTTTACACTCACTGGCCACTTTATTAGGTGCACTTTGGTGGTACCAATGTTGAACTCCGTTTGCTCTTTAAAACTGATTTGTTGTGGCACAGATTCAACTAACTGCTGGAAACATTCCTCAAAGCTTTAGGTCAATATTGACATGATTTAATAATGCATTTGCTGTAGATTTTCAGCTACATGTCCATAATGGGCATCTAACTCCACAATATCCCAAAATGTTCTTCTGGTTTGAGATCTAATGATTCTGTAAGTGGGTACACCATGGTCATAAAATGTACAGACATGGTCAGGAACAATATTCAGAAAGCTTAAGTATTTAAAAGTATGCTCATATGGTACTATGGTGTCATTTAATCAAATTCTGCCCAAAACATCCAAATGTCAAAGCAGAAAACAAGACAGCACAGACTAAGCAACCTTATTCCAGTCTTTTATCGTCTAATTTTGGTCAGCTCATGCAACCTGTAGCCTCAGGTTTCTGCCCTTGGCCAACAGGAGTAACACTCTGTTTGGTCTTCTGCTGCTGTAGTCCATGCATAATGTTCAAGGGTGAAGATGCTCTTCTGCATACCTTGGTTTTAACATGTGGTTATTTAAGTTACTGTTGGCCTTCAATCACCACAAATCAGTCTAGTCATTCCCCTCTGATCTACAGATTTATTAAGGCATTTTTGCCCACACAGCTTTTGCTCACTGGATAATCTCTCTTTTATTTGCACAGTTTCCCGTAAACACTAGAGATTGCTATTTGTAAAAATCCCACTATATCAGGAGAAACACTCCAGAGTGCCTGGCACTAAAAACCTATGCTCAGTTTGAACCTCAGTAGATCATCTTGACTATGTCAACATGCCTAAATTAATTAGGATTTGGTAATGAATTTGCTGAGATTAATCTGTCATTCTGATTCAGTTAGAACAGACTGAAAGCTGAAATAGGAGGGTGGTGCTTGAAATCATCATCTTTCCTCTTAATCATGGTTACGTGCAAAGAAACATGTGCGGTCAAAATAAATAAATAAATAAATAAATAAATAAATAAATAAATAAATAAATAAAATATAAAAAAAAAAAAATAAAAAAAAAAAAAGATAAATCTTCCAGAAAAACAACCATCTCTGCATATATCCACTAATCAGCCCTGTATCTTAGAGTGGCCAAACGCCATGACAGCCTGCATAAAAAAGGCACCTAAAGAACAAAGTTCTCTGGTCTGATAAAACAGAATGAACGCTTGGCCTGAATACAAACCATCATGTCTTGAGGAAACCATCCCTACAATGAAGCATGGTGGCAGCTGTGAGAATGCTTTTCAGTGGCAGGAACTGGAAGACTTGTCAAGATTAAGGAATAGATAAATGCAGAAATTTAGATAATCTTGATTTAAAAAAAAAAAAAAAAAATTCCAGAGTGCTCAGACCTCAAATGGGTGACAGCTCATTTTTCAACAGGAAAAATAGAAGAGTGGGACAAACTGCCTAAAAATAGCTGTGACAATCTTGAAGGATCATACTCAAAAGGCTTCAGGCTGTAATTTTGTTCAAAAGACACTTCAACAAATGTACATATTTATTTATTTTTATTTTAATTTTAAATTTGCAAAGATGTCATTCACGTTGTCATTGAGGTATTGTTTGTAGAATTGAGGAAACTAATGAATTTAATAAATTTTGAAATAAGGCGGTAACGCGTGTAAGAAATGTTGAAATAAAGCACTGAATACTTTCTGGATGCACTAACTTTATGCAACATTCAATTAACGATCATGAAATGCTTAATTTTATACTTTATACCATAGCTCAAAAAATTAATAAATAATAATAATAATAATAATAATAAATAATAATAATAATACAACAGTTAAGCTGAAGTCTTTGTGAAAATGTATGCATCATTAAAACATTCAGCCACAAGTGATCGCTCACAAAAGTCAAACATTATCACAGTTCTAAAGTTGAACGTAATATTCAACATCATTGAAATACACACACATCAGCTAAAAATATTACCGTTCAATTTCATTCTTATAGTACAGAACACTCATGGATAACATGCCGATAGACTACACTACAGGTGTCAAACTCAGTTCCTGAAGGGCCACAGCTCTGCACAGTTTAGCTTTACCACTAATGAAACAGCTGGGGTCTGTTTCAATAAGCAGGTTCGAGCAATTCTGAGTTTAAACTTGAACTCAGAGTCAAGTTGCTCAAGTTACTGACAAGTTTATTTCTTTTCACCCTTATAACAAAATAACTGGCAGAACTAAAAATTAATTTACATGGTATCCTATGGGCAAAAAATAATACAATAATAATAATAATAATAATAAGAGTTTTTTTGTCTTATTTTGCAGATCTGCCAACAAGTTAAGAAAAATAGGGCAGAGTCTATTAAGACAGTGCAATTAGCATGATTTCTTAGCAATAGAACCCATTTACAGTGAGCTCTAGAAGCATAGATTTAGCTCAAGATATACAGGGTTTTAACAATGAAACTGAAACGCCTGGTTTTAGACCACAATACTTCATTAGTATGGTGTAGGGCATAGGTTTCAAACTCAATTCCTGGAGAGCCAGCTCTGAACAGTTTTGCTCCAATCCTAATAAAATTCACATGATCCAAATAATCGAGGTGTTCAAAAAAATCTTGAACACCTTCAATCGTTGCATTAGCGGTGTTTGATTAGGTGATTTTCTGGGCATGCAACAGTCTGGATGCATGCTTTTTTGGGGTTTCTCCACACCGCAATTCTCCGTGAACTCATGAGAGAACAGTAAATGTTTCATATTGTCCACAGCCCAAGATTTTCACTGTTGTCACCATTAAAACTGATGTTTGGCATTGGCACAAGTGTCCAAAGATTTGGCTACAGCAGCCCGGCCATGTACATTGACCCTGTGGAGCTACCGATGAAGTTGGACAGCTGTGGTTTTACATTTTTTGCATGCAATCTGGGTTTAGAACAAATTCATCCCTTTCAGACAGCTTTATCTTGGATCCACAGATACTCCTGTTGGATGTGGTTCAACCTTCTTGGTGATATGCTGACATTATCCTGGATACAGTGGCTTTTGATACATCACACAAGACATGCTGGTTTTCTTTTGAACTCTGTTATCACCCATAATGATGTGTGCATTGCAATGTTTTAAGCAAAACTGTGCCATTACTCTGCTAATTAAACCTTCACACTCTGCTCTTACTGGTGGAATGTGCAATCAATGAAGATTGGCTACCGGGCTGGTCACATTTAGCCATGAATCAAACACTAAATTTGTCGGAGTTTCCGTTTCATTGTCCAACACCTGTATAATAGCATGCAAAAGTACAAGTTCTTTGCAATAAGTGTAAATAATAATTTGATGCCATTCATTCATTCTGGCAGACTACTTGCACCTCAGTATTGTACATTAACAGGATGCAATAATAATTGTATTATTATTTATAATTGGGTATTTGAATACATTTATTAAAAGTATACTTTTATCTTTTAAAAACACTCAGGCTATTCCACTTTTTAAACATTTATTTTTATTGAAAATAATGTCTAATTTAATTTGAACGTTTAATCAGGTATTGTATTTCACCTTAAATGTAATTTAAGGACAGAGTTACTGTTAATTAATCGATTTTCATTAAAGGGGACCCATTATGCCCCTTTTTTACAAGATTTTTACAGCATTTTCATTTTACAAGTAAATTAAGTCTCTAGAGTAGGAATAGGCAAACTCTACCCTAGAGGGACGGGGTCCTGCAAAGTTTAGCTCTAACCCTAATCAAACACCTGCCGATAGATTTATAGTGATATTGAAGACACTGATTAGCATGTTCGGGTGTTTTTGATTAGAGTTAGTCCTGGAGGGCTGGTGTCCTCCAGAATTTTGCTCCGAGTTTGCCCATCCCTGCTGTAGAGTGACGTACTGTATACGAAGTTGCAGCTCAAAATACCAAAAAAAATTTACACAACTCTTTGAAACTGCCCCTTTTAGGCTGTGAACCAAATTGTATCGTTTTGGTGAATGCCGCTTTTAATGTAACAGACTGTGCCCTTTTCAAAGAGGGCAGAGCTACAGACGCCTGTGCAGCGAGAGGTTCAAAAAAAAAAAAAAAAAAGTAGTCAGTGGAGAATAAGGTAATTATTTGTGCATCCTAAAACTCCATACTTAGAATTCCTCTTAGTCACTGAAATTATCTTCAATAGGTACAGTGTGAAAACTGCTTACTCAGGGCTGTTTATGCTAATGAGGGAGAGATTGCCACTAATGGGCAGGACTTTCCCCCTCTGTTGACATGTACAAAGGGAGAATGTCAGTGTTTCTACAGACTTTTTATTAAGTGAAATAGTAAAAATGTATTCTGTATGGCTATATTCATACAGGTTCCCCCTTTAAGAATATTTTAACTACACTGGCAGAACATTTTGTTTAAGTGAAATGCATTTAGGTGCTCCCAGGAAAAATAAATGTTTATTATAATTGTCTAAAAGAAATTACATCTTGATTTAAGAATTTTAAAATATACTTAAAATAAAACAAAGAAAAGCTTTTTTTGCAGTGTAAATAAATGAATCAAAAAGGCCTCCAATGTAAATAAAAAAAAAAATTAAAAATAAATAAATACATTTAAAAAAAAATAAAATTTAAAAGAGGAGAGTGAAAAATACTAAAAGATACTATTGGAATAAAATCTGCTCCTGACCAGGTTAGGTTTATAAAAGTTACCACAGTGACTACATGTACCTCAGTTACCTCCCTTTTAAAAATAGACTTTAATTAGATTAAAGTAGATTAATTCTGCTCTCCCAGTTTGACATAACTCCCTTTTTGAAACAGAAAACACAAAGTTTCTCATTTCAGGGTTAACATACTCCATTTGATCAGAGGCCTGTTTCAGAAAGCAGGTTAAGTAAAAACTAATGGAGTCCGTCAGGCTTGTTTGAAACCTACAGGTAAGTGTGTTTTAAGGTGCAGTATATGTATGATTAAGTACTAAACTTATTGAATCAAGTATTGTATCAAAACATTTTTTCACCTAGCCACCAGATTGACGACACCAACAGGAGTGTTTTTTCTATGTTGAAAGGAGTTTTTGTAATAAGTTACCTGAAATATCTATTTTAAAAATGGTTTCTAGGCCATCTTCTGGCACCTGGACAACAGCATAAAACTACTATGACAATGATCACCTCAGGTACTGATTATGTGCTTTATTCATTGTTAATACTATCAATGTGAGTTTGAATACCATTTTACATTACATGCATTGCCATAATGAAAGCAGCTGCTTAAAGTTTCCCTCAGATCTCAAAAATAAAATAAACATAGATATTTTGAAAATGAATGTTAAAACGTCATCTCAGTGCAAACTAACAAATATCACTTAGCATGTACTTTTAATAATGTTAAGGAGGTTTAACGTATTAGACTCAAAATCTTGCTGTTTCATTGGATTGCAGTGCAAAGTAGCATTCTGTGTTTCTGAATAGCTCTGGTATATAATGTTTCTGCTGTGTCTGTGCTGTTAGGACATGGAGATTGTAACCTGCTCAGCTAATGTTTACATTTATAATGTATATATTATTTGTTAATTAAAAACCACCTTATGTGGATTTTTATAACTCTGAATTTGTCTCTCACTTCAGAGGATACTGCTGTACTCCAGAGGTAGCATTTTTAGCTGCACTCACACACTGACCCAGCCTTCAAGACTGAAATGAAATATTTCAGTAAATATAAATATAAATGTAAATGGTTTCTTTTCCATCAAAGAAAACCAGAACGCTGAAATATATTGGGTAGGTCAGGTTATAGAGACAAAAAAAGAACAGAAAAAAAGACATTGTTGCAAGGAACCCACATTTTAAAAGGAGTGTAACTGCCATTTAGCATGTTTCTTAAATATCCACAATATTATGCTGTTTTTATGTTTTATAAAAGTCAAAAACCTACATACACCACTTGCACTGCAGGGTTGTGGCCCTCCATGAACTGAGTTTGACTATACAGAAGTTCTTAACTGAGTGACAGTTTATAATACAAAGCAAACTAAATAAAAATGACCCCTCTGTAATCTGTTAAATTCCAAAATATTAAAATGATTACCATATTTTTTTCTGCAAAACAAGTCAAACTGTGTGCATATAATAGCAATAATACCTAGTAATAACTCTGGTATCTATTAAATAACTGACCTATAAATAAATAAATAAAAAATAAATTAATTAAAAAGAAATTCACAATTTTAAAATGTACATGAAACGGCTATTATTATTATTATTATTATTATTATTATGATATGCAGTTCACTACTATTTACTTAGTTTTTATGAAGTTTAACAATCATTACATACACATTTGTTTAGTTTTTTTAGGTTCTACACATAATATCGAATTAATGGAATACTCACTAAATTGCACATATAAATGAAAGCTCAAAGACTGTACCTATATCTCAGTATGAACTAAAATATGCAGACCTAGTTCTCCAGGGTACTGCTCTGCATGGTTATAGGAGTTTCCCTTCCTGCTTGGTGTTATGTTCCAGGCTGGCACAGGATTCACTGGCTTCAGATTGGTCAAAGAAACAAGGTGCCTTGCAGAACCAAACAGGACATTTAAATATTGGATATTATTTAGGACATTTAGAGAACCTGTTTACCAATAAAAAAAAAAAAAGAAAGAAAGAAAGAAAGAAAGAAAGAAAAAAAAAAAAAAAAAAGGTAGAACTTACTTTTCTCCAAGTTCCTCAATGAACACTGTCACCGCAGTGGAGTGAGTCCCAACTTCTTGAATGAAGGCATTGTAGTACTTGCCTTTTGGATCCAAGCGGACCTGGAAAAGTGAACAATACTATGACAGAGTCTGCAGGGAAATGAATTGTGTCTGACATAGGATTACTTATTGAAAAACATTTTAAAAAATTGTTTATCATATAAAACCACAACAAATGGCAAGAATAGCAGTTTAATGTGCGATGGTTAAGAGTTAACATGACAATTTGTCCCACCTGACATTTATCTCCTAAAAAGTATTGTCTGCCAGCAAACACCATGTAATCGGTCTTCTGTAGCTCTATAAAGGATTATAACACAGGATCATCAACTGGTTTATAACAATAAACTTGTGTACATTTTATATCACTTTATTTTACTCCACATTTTTCATACTGTTATATTCAAGGTTATAGTTGGTGGGAAATTTTAAAAACACTGATGTCCCACATCATTTAACAAATAAAATTCTCAGAAATAAGGGTCACACACACACACAGACACACACCGAATGAAAAGCTTGTTGTTCAGTTTAAGAAAGCACATCAAAACTATTATAAAAAACTGCCAAAGTTCACTTCAAGAAAGTATGAAGTAGCATTAATGAGATTGAAGTCTGGCATTTCGAAGAGGAAAAAAAGTAAACTGGAAGAAAAAGCATAATCTATAATTAGAGCTCTCTATATGAAGCAGACAGATCTCATTCAAACTTCAGGAACATAACTTTTTGCAAGGACATTCACAAAACACTGAAACACTTTCAGACAAAGGGCAAGATATTCAGCATTAGACAGTTTGAGAACGTACTTTAAATGGAAAATTATGTAACAAACACAGCAAGATTGTGTATTTGAGTACCAGGTAGGCATGGATATGCTGGAGTGCATACATTAAAGGCGTTTTTTTTTTTTTCCTACGTTATGCCTCCGCCTTTTTGTTTCACTGAGCAAAACCAAAGCAATTCATTTTTGTTTAGCTTTTTTTTTCTATGGCAGGAGTGTCCAAACTCCTGTTTACACCTGGTCATTTCATGCCTTTTCACATTTGGATAGCTACCCAATCAAAAAAAAAAAATAAAATAAAAAAAAAAAAATGCCCCCTGAGATGCCCAAGATGACAGTTTGGGACATTTTAGTTTCATTCCATTTTTGACCAGTCTTTAACAGTTAAATTGTAAAAACAGTGTTAAATTAATATCAAAGTGTAGCATTAACAACAGAGACGCATCAAACACACACACCTGTAGCAGCCCATTGCTGTCAATAGAGATGAAACATAAAAATACAAATAAAAAAAATGTTTCATAAATTTAGAAACGCACAGTGTTTTGTTTTTAGGAGAGCGGATTACACACCATTCAAAACTGTAAAGGGATTACATTAATTTATTTTTTGCTTGTTTGTACAGCAAAACAGATGTTTCAATTAGTCTATAATGACAGTAATTACTGAGCCCCCCTTGTGGCTTTTGCTGATGCCTCCTGTGGACCATATAAAAAAAAAAAAAAGTAATGTTTTAGTGGACATAACCTAGTTAAATTTGCATGCTTTGAAAATCTGAATCATGTCGGTTTAGCAGAGACACATTTATGTGGCCAAATGGAACTGTTTTTACAAATCAGATCGCAAAGCAATTAGAGAAAAAACATGAAGTAACCAGGTGAAAACTGTCTCTTTAACTCCAGCTTGTATCAATACAACTGTCTGTAGGTTTCTATTAGTCCCAATATGAACTTGATTAGCTGGTTCACCTGTGTTTAATTAATAGGAGCCGAGATACACCCAGGCTGTATCTGAAATCGCCCCTATACCCTCACATAGGGCATTACTCGAGGAAGCAGCCATTTCTAGCAGTTACCGTGAAATCAGTGGATGATATGAAGTGCACTGAATCAACCCTTAAAGAACAGCAATGAGTCTACAACCCATGTACAAGCTAGAGAATAAAGAGTTTGTGCACTGAATACATTTATGCATCTGACAAGATAGCATCACAAGTATTTATTTATTTGTGTACATAATACAAATCAAAAAAGTCTGTTTCATTACTAATACACAGCTCTCTAACTGTTAAATAACTGTGGGTGCGTCTCAATTAGCCAGCAAGGCACTTCAATCACCTTCTGGTTCGGCTCAGCTGCCAAAACCGACCTCCGCAGACTACAGTGAATAGTCCGGACAGCTGAACGAATCACTGGCACTACCCTTCCTACACTTCAAGAACTGTACTCTTCCAGAGTGAGTAAAAGGGCTTACAAAAAATAAAAATAATCACTCTGGACCCCTCACACCTAGTGCATTTCCTGTTTGAACTGTTACCGTCTGGTTGGCGCTACAGAGCACCAAAGCACAAAAACACCCAGACACAGGAAAAGTTTCTTTCCTCAGGCCATGAACAGTTACATTTTCCCCTACTGTGCAATAAACGTGCAATACTTTCTCATACGAACTCGTACACAGCACCTTATAACAATTTACAGTGCAATACTTTTTCTACACAGTTGTACACAGCACCTTATAACTTGTATATTTATAACAAATCTGTACATACAATTCAACATCCAGAGCTTTTTGACTGATTGCATCTCTGTTTAATGTTTGCTGTCTTTTTCATATTTACTTCGTGTTGTCACGTGTCACTTTATATACACTGGAAGCTTCTGTAGCCAAAACAAATTCCTTGTGTGTGTAAGCACACTTGGCAATAAAACCCATTCTGATTCTGAAGCCATTTTAAATGCTGTCTTAATTGCAAAATTCTTTCAGAGCACTAAAATGTTTGTGCCCTGAAAAGTCCTACAATGCACAGTGAAAATGGCCACATTTATGTGCATTATGAGCCCTTAACTGAAGTTCAGAAATGCAAAATGTTAATCACGTAACCCAAATCATCAGAAGTTTTTCTAAAAAGAATCCATTTATTAAAATTTTACTAAGCTTTTAATATATGCAAATTATTAGTTCTGCTGTTGTTTATAAACTCCACTTTTGATATTGTACAAAGAGTTCTCATGTCACACTCAGTGTGTCCTAATGCTTAGTGATTCAAGCTCATCATTGTCCTTACTAGTGCACAAATTTGTGTACATGACCTATCGATGAACGACCTCAGGGGCTAGGGTGTTGATTGAGAAGCAGCCTATAACAGGGTCTGACCAGGAAGTTTAAAATCTAATCTTTCTGAGGGATTTTTATCAAGCAGCAGAACAAACACGACATCCATTCGGGTGCACTGAGTGCTCAAATTCACTTACTAAATTTCATTTACTCCAAGTAGACCATATTAGTGTGTACTAATGTTGGCAATGAGGGTATAGGGAGTGATTTCGAATCCAGCACAAGACTGGACACCTCTGGTCTACAGCAATAGAGCCAAAAGAACAGGCTGCACTCCGATTTCAAATTTCCACATGCAAATATCTCTAGGGTTTACAAGTTCAAGAAAGAGAAAACATCCTAAAAGGTTGAAGGAAAAAAAAAAAGGGGGGGGGGGGGGGTGGGGTTAAAATGAGAATAGCCACACTGATTCAAGTTTACAGAAGGAGTAGACCATTTCAGTCCTAGAGAGCCACACAGCAAACCAGTTACGCTCGATCCTTAAACACACATGAACAAGCAAATCAATATCTTAGGGCTTATAGAAAGCTACTGGCTGGTGAGATTTTAGGTTAGATCAAAACTCTGCAGGGGTGTGTCTCTCAAAGGCCAAATTTGCCCACTCTTGTTATAGAAAGGCAAAAGTTACTCAAACATCCACATCACAAAACTTGAAGCGTTTTGCTACAGCAAAAGAAGACCACACAGTGCTAGTCTTCCAGTTCCTGCTGCTGAAAAACATCCCCACTGTTAGCCTGGTGATGAGCGGTGCCTGGTATTCTCCAAAAGTAATGCCTGGCATTCACTCCAAAGAGACCAGAGAATTTGTTTCTTATGGTCAGAGTCCTTCAGATGCCTTTTGGCAAATTCCAGGCGGGCTGCTATGTGCCCTTTATTAAGGAGTGGCTTCCATCTGGCCACTCTACCATACAGGCCTGATTGGTGATTTGCTGCACAGATGGTTGTCCTTTTGTAAGGTTCTCTCCTCTCCACAGAAGAATGCTGGAGCTCAGACAGGGTGACCATCGGATTATTGATCACCTCCCTGACTAAGGCCCTTCTCCCCCGATCACTTAGCTTAGATGGCCGGCCTGCTCTAGGAATAGTCTTGGTGGCTCCAAACATCTTCCACTTATGGATGATGAAGGCCACTGTGCTCATTGAAACTTTCAGAGCAGCAGAAATTTCTGTAACCTTCCCCAGCCTTGTGCCTTGAGACAATCCTGTCTCGGAGGTCTACAGACAATTCCTTTGTTTTCATGCTTGGTTTGTGCTTTGACATGCACTGTTAACCCTGGGACCTTATATAGACAGGTGTATGCCTTTTCAAATCATGTCCAATCAACTGAATTTACCACAGGTATACTACAATTAAGCTGCTGAAACATCTCAAGAATGATCAGTGAAAACAGAATGTACCTGAGCTCAATTTAGAGCTTCACGGCAAAGGCTGTGAATACTTATGTACATGTGATTTTTCAGGTTTTTTCACATTGTCATTATTGGGAATTGTGTAGAATTTTGAGTAAATAAATTAATTTAATCCATTTTGGAATAAGACTGTAACTGTAAAATTTAAAAAAAAGTGAAGCGCTATGAATACTTTCTGGATGCACTGTATATGTTAACATTCAACAGATTTTTTGTCGATTAAATACAGTGAAAGGTGTTTGACTGACTTACAGGTAGCATAACATATGATTACCTCAACAATTTTGAGTAAAATAAAAAAAATGCATATAATTATAATGTAATTTAAAAAACAATTTACACGTCTCTACAGCTTTATTGTAGCAATGCAAAATGAAGTAAAAAATTGATGAGGTCTGTTTTTAATTTTTTTTAATTTTAATTGTTTTTATTGTGCCATATTGATGCATGTTATCAAAACGGAAAAACGATACATGTTATTTAAGGCATCAATAAGCCATGTTAACATATAACAATTTCCATAAGATTTGGTGTAGGATGCTTTATATTTAGCATGGCTTTCATGGTTTGGATTTCTGCTATTCTATCGATATGTTGAACAAGGATTGTTATGCTGTTGTTTTGAGGGCCTTTCAGTTTTGTGCAAATATGATGATCATTTTGTTTTACAGAATGTATTCTCCTCTATATAGTGTTGCCAGATATTGTTACGCAAAAAACAAAGAATCTTCTAAAAAAAAAAAAAAAAATAAAATAAAAAAAAAGTACCAAATAAGTTGATACGAATGATACGGAACTGCTGACTCCAAACGTCCTTTTATTAATTAATGCGCTAAGTATTAGTATAAAAGGTCAACTGGCAACATCTCCCAAGAGCTCTCTACACAGCCATGTCTTAAAGTTGCTGACTGTGTAAGAAACGATAACTTATTCAGCAACAAGATTTAAAAAAAATTAAAATAAAATAATTCATTTATACTTAATTTTATTCAACTTTTTTTTCAAGGTCTGAACCTCACCGATCTCAAAACTGGTTACTGGCATGAATTTAATAAAAGGCTATCTGTAAATATAATACAATAAAGATGTGCTCTCAGTTGCAAGCAAATGTTAAAACACTCTATACCAGTGTTTTTCAACTTGTGGGAGGCAGCCCCCAGGGGGGCATGACGGTGTTAGAGGGGGCGACCAGTTGTTATTAGAAATGACATTTTAGATAATACAGCCCAGGTAATAATGAGTCATAATTGGTTGTTTAACTAGGTGATGAGAAATAAATGAATAAATAAATTGTTACTATGCGTTCACAATTCAATTGGTTTAAAATTGTTTTTATTAATTTCATTTAAAATAAACCAATAACTAATAGAGTCACTGCATGTGAGAGAGTGAACTTTGCATGTGAAGTCAGATTGGCCAGTGCAGTATAAACAAATCCCCATGTATTTTATAGTATCTGTGAATAAAAGCAGTTTGTTGTCCTCTGATCTTTGTACATCAGGCTGTGTGTGGACAGTTTGAAAAATCAAGTAATCATTTTCAAGTTACTGAGCGCTTCCTTTTCACAATGCTCTTTGTACATATTTCACACTCATTTTTGTTCATGCGGATTGCTCACAAAAGAAACCCAAATCGCATTGTTATCATCATCAAAAAAAAAAAAAAAAAAAAGCGTATAAGGAACCTCTGGGTAATCAACCCCAATGGTAAATCCGGCCCTATCCATTTATGATCAGTGTGCTAATCTTGTGATGACAACTTCCAGTAGGATAACATGCCATGTCTCAAAGCTGAAATTTGCACAATGCATGTGTGACTGTATAACTGTGTGATGTCAATAGGAACCCAAATCTTAGGAGGAATGCTTATAGCACCTTGTTTAAATCTATGCCACTTAAAAATGACAAAATAGGTTCAAACTGTGTGCTTTTAAACAATGCCTTTTAAAAGATTTTTTCCTTTTTCTCATTTACAAGCTTTTTACAGTGTCTTAAAATCAAGATGTCATATTTGATTATGCAAATATCTTTTAAAGGCTGTTAAATGTTCTTTCACCTTTTTTTTTTTTTACTTGGCTCTGTTTTGTAGAATGCAATACACTTTAAAATGACATCCATTACCCATTTTCTTATGAGAAAGCAGAAGGCCCTAAAAACTAAAAAGTCAAAAGATAATTGGAGTTTAAAATGAATTTTGTTAAATGAAAAGTTGAATTTGATAAACTTTCTTTACTAATACTTCTCATAATAACAATTTAAGACAACTTATTACTGAGATGCCATGCAAATTTAATATGAGAGAGACTTGACATCTGAATATGCACTAAGAACCATTAAGGTTCTTAAAAGTAAACTAAAGAAAAGTAAACAGACCTTTGCGGCCATCTTGCCACACGTCAAACTCCACATTGCGGTACAGCTCTGGCTCTAAGGCCTTCAGTACCTTGTATGGGAGAGCCAGTTTCCCAGATCCTTCTGTGGCCTGGGGCAGAGAGATGAAAAGGAATAAGAATTAAGAAGTTCAGCATCTTAAGCTCCTAATAAAGTGTTTTTAGCCACCTTTTGGTCCTCAGCTCCAATTCTAGGTCTGTCATCGAAGCGGCAATGTCCCCTTGACTCCCAATCCTCTCTGAAAAGCCACTCAAAGTGTATAAGTAAGCATTGTGATGAAATACTATGAAATAGTTTTAATGTTTTTTTTCTTCTTAAATTGTACAAGACTCCACTCAGAAATAGCCAATTGTCCATTGTCGTATTGTAAACCTATATGACTTTCTTGTATACTTGTTATACTAGTACATTTTCAATGTGAACTAATTTTGAAAAACGTTCACATTGCTCTTCCCACACTGTGAAAGCATATCATGATGAGCAGTCTGCCCTACAAAGGCAAAGTGCAGTAACTAACACTAAAACTGCCTTTAAAAAAAAAAAAGTTTACACCAGCCAGTCCATGTTGTGATTAATGGGTTTGTTTGTCTGAAATGGGACAAAATTGAACCAAGAGACTTGGTCACAAGACAGCTGTCACAAATTTTAGGCCTTAACTCAATTTTGACCAAACGTGTAATTATTGTGCTTTGCCCATGGATAGGAGCAATGTTGGAAAAGATAATTGCTACCACCTTTAACTACAAGCTACCAGTAGCTGCTCTTTTGAAAAAAGTACATCACCATTCAAAGTTGTGTGATCTGTAATATATAAAGATTGGAGGATTATTTTAACGATACAATAAATTTGTATTCCTAGAAACATAGATTTAAAAAAAAAAAAAAAAAAAAAAAGCTTGACACCTCACACACTATGGAAATATTTTATATTATATTATGCAGATTTGTCTGAGCTGCTGTTTTCTGTAATATAAAAGTGAATGGGTACTGAAGCTGTCATGCTAAATTTGAAGATGGAAAAATGTTAAAAGTGCTAAAAAGACAATAAAACAAGAAAAGACCTCTGAGAACGATCGTCTGGGGTATCATAGCCTGCATCTTCGCTGCACATAGAATGGCTGTTTCGGTATCGTCGTCCCCCTCCTTTGAATCCCTCCAGTGCTGCCTGTATCTCTTCTTCCTCAACTCCAAGAACACGAGTGTACAACAGTTCATACAGCAAGGCTAAAAAAAAATGAAAACACCAGCAACTGTATTTAAATAATCAACTCCAAAAATCCAGAGTAAAAATTTTTAGGGTAGTTAGAGATTAATTTGAAAATTATCACATGACAGATGTGGTCTTGATGTATTGCTAACTTACCCTGACATACTGCAGCATCTACTGGATAGCTCTTTGGGTAAACAATGTCATAGTGGCCATTGTTTGAGCAACACAGTAAAATCTGTTGGATGTAATAAATAATGATGAATGTGTGTAAAACCATAATGCATGCTTTAGAAAATGATCAGTAATCAAGTAATGTATAAGCAATAAATAGATAAAATACATACAGAGATAGTTAAGCATTAATATGACTAATATGTGTGCGTTTCTTTTTATTATTATTCTTTGTAGTACTATTATTATTTCTATTTTTAGTAATACTTTCTTTTACCCATCTATATGCTGTATAGTATGCTTATTGTTATTGCTTTGCCCACATTGTGTTATATTTAACAGTCATGCCAATAAAGCTGAATTGAGAGAAAGTGAACGAGAGAGGGTTTTTTCAGCTGACACTGAAACTGTAGTTAGCTTTTGGCCAAAATAGTGAAAACGAATAAGTAAATTTTAATTAAAACGATGCAAACATTTTTTTTCTGATGCCTTACCTTAGGCAAATTGTCTTCCTCTGCAATCTCAGTTGGTGGCTTACCTGGATACCTGTAAATGACAAAGCACCGCCTGCGCCGAATACCAATCACATGAGAATGTGGACCCAAAATTACATAGTTTAATAATATTAATTTTAAATTTACATTTAAATAGATCAGAAGAATTGCAAAAAAATAAAAATGAAGCAAAAGTTAACACCATTTCATGTTGTTTCCTCTGTGAGGTGGAGTAGATTAAAATTGTACTTTTTAAATAAACTGTTCTAAGAGAAGGAAGGGAGAAGGAGGGAGAGAGAAAGATATGCAAACCATACCTGTACAGTAAAGACAGTGCCTTTATTATCACTTGACCTACGGTTTCCTATAGAATTTGAGATATTACACCATTGTAAGCCCTTTACACAAGCCTTGAACACCTTTCGTAGACTTATGAAAAAAAATATTGTTTTCAGAACTGATTGTTTACATATTTACTGGCTTTTAGTTATTCTGGTTGTTGACGCAATAAATATTCTAACCATTAACTACAACAATAATAGGCTACACAATGTGTTAACATTTTAGTGAGAAAAACAAAACAAAAAAGTCCCTGATTACAAACCTTGGGATCTTCCAAGCGTTCCAAATACTTCTCAAAAGATCCTTCAACAAACTGAAAGACACGGTAATACCACAACATCAGGTTATTAGCGTTTGTATCCAATTAAAGTTTGTGCAATAGTCTACTAATATCAGTTTGAATGTACTTACAGGTTCAAAGTTGCATCTGTTCGCCCTTATGAAGTTAACACACTCCTTTCGTATTCTTTGATGGTAATTCTGGGAGTAATAAAGCTTATAACAAATTGAAACACCAGTTCAGTAACACGGTCAAACCACCTGGATACCGGTGCTTCATGAAGATAGTCGTACATATTTCGTCAAGCTCCTTTTAACAACTATCATATACACCGTTGTCAAGAATTCATACTTTTTTTTTAAACTTTGGAATATGACAGAACAATTTTGAGGTTGGTTAGATATTTCTGTTAAGAATTACCTGCTCAGAAACAGCTCGAAAAAGACAAGACGCATCTCTCGCCATCATTTTTCGGTATAGCCCAATGCTGGAAAGGTACTCGTCCATGCTTACAAAATACTTCTTCAAGGCTTTTTGCATCCTCAAGAAATGATAAATAAAAAACAATGCATATGCAGAGCTTCACGGCTTTCCGTCTAAAAGCGAAAAAACAGTGAAGGTCGAAAGTTTCCTTTCGGGCCTGAAAATGAAACAGGTGCAACAAATGACCTCTGATTGTACCGCATCGCTCTTTTGGCGCCACTTTATGTAGGAACATACAGGTCATACTGCAGTTTCTATGACAACACTAGCTACCTAAGATGTTTAAGGTAGTGTTCCACGTATAGTGAGTGACACAATTACAATTACTATTATGCTTTGTGATATGAGAACAATATCGTATTCTAACTCCCCCTAGCGATTTAAAGCTACAGCCATTTAAAACACATGACTTAGATAAATATTTTCTAACATATTGAACTTTTTGCTAAACAAAAAACTTACACTGACAAGGCTAAATGTTAAAATAAGCCAAGACTAGTCAAAGTCTTTTTAAAGACTTTTTTTATTATATTTAACTCAAACACTATCTATCTATCTATCTATCTATCTATCTATCTATCTATCTATCTA